>PYHW01009482.1:302816-315184 GCA_013186435.1 Turdus rufiventris
CTTCCTTCCTTCCTTCCTTCCTTCCTTCCTTCCTTCCTTCCTTCCTTCCTTCCTTCCTTCCTTCCTTCCTCCCTCCCTCCCTCCCTTCCTTCCTCCCTTCCTTCCTCTTCTTTTCTTCCTTTTCTTTCTTTTTCTTTCCCTCTTTCACAGAATCATTAAGATTGGAAAAGACCTCTGAGATCCCTGAGCCCACCTTGTCCTCCCTTCCTCCCTTCCTCCATCTCTCCCTCACACTGATTGCAATGACACCATTTAACTTTACCAGTTTATTGCAAAGGGAATTTGCAATTTTGCTGTGGAGCCAAGCTGATAATTTTGTTTGGGAGATGGGGCTCTCACTTTACATCTGGGTGCTGTTTGTAAAGATCCAATCCTTGGAGCCCTGTGGTGGGAGTGAAATCACAAAACCACTTTGGGAATGAACAGAGAAATTGAGATGAAAGGCTAAAAAACACGACAAAAGGAATCACAAACCAAGAGACAAGGGGGCCTCGCTCAGCAGCTTGGCAAGCACTCTTCATGTCTGTGGGATGCAATGAAAAAGCAAGCCACACATCACCATTCAGGCCCCTGTAGGGCCTCATCTTGTTTCCTTTATTACAATGAAGAAAATGTATAACGTGGTCAGGGTTTTCAACCTGGGAGGTGTGTGAA
Organism: Turdus rufiventris; assembly: GCA_013186435.1. Taxonomy (NCBI): domain Eukaryota; kingdom Metazoa; phylum Chordata; class Aves; order Passeriformes; family Turdidae; genus Turdus; species Turdus rufiventris. Next base: position 303,471 of record PYHW01009482.1, read on the forward strand.
AGCTCAATTTTCTATTTTTTTTTTCTCTCTGAATTCAAATGACATAGAAGTTCACGAGGTTCCCAACGATGCTCATTATTTAGTATGCACAAATATGTTCTCAGGTGATGAGCAGGTGATGAGAAGCAGCAGGAAGGAGACACTGGGGAATGCAAATAAAGATGTGCCCACCTTGTGACTTTTGACTTGGGTGAGTCCAAAATGAACACTAGGTCCTGTGTCAAAAAGAGGTGGTGGTGATCTCTTCTTCCTTTGAAATGAGGGAGTGAGTAGAAAATGACAGCTTTTTTGATTATTTGGGTTTGTTTGGAGTTTTTTTTTTTTTTGGGGGGGAGGGTTCCCCCTCAAACTCTGTTGAAGATGTCAGGGTTTGCTCTGTGTTTTTCATTATTTATAGGCATTTCTATGATATTCATCACCATAGTATCTGGGCAAAACTTTCCTTTCCTGTACCATGCAGTTAAATCTATACAAAATACATATGTTCTTGGTGGGGAAGGTAAGCTCTGCTTTTGGAAGGGATTTGTGCCTTGCAATTAAACGCTGCTTTTGCAATGCGGTTATATTTCCATATACATGTTAGTGGGAAAATAGAGCCCTGTTAAGTCTGTACCCTCACACACCTGCTGCTGCCCTGAGTGTGGGGTCATTGCAGTCCAGTGGCTCTTTTGGGATCTTTGGATTTGGAGCCTTTCTGGGGTGCCCAAGGCATCCCTCACTATTCCAGGCACCACTTGGGCTGAAAGGGCATTAACACACACACCCCCTGACCCTAAATGGGGAAATACAAAATCCCCCTAAAACTCTTTTTGCTGTTTTTATCACATCTGTGCAGAAGGGGGTCTTGGAAAGGTCAGCTTTTGCCCTCAGCCTAAGGTTTGCAGGAGGAGAAGCAAGTGCTGGGAGAGGCTGGATGTTCCTGAGGAGCCAGCAGCAGCACGAGCTGGCACTGATCACCTCCTCTCGGTGCCTGGCTTGTGCCCCATCCTCTAAAGGAATTTGACTTTAACCTTCACTTCTGTGGAGTATTTCAGGGTGAAATGTCCTGCTGGTGTCTGGTGCAATGGTCACAGGTGTTCTGCAGGGCTGCTCTGGAGGGCTGTGAGGACAAGGTGACAATGTCTTGAGGTTTTGCAGAAGTTGGAGCCAAGGTCTGCCTGAGAACAGCTGGTTCTGTCTGAATTCAACAGGCCAGCATAGACTGCTTTCCACAGCACCCAGAGAAGAGGGAAAACTGTTTTCCTGTAAAAACACAAACAGGTCTGAGCACGCTGTGCACCAGCCCTGGTGATGGTCCTGCAGATGCTCCCTGGCTCAGGTGGGTAACCAGCCCTGATGCCTGGCATGGCAGTGCTTGACGGGCCATACCCACACTCAAATTAACAGGGGATAATGTTTTCAGATAAGAGTTGACTCTCAGAGGCTGCCTGCCTCCAGCAAAGGAGTCAACTGCCCCCCCAGGACTGACTGACTGCCACTGATTCACCTCTTGGTATTTTTAAGATGTCTGGTGGTCTGGTCCCATAGCAGCGACAACATGAACACCTTGGAGGAAATTAATCTCTCCCTTCCCCTCATTACAGTAGTTTGTTTCACACATTTCAGGAAAAAAAAAAAAAAAGAAGAAAACCGAAAAGTGGCAGCTAGATTGATTTAGTGTTTGAGGATCATCTTGTATAGAGCCTTGTTCTCGGAGGCAGAGTAACCTGCCCTCATACCTGCACATAGCTTGTTGTATCCTCAGTCACTTGTGAAAACCTCTGGCTGTGTTTGTGTGCCTCCTCTCATTCTGTTTTTGGCAGGCACACACCTAACAGAGGTTTGTTCATTACCTCTCGGGCACAACTCACGTATTTTATGGCCTGGCTGAATCAGTCCCTACAAGAGACACAGTTCTTCCTGGTTTATCAACCACGTGAGCAGAATTTGACTTACCTGATCTCCAGCAACAAATAAGGAAAGATTATTGCCCTTTTCCTTAGGTGGGAAAACCCATATGCTGATTTTCAGGAGCAACAAACCCCAATGCTAATTTGAACACAGAGAATAATCATGTTTCCAGCTGTTTGCACCTTTGGGCTGTGCCTTGTTAGATTTTTTTCCCCCTTACCTTTCATTTCTAGTGTTTTATAGAAGGCAAACAAGGCGAGGAATTGCTGCTGGAATGTGAAAGGAGGTGCTGACACTCTCGCTGACGCTTGGAGACTGGATGAAAAATCTTTTGCCAAGCCTTAACAGATCAGGCAGCATTCATATCTGTTTAGATGACAAACACTGAGGATGTACAGAAACATCAAGAGGGTTTTGGAGTCGGTACAGGCTTCACCCTCAAAGCCTCAAGGAAGGCAGCGGGACCTGAGCGCACAGCAGCCACAGCAGATGCTGCTGTAGAGCCGCGATTAATTGTTTTCTAGTGCCACCCTGAGGATCGTTAGCCCTGGGCTTTCCTGGTGCGACCAGAGCTCCATCCAGATGCAGTGCCCGTGCCAAAAATGCTCCGCCACCATCGGCACCTTTGCCAGGGAGCCCAGCTGGCCCCCCTGCCTAAATAAACCAGCATCTTGTCTTTTCAGCTGTGTGGCTCACTGATACAGCGGTGTACATCACACACCGCAGCCCTCCGTGAGTGTGCGCCCAGCTGGGGTTGCTTGTTTGTTTGTTTGTTTGTTTGTGTCGTATTCAAACATCACTCAGAAGATCAAATGAAAGATGCGTATTCCATCTCACCCTCCAGAGCTGGCCAAAACAAATGACGGGCTTAAAGTCATGCTGGGATATCTGGTGCATCTAAGAATGCCCAATGATGTTTTGGGAGGAAGCGTGCAGTGAGTTAAAAACAGGTTAAGGCACTAGTTTGGGGCTCTGGAGAGCTGGCATCAATTCCCAGCTCTGCCACAGACTCCCAGTGTGACCTGAGGCAAGCTATTTCCCTCCTGAAACACTTTCACAGTCAGAGAAGGCAAAATCTCACTTCATGTGAGTTTTGCCTTTGACTTGGTGGAGCCAGCTCCCACCCACGCATTTCAGAGCTCAAAAATTAAATGCAGGTTTAAGCACCTTGCTGAAGTAGTGCCAGAACTTACCTGCATTTCAGCTTCCTACACCTAGAAGAGGAACAAAGATCACTTCCCTATTCCCACTCACTCTGCATGCCATGGCTGAAGTCTGTTTGTCGTAGGACTGAGTGTAATTATGGGGCCATGCTGACCTGTTCCCCTGATAAACTGCAGCTCAGGCAAGAACCAGACTTGTTGGAGGCCTTGTGTTTGTCTGACTTCGCTTGCACTCAGATATTTTCATACCTTACCAGCCTCTCTGTGCTGAGTGGGGCTTTTACCACTCTTAACTGGGGAAAAACCATTCGCAGCCCTTGGTGTTGGAGAAAAAAATCAGTGTTTCTGCCCCGGCTGGTGGCGAGATTTCTAGTGAGGGTCTCCTGCCTCTCCGTTTTTTCCACGGAACAGCTTGCTGTGGCAGCATACAGCTAAGTTTATATAACTGGCTCCTCGGAGCGCTGCCCTGAACAGGATATTCCTGTTGGCAAAGGTCTGAGCATTTGCTTAAACCAACAGTTGTAAGTCCCAGCAGCCCTTGACAGGTACAAACAAGGAACCGCAGCGAGGGCTGAGGGCAGGAGGGATTACTGTGCTTAGCAAGAAATAGGCTCTGGCATTTACATGCATATCGTGGATGTGCTCTACAGGGTAAACAAATATGGCATAAAAGCACATTTGGCTATTCAAATGGCCTCAATTGTTCCTATTATGATGATGTCTCCCAGCATGTATTTAGTAACACGCTAATTGACTTTGCATGCATCAGGAAGAAAACTTTTCACTATCTGTTTCAGGATGGTTTCTGATGACATTTTCTTTTTAAAGTTTTATTTATTTATTTCCAGGGACTGTTTGAAATGAAAATAGATCCTGGCTCCTGCTGGCACGTCAGGCTGCCTGTTGCAGGGCTGATGCTGGCCAGGGCAGAGCTGGCTGTGAGCAGGGGTGGATGGAAAGGCATCTGCAGTCCCTCCTTCAGCTCCAGGTCCTCCTCTTGCCCCGACAGGGGATGTGCCAGTGGTGGTTTGGCTCAACCAGGCACACACCAGTGACTCCTGAACTGCCTTCTCTTACAGCCTGAATATGCAAAGCAGGAACCAAAGACAGCCTTGGTGAGATCTGGGTTGTTTAAACCTCAGGTACATTTGCACGGCTCCAGCCTGACGGTCACAGACAGCAAGCACAACAGAGGCCCTCCAGGACATTTATCCACACTGGGTTTTTGATTCCAGCCTTAAATGCGTCAAATAGTTTGCTTAGCTCTTCTGGAGGGGAAGTTGAAAAGCCCATGGGGGAAACAGAAAGCAAACAGGCCAATCAGTTCAGCAGCCCTCCATGCTGAAGATGTGCATTAGAACAGCAAACATGATTTTATCTGACTGATAAAATGGTGCTTAATGCTTCTCTAGTTGTGAGGGTAAATTTGTTCTGGTCATACAGCAACAGTTGGCAAGCTGAATCATAACCAGCAAGATAAACACTTGTGGCAAAGTAACCTTTGCCCCCACATTCGAGTGGATAAAGAGAATCTAATCAGTCATTTTATTTTAGCCTTGTTTCATCTACCAAACTTCTGAGATCCGGCACAAAATTTCCCTTTCCCTCACTGGTTGTTTAATGTGGTTTGAGGGTTATTCATGGGGAGTCAGACAGGTAGGTGGTGTGTGAGGGCTCAGAAAACTCAGAGTTTGCTGGCTGTGGGATGACAGAGATGCCAGGCTCCTGCTCCTGCAGCTGCTATGCCCTGCCAGCTGTGACAGGGGAGGGGGCACAGCAAAGAGCCTTCCCTGCTCCACAGACCACTGCTGAGCTGTCTCACAGAGCGGCACAGCCTGGAATTCCATCACCTGTCGCTCCTTGCCCCACTGATTAAAAAGTCTTGTGGGTGATGGTGCCAGCAAAGCCTGGCAGCTCACAGGCACCCCACAACTAGATGTGAACTGAAAACTTGGACAGCACTTGGTGACAAACTCTTGTTTCAGCCCCAGTGTACTCTGAGGAGCATGGAAAAAGTTCCAGCCCTGGTTTGCAAGAGTTGGGAACGTGGTGATGCTCTGCATTTTGTGAGCAGACCAGAGGCCTTGCAGCCCCTGGAGGAATTAATTACCCATCTTTATCCATTTATTACCCATCTTTATCCATGACCAGGGGTGCTCCTGAGAACCCAGATTGTCCATTTGGGTTAAAGCAGTGCCACAACTACAGCAGAACAAAAAACCTGAAAACTGGGACCTGACACTGCTCGTCTCATGCTGCTCCCCCACAGGCCTGGAAGTGTGTTCAGGAAAAATATCTATATCTATATCTATATCTATATCTATATCTATATCTATATCTATATCTATATCTATATCTATATCTATCTATATCTATATCTATATCTATATCTATATCTATATCATCTATATCTATATCATCTATATCTATATCTATATCTATATCTATATATCTATATCTATATATCTATATCTATATCTATATCTAATCTATATCTATATCTATATCTATATCTATATCTATATCTATATCATCTACATATATATATTTTTTTTATTTTATTTTATTTTATTTTATTTTATTTTATTTTATTTTATTTTATTTTATTTTATTTTATTTTATAATAAATTGTTGGTGGGGGTGAGAGAGAAAAGGAAGAAAGGTATGGGGAAAGGAGTCTGTCAGTGTCCCAGAAGCCCTCTCATGTCACTGCAGCCAACAGCCCAGCTGTAAAACATGCACCAAGCTGGCATTTTTGGAAGCACAGCCCTGGCTGTGTCAGTGGCAAGAGCTGTGCATGGTCAGTGGGACCTCTGTCTGGGCTTAAAGGCATGGCCATCATATAAATAACCACCAAACATTTCAAAGCCTTTGAAAACATTTAGTTTAATTTAACATTTTAATGCTAGGAATGGGCCAGGGTTTAGGTGTGGTGGTTTCACATATTTTTGGAACCTGTTTATCCGTCTTTTATTAAGACTTTAAGAAGGCAGCTCAGAATACCTCAGTGACTCCAGTGATGCTGTAATTTCTGCTTTGTTTTCTGCATGTGATTAAGTTAAATTTGTGTCTCCATCTCAAGCTGCTTCCTGGAGAGACACTCAGAGGCCAGCATGACAAGGCTTTGTATGTTTTTGATTGCTTTCAGATCGATGGCTGAGCTGGTGAGCAAAGACTTGAAAACTTGTTTGGTACCTGGTATTGTCTTAGACTTACCCTAAAAACCTACTTCACGCTAAATTTCATATTTTGTGTCTTCTTTTAATAAAGACAACAAGTGAGTAATTGCTAATAGAGCGTATCTTTGCAGTGATTGCTGTCCTTTCACAGACTGACATCCTTTAGCAGAGGAAAATTAGGAGTGGAAATATGATCCAGCCAGAAAACTCTCAGCTCACATCTCATTGCAAGGACAGGGCTTTCCCAAGTCTCTGACCACTTTTGTCCCATCTGCAGCAACCTGAAGCATTTAGATTGAGATACTTGGGGGTTTTACCCTGCCCTGCTGCTTCTTCCAAAACAAAAGGACCCAGCACAGCTTTATTTGCCATCTCAGCATCCACAGAGCTGTGTGATTGAAAGGATGGTGCTGTCACACCACATCTCTGACCAGCTGCTGGTGATGTTCAGGCTTGCTCCTGGAGCATCAGAAGTGACTTCAATTGCTGCACAGCACAGGGAAACGTTTAAAGAAAATTCTGTGCACCTGAACAATTTGGGTGTGGAGAAGTCTCCCACTAATAAGATTTTTTTCTGCAAATATTAGCAGAAAACAAGAGTATGCAGACATTTCCCCAACACAGAGGCTCCTACCCACATCAGAGGTTTGGTCCTGTTTGTCCTGGTCCCAAACGCAGACCACCACACGAATTTAAGAGTTTCAGCTGTCCTGCGCCTGTGCCTCACTATTTTACAGAAAGTTATCCCAGATCTTGGATGTGATCCTTCCTGCCATGCACACCACAGACTGGTTTCCACAATATGGGAAATGGCCTTCGAGGATTTTGTTTCTCAACAAAATTTTGAACAAGGTCTATCTCCAACTCACAGAACCTTTCCTCCTGTCTGAGGAGGGATATGCACAAAGCCTAGATGCTCAGAAGCTAGGTTTATGTACTGCCCTTCTATGAACATGGACCTTTAATTCCCTAATTCCTTTGATTCCTTGCCTACCTAAAGGTTTGTCAATGAAGTCTTCTTTGTTTTTCCTCTTTTTTTTAAGCAATTCACATCCATTATGCTAAATTGACAAGGCAGTTGCAGGTTTGTGCCTCTGAGCTGGTGGGATACTCCAGGATCCAGCAGAGATAATTCTGAACAAGACCTGTCATTTACAACTGCTGAATGAAGCAGAATGCATTTCCAATTCCCTCCACAGAACACAGCTCCCTACATGCACCACCATAATTAGAATTAGTGCAGATGGTCTAAACACGTTTGTACTGCATCTTTATTTTTCAGTTTCCCCTCCCTGGGACATGGGCAGGCACAAGCAGGAGGATCTTCTCTTTTCCTTGGAGCAGCAGTGAGTGTTCTGTGCATCTTTGTGTCTCTCCCTTACTTTGCTCCAAAAAGGGGCAATCCAGTGAAAAGCCTGGGAGAAGGGACCCTCACCACTGCACAGTGGAGATCCTTCTCCACTGGCAGGAACAGGACAATTTTCAGCTCTACCAGCACACACAGACTGCAAGGGCTGTTAACTTTCTGTTGGTTATTTCCTGCCCTCTGTTGGTTTTCTTTCCTCCCAGCTGCTTGTGTCTTCCTGGTCCCCACAGCAAGAAGGTATTTAAAGTTTCTCATTTGGAGCTGCAGGCTTGGAGAAGGGAACACTACCACCTTCAGAGGGCTGGTGGAAGAGCAGCTGGAAGTGTTCATGGGCTGTGTCCAAGCCTGACTGCAAGAGCTGAGATCAAAACATTTACATCTGCTGCACCACATCTCTCCTGATCTCTATGTTCGAATGCACTACCAGATACTATCTAGGGATTTTAAAAAATATATCCTGTTGGCCTTTTTTTTTTTTTTAATTCTCTGACATGTAAATGCACAAATTCAGTTTGAAGAGTCTGGGCTTTCTACAGAATATTAGAACCAGCCATGGAAAAAAATGTAAGATAAAGTAGTCCAGCAGCAGTCTTATGAAAATCAGATTCCTCTTTGCAGAACTTGGTTTCCAGTTTCGTGTGCAGTCCAGACGCTTGCTTGCTCTTTCCTGCACAGCACTGCCTTTGCACCAGGAGGTGCTGGTCCATCACATTTCCATGAGCAGGGCACTGAGAATGTTATTTTTGTTAGAGCTAAAGCTGCAGAGAGAGGACTGCAGAACATGTTACAGCCCTTCAGATGCTGACAGCCTTGGGCTGTGCATCATCCAAAGATCCAGCCCAGGTGCGTCTGGGATTTTGATCCACACATCACAGAAGCTCCTCACAGGCTATCAGCCCTACTCATCACTCCAAGAAAGAGGATGTTCCAATCAGACCTCTGTGCTGCACTTTTAGCAAAAGCAAGGCCAGGGGAGTTGTGATTCTGGCACAGGATGGGATTTCCTTGCCCCACAGCTCAGGGACGCCTGCACAGCCTGAAGGAGAGGTGCCACTGAAATCTCCTTGTGCCCTGAGATTTCTGAGAAGCCACTGCCTGTGACAATAACACAGGATTAATGAGGAGAAAACTTCCCAGTTTGTTTTTGGCTTGCTGGCTGAGCTAAAACACAAGATCCAGAGGCAAGAGGGCTGCTAAGTCCTCACCCCATGCTTGGGGAACTCCTCCCTGGCTTGGAGGCACAGCGCACCTTATCACCAGTGATAACCTGTGGATGTGGTTCCAGCAGCAGCAAAAAGGCAAGGTTGGCATGGTCAGCCCACAGCTGGCCTCAGAGCAGCAGCCTAGATGGAAATGTGGCTGCTCCAGGTGCTATTTCAAGAACACGGACCTGCCAGCCGAGAAGGGATGAGCTTTCTCATGCAAGCACCGTCCAGTGATCCAGCAGCACTTCTAGAAAAGAGCTGCCAGGCTAATGCACAGTGTGCCCTGGAGCAAACTGTCTCATGCCTGCTGCAGCAGGAATTTCTGTAGGAAAACGGCAGGAGGGCTGTTAATCAGGGAAAATCAGGGCCGGCCTGGCTCCAGTGGAACGGTCCCAGTGTGATGTCAGTGCCCCAGAGCCCCATTCCAGGAGGAATGGTCTGTTTTGGATGCTGCTGTGTGTCTAATTTGGGCAAGCCTGATCCGGGCAGGCTCACCAAGACCCTGGTGAGATCTGCAAATGCATTTGGCAAAAAGTGTGCCTGGAGGAGCTGCTGAGCCTAAATGCCCTGGAAGTTTCACCTCTTCTTGGAAATCCTTCTCTGGAGTGTGAAACAACCCCCTGAGTCAGAGAGCAGTGGGTAGCAGAGGTCAGCAAATCTTTTATTTGCTTCTTGAGAGGTGCTTCTGTAAGATCAAGCAAACAAAATTCCTGAATCCAATGCCATTTGAATCAACAGCTTTTATGTATTGGTGCAAGGAATAAATCGCCATCAGCCTAGGGGTAATTTTAGGTGTAGAGAGATGGCTTCAGCATCTCAGCTCCTGGACAAGAGGGCCTGATATTTCTCATTACAGTCATGACTAGCTGATGACTAGACATCCAGGAGAGAGACATCTAAGAATGCATTGCCTCCTGGCTTCTGCCCCCTGCTTTTCTTAGAAAGGCAAGAAACAGCTGTGCAGCAGTGACTCACCTGGTCATTTCTCCCTTAAGGGTCAGCTGGTTGTTCTTATCACTTTGCTTCAAACTCTGAGGAGATTTACACTTTCTAAGAATGAAAAATGTATTTACAGGTTCCTGTTGCCAGCAGCAGAACAGCTTTTGTGCAATTCTCTTTGTTTATACCAGCCAAGCAAACCCCAAGCAGCAATGTTCCTGCCCCTTTTTTATCTAAACAATCCAAACACTTCATGGTCCTCCCTTGGAAACGTGCAAACCACCTCAGAGCTGAAAGAGAAACTTTTCTCTCCAGAGCACAGCCAAATCAAAACCAAAAGTTGTCAGTGTGTGAGCCCTGCTTAGAATATTTGTTTTTGAATGCTCACATTTGCTCCCCTCATGTGAGCTTGGAAGGTTTTTTAAGTGAGCTGTAAATCTTTTGGTTCTAGGTTTGATCCTGGAGGTTCTGCATCCTGGAATTTGATTCAGCCAAGTCCACCTTCAGCATCCTAGATGGCTCCTTTTTCAGAAAAAGAATTTGAGCATGTTTCAGTGTGTTGTTCAGCATATGGGAAAGGCACAACAAAATAAAACCAGACCCATTGTTTCATCAGAGGTATCTGAAATCTGTATGCAGGACCTATGAACAATAATTTTAAAAAATCTTGAGTGTTTCACAGCAAAATGTGTCATCAACCATGTGAGCTGCTGGTGCTGCCCTTGTGGAAGGGCTGGCAGATGAGTGTCAGACAGGCAGAGCAGCAGAGCTGATGTGCTGTGAGCCTCAGCAATGCCCAGTGCGTGAGCACGGATAAAAACACAAACAACAACCTAGCGGTGAGCAAAGAGCCCTGCTGCTCTTTGTCACTGTCCTGTTGTTATTCATGTGCTGGGGAAATCCTCACACAGATCAGTGCCCAATCAAGGAAGCCTATGTGGAAATGCATCAAAATTATGCTCACTGCTTTTAGTCTTCGTGGCGGTGCCACGCTACACTTTGCTTCTGATCTGTCTTCTAAAACGTGTGTGTAAGGGGAGAAGGACCTGTTTCTTATTCGCTTTTTAAAAAAACATTTCCATTTATCTAGGATCAGCTCTTGAGTTTCCAAGGCTTGGAGCACCCACCCCTCCAACCTGTGAGCTGTAGTGGGAGCTTAGAGCAAGTTCTGCACGTGGGTTAGCCCCTCCATCCTCCCTGTGCTGACACAAGCCCTGAGGAAGGATGCTCAGCCAGCAGGGCTGAGGAATTTCCTGCTCCTTTCCTGGCCCAACACAGATTCAGCACAGGGCCTGTATCTTGCTTTTCTTCAAACTCACCACTCCCAGGGCATTTGGAGAGAAGCTGTGGCCTAAACAGAAGGATTCTTTTGAAGAGAATTCTTGAAAGAGCGTCAGCCTTTGCCATGGCCAGAATTAACACAGAGGTGGTGCCTAAACCTTCTCTGGGGTGCAGGGATGAGCCTGTTTATGACACCTCACTACAGCAAACAAAATGGCCCAAGCCGGTTTTCCCAAGCCTCAGCCTGAAATAAACAGGCCAGGAGACTTGCTCCCTTGAAATTCCTTTACTGGTGAGATCAGCTTGGGTGGGGAGCCCAAGGGGTTGCGCACACCGCCACTGCTCCCAGTGGACGATCCAGAGGAGGAGGAATGCAGCTGTGTCTTCACAGGCAGAGCTGGGGCTTCCTTCCTCGATGGGAATCCCTGGGAAGACCACTTTTGCTCATGGTCTAGGGGTGTCATGTTGGTGAAGCACTGTCTACATCATGGTGATGGAATCAAAACAACTCAGGGTAATCCACATCATTTTCCCAGCCTGGGGACACTGGTCTCAGCTCTTGATGTCATTTGGGCTCATTGTTCTAAGGAATTTTAGGTCCACATAATGTCCCAGTGTCCCCTGCACTCCTTTCATTTGCATGCGAGTCCATGATGTCACCCTCCTCCAGGCGCCATTTTCAGGGAAGCAG
>PYHW01009482.1:315238-328203 GCA_013186435.1 Turdus rufiventris
CAGCAGCAGCACACACTCAATGGAGGGAAAAAGAGACACACAGGTGAGACAGGATGGGGACTGGGGCAGAATGGGGCCAATAATTTAACATTTAACAACTAACATCAATTAACAACAAGAACAGGGCAAACCTTAACATCAATAATGATACATGAAAAACTAAAACTTATGAACTTGTTCATAACAAGCCCACTGGGAGATGTTCAAGTGCCTGTTTGTGTGCAGACCATTGGAAGACACAATTTCACACAGATTTGCATGAGCTCCCTACAGAAATTGGACCCATCCAATGACTGGAAAGGGTGGGAAGTCTTCAAGAGGAAACAACCACCAAAACACTCAGTGGGGACGAGACAGGAAACAACAGAGACAGCAGGGCATGGGCCAACACAAATGCACCAGCCAGACAAGCCTAAACTTTCTTAGAAGCAGTCCAGCCTGGGTTTTGCAGTGCAGGACGCAAAGATGGAGTGACACTGCCATGGACAGCACTTTCCTGGAAGGCCAGAGAGAAGCCAGCTCGTTTTCCAAAGTTCCAGCACAAGCTCCGCGGTGCTGATGGAGTCACAGCAGCTCAGGACTGGCACATGACATGGCAGTCAGGGCCACACGGGTCTGAGGAAAGCCAAGCCAGGTATTCCACGCTGCACAATGGCCATCAAAGGCAGCAAAGCACTTCAGGGCTCTTGCTGCTGGTTTGGCAATCCACAGCATTTTATGTTACATTTTTGGAAACATAGAGGAAAAGGGACAAAGGATGTCGCTTAAGGGTGACATCCTCACTTGACATCCAAGGATGTCACAGAAAAGTCCTGGCATTCCTGTCTTTTGAGACAAATCCACTAAATCCAGTTCTACAGCCAGGATGCCAAGACAGAGAAAAGTACTAATTAATTGCATTGCAAGACAGTGATTGGGAAAAAAAAAAACAACCCAGCACACAAGAATAAATCAGCCCAAAAGCGCATGTCATTCCCCATGTGCTTTCTTCTACTGTGACCAACACCATCTGCTTAAAAAAAAAAAATGCATATGCTGCTGTATTGAGACTTCTCTGAAACCCAAATTTGCTCATTTGGAGTCTTTGGGTATCTGCACTGGAGCACAATGCAGAAAGAATCCATTTTAAAGAGTGTGCTGCAGTGTCTGACACCCAGCAGAGCAAGGCTTAGGAGGAGCTAGCAGGAGCTGAAAGCTGGAGTGGACACTTTCAAACTTGGGCTGAGGGCTGCCTTTTAAAGGAATGGGCAGTGGGCCTGTCACAAACAGCAGAGGGAAGCACAGAGTCACAATCCCTGGACACAGCACATTTTAAAATTGGTTATTGATCCCAGCACAGCAGGAGCTGTAAAACAGCTGGCAATGAAGACCAGGGCCAGAACATCTGTTGGTCCTCCATTCTGAATTCGGTGGAAAGATGATCTGTACTCAGAGTACATCCTCTCTCTCGCCTTGTTGTTTAAGTTTACCATCCAGCAGGATCCCTGCTCTGTGTAATGTGGTTTTTGTTGCAGATGTACTCCAGGAGAGGGAGGCTGGCATGTCTTCAGAGTGCCACACTCCCCTGGCTGGAGCTGGACATTGTCCCTTCAAGGAAGGCTCAGGAGGAGCTCTGCTGCCTTCCATTCCCACCAGGATTCTCATCACGGACTATTTGAGTTTCATTTCCCTTTCGTGCTGAGCGTGAGGAGTGCTGGAAGGTTCAGAGAGTCTCCGTGGCAGCCCAAGGTGATTCCCATGCCTGCCCTGGAGTTTCAGAGGCTCGATGTGGCAGCTCAGGCTGGCACAGTGGGAATTGTTCTCTAATGTTGTGCCCCATCACTGCCTTTGGTGGCGCAGCTCAGCAAAGCACCACAGTCATGCAGAGGGGAAAAGGACTCTGAGATCATCCAGGTGCCTGTCACCACCTTGTCACCAGCCCAGAGCACCCAGTGCCACCTCCACACAGTCCCTGGACACTTCCAGGGGTGGGGACACCACATCCCTAGGCAGCCCTTTCACTGTTTAACAATCCTTTCCATGGGGAAATTCCTGCTGATGTCAGCCTGAGCCTCCCCTGGCCACCCCGAGGCCATTCTCTCTCCTGGCCCTTTTCTCTGGAGCAGATCCCAAATCCCTCCAGCTGTCCCCTCCTGTCAGGGAGCTGTGCAGAGCCAGAAGGGCCCCCCTGAACCTCCTTTTTTGCAGGTTCTGCACACTCCCCACACCCTCCACAATCAGATGTCCCCCTGAGCACGCATGCTTCAAATGATCCGAGTACAGTAATTTCACGATTACAAGCCGCACCGAGTATAAGCCGCATTTCCGTTGTGTTGGCAAAGTTGATGTCTTTGCCAATAAACAAGCTGCACCCAAGTATTAGCCGCACTTTCATTCATGGCGAACTTTCACAAAGTCGTCATTTAATAACAATCGCGGGATCCCCGGGGCTTACTGCAGGTACTGACCTTGGAAACATTGTTTCCAATTGAAAAAAGACACAGACAATAGCTGCAGCAGCATACCCTGCAAGTTTTATTTACAAGCTGAAAAAGACACGAAAAATAGTGTGGTCATTTTGCGAGCATTCCCAACGGATGCACGTTGCCTTTAAACAGCTGTGCGGGCGAGCAGTTGAGCTCCGAGTGGAGCCGCTGCTCTGTGCCTGCACAGCCAGCTGTGCAGCCACACAAGACTGAAAACACTTTAAAAAGTGCAGAGGAACATCACACACTTTTATCAAACTGCCGAGGTAACTCACCCCATTAACACCCCCTGCCCCTCAGTAACGCCGTCATCCACAGGCAGGCAAGAAGCTGTTCTCTGATTGGTCCATTGTCGGAACAACAGGAAACCATGGATTTCAAACCATTTTTGCTCGGGACAGGACTGGCACGGTACCAGGTAAGGGCAGATATCACTTTTTTGTTAATATATTAGTCGCCCTGGAGTACTAGCCGCACTTCTGGGTTTCCACCAAAATTTTTGTCAAAACGGTGTGGTTTTTATTCGTGAAATTATTGATATATGAAGCTTATCCAAAGTAGAGTTTTATTTTGTTGGCACTGAAAAAACCAGATTTGTTTTACCGTTCTTTCTCTGAGAAGACTCCTGCCTGTCACACATGAAGGAATGGGATTCAGGTCCCTCACAGCAGGGGCACAGCTGCCACCAGCACTCAGCTCCTAGACTGTGCTCCCAGCTGTTACAACCATTCCATTACCATTCATTCCTGTCTCACACAGGATATCAGTCCTTTGGATGAGGAGACCTTGCAACGTTGGGGATTTCATCAAGGATGCCAAGAAAAGCAACCTTTCTCTTACCATTTATCACACATTCCACAACCAGGAAAAAAACATCACTTACAGGGTGCTCAAGCTGTCAAAGGACAGGATTAGTGAGAGCAGGAAGAAATATAAGGCTGAGAAATGCTCTTTTATGGCAAAATATGTAGAACAATGCTATTTTTACTGTATTTATTTCAGCAAGACCCTCCTTGGGGATTACCAGACACTTTACCAGCAAAAAGCCACATGAGTGCCAGAACCCAGGTCTCTTCTTTGGTTTCATCTTTGGGATATACCAAGGGGGAGGGAAAAAAAATTAATTTGTATTTTTACAGCTTCGGCCAATTTCTTGCTTTGTGTAACAAGGATATGGGATCAAATATGTTCTGCTAAAAAGAAATCCTCTAACCCCACATGTGCTTAGTCAAACTTGAGAACAGGAATTCATTGAAGGGAGCAGGACCTGGCAGAAGTTTGACCCATGCTGTACAGCCTCTCATGCTCCTCCAGTGAAGATCACGCTCCGGTGTGACAGCACGAGTGCCCACATCTGTCCACATAAAACACAAATATTCCTGTATGACTCCCGCAGAGGCCCCTCAAAAAAAAGCCAAACCAAACCAAACCAAAACAAAAAATAAAAACAAAAAATCCCACTCTACAACAGACAAAAAATGAATCAAAACCAATTAAATCAATTAAATTTAAAAATATATAATTCCTTCTACTAACCCATAAAGCACCCCAGTATTTATCATTCAAAAAAACCTAACAAATAAAAACTTTTGCAAAATCTAAAATCTATCAACACAATAATGATCCCAGGGAATGCACAACAACCCAAAATTCCTAATCCAGTAACGATCCCTAAAAATTAAAAATTGTTAATTATTAACTTAAACAATAGAGGTTTTGCAATTACCCTAATGATACACCTCATTTTACTTTTCTGTGAGTGCTCACATCTGATTTTACAGGAGAAGATGTACAGGTCCCACAGACATCCCTGTATCCTTTTGGGCTGCTGTTTCATTTTGAATCTCCTCACACTGGGGGTGTTAAAGCCCCCACCAGCCTTGGTGCACAGATCAGACCAGGGGTGTGGGCTGAGCTTCCCTGAATTATTCCTTCCCTGCCTCCTGCACCAGTGATGATGCCTTAGGATTTTAGCTTTTATATTTTCTCATGTTTTTGTAATCCTGACATTCTTTAGTGTATATCTCTAAATTCCATATAGAGTGTTGGATGCTGCTTTCCCATTTTGGTCAGACACAAAAATTCCTCTCCAGGCTGGGAATCAAGGACACCTCACTGCCCCCAGAGATGGAAACAAAAGTGAGCTGGGGAGGGAGCAAACTTGGGGTAAATGACTTCATAAACTCAAGCTGTAATTGGAAGATTAACCCCCAATAAGGAAATGGACCAAATTTATAAAAGTGTTAAAACCTGTGATCATTTTGGGTGTAGCCCTCTGGGGAGGCTTCATCTGTCTGAAAGGTACCTGAAGGCCCCTCTATAAATACAACATTTTATATTAATTCTATTTTTCACTTAATTTTGTCTTGCCTCTGCTTTTAGGTAGCCCCAATAAGTCATCAGTGACGCCACCCCCTTCTTCACACTCCTTCACCCCTGGGGTTGAGCAAACAGAATCTGATTCACAGCAGGAGTGTTGATTCACTCTGCAGTAGTTAAGGGACCATTCCACCAGCCCTTCCACCTCGCTGTGTGAAAAGCCAGCTCCCATGCACGGTTCACACTGTTTGCTGCTGGGTCACCTGTGGGTAGCAAATGGATTCAGGAGTTATCCAGGGGTGAGCCCTCAAGGACAGAGACAGTCAGAGAGGGACTGCCTGGTCCCTAATTTCTTTTGGAAACCAGTTCCAAAGTAACTTTGCATCTAAATCAGTGCTTTGGTTTTCCAAACAGCTGAGGTCCTGGGAAAACCTGGCCCAAGGCACTGCCAGGTGCTGATCTCTGCAAGCAGCCACAAAGGAGACACTGGAAGTTCTTGGGTATCACCACCTAATTTTGGCCCTAATTATGTGTTTTACATCACCTGCTGCTTGAGGCAGGGCCATTATGAGTTAAAGAAGCTTACAAAAAGTGCTCATTTACGTTATGCAGACTTCTTTCTCTGCAGTTTGGCTAGTTGATGTGTGTCATGTGCAGATATCTCACAGGGCTGCAAGAGGTTCACTGAGCATTAGCTATGAATCACATTTCAGCTTTGCTTTTTTTCCCCTACAGTGGAGCTGGCAAGAGAAAATTAGTTGGAGGAAACTGGAAAACAAAGCAGCACAAGAAGCAGCACAAGGTGTGCAGTAGAGTCTGTTTGCTTTGTGAATTTCAGACTTTCAGAATTTCAGAATTTCAATACTGGCAGAATTAAGTTCAGCGCCTTCTGTGACCCTGCACACACACACACACAGAAAGCAAGACCCACTGGGGAACGTCCCCATGATAATTCTACACATTCCAGAGGCACAGTTTGGGACTGCCCAGGCCCTTCTGACACAGGCACAGTGCTGGCATGAGTGACTGCCAGCCTAGGAGGGTGGATGAGCACTGGGATGAACAAGTTCATAAGTTTTAGTTTTTTATGTATCATTATTGATGTTAAGCTTTGCCCTGTTCTGGTTGTTAATTGATGTTAGTTGTTAAATGTTAAATGATTGGCCCCATTCTGCCCCAGTCCCCATCCTGTCTCACCTGTGTGTCTCTTTTTCCCTCCATTGAGTGTGTGCTGCTGCTGCTTCCCTGAAAATGGCGCCTGGAGGAGGGTGACATCATGGACTCGCATGCAAATGAAAGGAGTGCAGGGAACACTGGGACATTATTCGGACCTAAAACCCCTTAGGACCATGAGCCCAAATGACATCCAGAACTGAGACCAGTGTCTGCAGGCCGAGAAAATGATGTAGACCACCCTGAGCTGCTTTGATTCCGCCACCATGACGTAGACAGTGCTCCACCAACATGACACCCCTAGACCAGGAGCAAAAGTGGCCTTCCCAGGGATTCCCGTCGAGGAAGGAAGCCCCAGCTCTGCCTGGGAAGGACACCGCTGCACTCCTCCGCCTCCGGGTTGTCCATCGGGAGCAGTGGCAGCGTGCACAACCCCTTGGGTTCCCCACCCAAGCTGATTTTCCAATAAAGCCCTTTCAAGGGAGCGAGTCTCCTGGCCCATTTATTTCAGGGATGTTCCCCCCAGCCATCTGCAGCTGATCCAGGGGCATTTGCAGCATGAGGTAAGTGCCTGGTGTGGGGATAATTTTACCTGAAAGGAGTTACAAATGTGGTCTAGTTCTGTAAGAATGTGCAAAACTCCTTCCTGGAATGCTTCAGGGCAGTGCCTCCTTCAGGGAACAAAGCAGCAGTGGTGCCTGGGACACTGATAAAATTAAAACCAGCCAGCACACCTTATGAAACAAATATTTTATTTCAATAAGGCTGCCTCCTGATACGCTGGAATTTTCCGAGGTGCTTTTACCCCACAGCCTGTTGAAAGACCTGGCATTATGTAATTTTTGGGGGGCGGGGGGAAGATGTGGTGTGAATAAATACTCTCCCCTGGAGGTGGCAGGTCTTCCAGGTTCTGCTGCTGCTGATGAGATCATGAGAAACGTGTGTGTCTGCCTTGCCACCGCCCCCAGACGGGGTCCTGGCTGCAGTGCTGTTTTGTTTGACTGCCCGCTATCTACACAAGGACATCAGAGCTTCACAGGCAAACTCAGGGCATGACTCACGGCTGTGGGGGCAGGAAAATATGAGGAGGATGGGTCATCCTCAGGGGCTGAGCTAAAGAAACCGGTTAATGGTCACAAGATGGCAAAAACTGGTCTTTGTAAAGCTGAAATATGGGCACGCTCCCTGGGCAGAGAATGGGATGCTGCCTGGCACCTCCTTACAGCTAATCCGCACTCCCAGGAGCTCAGGAGACAAAGGAAGATGAGCAAAGAGGGCTTGGGAGTTACAGGAAAGCTGTAGGGAAAAGGAGAACAGGAATCTCTGTGGCTGAGACAGCTCAGCCCAGACACCAGCACATGAAAGAGGCACCAGATGCCATAAAACAGCTCATGCCTGCCAACAGGGACAGCTGCTGCAGTGACTAGCAGGCAAAAACTGGGCAATTCCTATGATTTGCATGTTGTTATCTAAAGACACCAGCCTGTTTTACCCCATAACTCTGAATAAAAAACACAAATTTATTTTCTTTCCATTTACGCTTTCCAATTCTTTAACAGGCATTTACTGCTTAAGTTCAGATAAGCACAGGCAAAATTAACGCCAGCCAGCCCTTGGTGATGAGAAGAAATACACTGTCATTATACTTTGAGAAGTCAAAAAACGTAGTTAGACATATGAAGAGGAAGAAATTACCTCTCCACAGCAGGTCAGGTTAGCATGGACACAGTAAATGGGATGTTTGACTCCTGCAATAAATTATATGGATTGCAGAAAGGATCCCATGCCTAAATCTCAGAAATCAAGGACCTGGGTCTTCATACATTGTATGTGCCATAATTTATCTCCTTGAGAAGGGTAATACCTTCAGTCACCCTGCAATTCTTGGCAGGAGAGCAGAAAGTCTGTTCTTGCAATGCTGATCAGCTTCTCTGATTTCCACTTGTGCGTGTTGCAGGACTCGTGTGTGGGCCTGGGGATTCTGAACCGCCCAGAAACCCTAATCCTACATTTTCAAAAGTGATACATGATTTTCAGGAAGCTGCATGCATGTAAGCCTAAGATTTTCCAGAAGTATCTGGTAGCTCCTGGTAAAGTCCATCCAAGCAATTTTCTAAATTTCTGCTTCATAGTGAAAGTATGGCCCACTAAATTCTTACTTACAGACTTCACCCTGTCATGCAAAATGCTGTCTGCTTTCCCTTCATGTGTTCTAAACTATAACCCCAGCTACAAATTGAAAATTAATGCATTTGGGATGTCTCTTTCATGGGAAAAAAAAAAAAAAAAAGCTTTCAGACTTTCATAGGAAGCTCAATTTTCCCAAAAACCTCTCCCCAGCAAACAGGTCACAGAAGTTTGGGTGCCTGTGGTCAGAGTAATTTCACAGTGCCATAAAGTCCAACCCCCTGTGCTGCACAGGGAGAGTGCACAGGGAAAAAAAAATCTCAGACTGCCTGGAAATGTTTCACTGGCTCAGCTCTGGAAATACCTCACAGATTTCATTTTTTATTCAGCACCACCTGGCTTTGTAATTATTTGGAGACTTTAATGGCCATTGGACAGTAAGCACAGGACTATTCATTCTTCTGAGGATTATATCTCACCCACACAGAAAAATTAAAATAGCACAGCTTTCCACTTAAAAGGATTTTACTCCAGGCTCAGAAAAACAACATCAGTCCTTGCTCTAGAAAGGCATAGGGCTTACCCCAAAACACACAGGAAACGAGTGGTGAAGGTAAGCACTGATATCACCCAACTTCTGCGCCTGAAGTATGTGTGAATCATGGATTGGTGTGGGTTGGAAGAGACCTTAAGGGTGATTCCATTCCACCCCCTGCCATGGGAGGGTCACCTTCTACTATCGCAGGCTGCTCCAAGCCCCATCCAGCCTGGCCTTGGACACTTTCAGCTTCCCTGGGAAACTGTGCCAGGCCCTCAGCACCCTCACAGGGAAGAATTATCTCCTAATATCTGATCTAAAATAATCCCTCTCAGCTCCCTTGGAGCCTGTTTATGCCCTGGAAGGGGCTCTGAGGTCTCCTTCTTTTCTCCAGTGAACCCCACCTCTCAGCCTGGAGCAGCTGTGGTGCTGCACTAGCCACAGGAGAGGGCAGCCAAGACCATGGCCATGGGCATGTTTGGTTCCCTCTGCCTCTGAGCTCTCACAGGAAAAATTTAAAAAGAACCTTCTGGATCAAAACCCTTTTCTGCTCTTGACTTTTGTCCTGAAAAGAAGGGGTTATCTAGCATTAAGATCCCACTCTCCTTTGCCACTCCCCTGTCCATCAAAGTCAACAAACAAGGAGCACATGGAAAGGAGATCACACCACAGCTGCTTGCCACAGGCCATTAAACATCATTTTGGTCCCAGCTCTGGATAGCAACCTTGTTGTCCCCATCTCGGAGGGCTGTTGAAGCAGCAAGCAGAACTTGTGGGTGTCTGACTGGTAGCTCCCAAATGTTTTCTTTGGGAAGGCTCAAAACTTTACTTTTTTTCTTGTGTCAGTGCCACATCAATATCATTTGACAAAGGGCCCTAATGCCTTTCAGTAGATGGTTTTGTTAAGGCTCAGCAGTAATTAATTGTCTACCATCAGTTGGAAAAGACGTCCAAAATGGCAGCATTCCTTTTTATACTATGTTTGCTCAAAATGTCCTCAGCTTTATGAGCCACAAACTCTCTTTGAAAAATGGCAGTTCCTGGGTTATTTGTTTAAATTTCAGTCTCTTTCCTAGTATAGCAGTTTGTGGAGCCAAGCCTGGTCATTGCCATACTGCAGAGATTGTTTTAATGATATTTTCCTACCTGTCAGCCAAGGTGGTGAGGATATAGTTTTGTGAGCCTTTCAAGCAATCATTCAGCAACACTTTAATACAAAGGCTATCATTAAATGACCAATCCATACATACCCACCCAAGGGAACACCAGTGCTGCTCCGTAGTCTGAGCAACGCTGTCACTCTACCAAGTGCCATGAATGTGCACCAGAGTAACCGGGGGGAAAAAAATTGGTCAAAGAGACACATTTTCTATTAAAATAATGATGTACATTATAAAGATGTGCAGTCAGAATCTTCAAACTTTTGTCCTGCTGCTTCTTGCGCTCTCACCAACATGCTTCAGTCTGCCCTTCATGTGGTTGTGACATCCTAGGGAAGCATTTATGTGTTTACTCATTATTACTGTTAGACTTTCAACATTCAAAGACTTCAAAGATTCCAGGTGAACTGCTGAGTTCTGACATCTCGGGCCAGGTCTTAATGAAGGACTCTGTTTTTTGGAGGCACAACTAATTGCTGGCACAACTAATTGCTGTAGTGTGCATATCTGAGCACCTCAGAGCAGCCAGAAAAGCAGACAATTTTCTGGGTTGAAATTGAGCTGTGTTGTGTCAACAAGGCAGTTGTTTGCAGATGCGTTGTGGGCTGGTTTGTTCTGGGTTTTTGCTTCTGTCACATCCCTGTATCAAAGGAACAAGTCCTTGGGTTACTTTTTGCCTCTGAAACCTTGAGTCATATTCAACACTGGCCACCCTAGGATGTTTTGGGCTGTGGAAATATTACTCTGTTTAGATCTCTTTAGCTCATGGACCCTTAAATAACGAAAAAATGGTAACGAAGGAAAGGCAGGGAAGGCTTTGAAGGCAGAAATCAGCCCACACCCACTGTCAGGTGCTTCAGGAGAGAGGCTTTTCCAGGTAAGATACTTCTGTGGTAGCATTCTGCCTGTAGAGCCACTGATCGGTGAAGCACAAGGCTGGGAGGTGTCCAGGTTTTAGAAGAGGAAATGTGGAGCTGATGCTCCAGAGGGCAGATGTGGAGCTGATGCTTCTTCAGCCCCCTGTGCAGCAAAAACAATCTCCCCCGTGACCTTTCCTGACCTATTTAATGCTGGGTCTTCTCAGGACACTTACAGGGCTTAAAGGAACAGGAACAAAGTGGTGGTTTCTGAGGCTTCTAAATACCCTTGAAAAACCACAGCAGACTCTCATCCACATCTTGAAAATCTGTCCTTTCATCTTTGCCACTTAGCCTTGGTTAAAGATGGGGACATGCAGAACACTCCAGACACTATTATTCCCCAAAGGAGAGTAAGAGTGCCAGAACAAGACAGAGCAATCTACTGCTGACTGAAGTGCTCAGAGATGATGGGCACAAAGGCCAGCACAAGAAGAACAAAAAGGGACCTCGACCAACCAGTTTCTGAGAAGGAAAGATGAAAGACTTGCTCCAGCTGCCATTGAAGTGAGAGGAAAGATTCTCATTAACCCAAATGGAGTCAGATGAAGGACTTGTTTGCTGTGTACCTCTGTGAGGCAGGAGGCACGGATGCACACCTGCAGGGAGGCCTGGGAAGTGTCAGAACTAGACAGAAAGAGCAGCCCACTACAGATAGACGGGGCAAGAAGAGGATTTCTAATCTGGTTTAGAAATCAAAATGCTGCCCTCTCCTCCCTCACCAAGCACTGCACACAAAGCCACACACAACAGCCTCGCTGGAATCTGGTGCATTTGACATCCAGGGCTAATTGGGCTGAATCAGCCAAGCTGTAATGTGCCTTGGCTGGGTCACACGAACCTACCCTCAGAGAGCCCTGTTGGTTTTTTGAATACAAAACACAGCAGTGACTAAAGCTGTACAAACAGCCCTGGCTCAGACAGGTTTGGGCAGCTGCCAGTCCAGGGCACAATTCCACTGTGCACAATTCCACTGTCCCCTATTCCCTACACTCCCCCAGCCCAGCCCCAAGAGCTGGGCTGGAGCATCAGTGACAAAAACCCAGCAGAGAGAGGGAGGTCCCTGTCCAACCCAGCTGCCCCTTGCAGCCTTTGCTGTCCCCTCCACCTGTTTGGGAATGAGGTTGCTTCCCTAATTGATTTTCTTCTCATTAATTTTTAATTACAGTAATTTCACTACTATAAGGTGCAGCCTTTTGACTATGATTTTGGCCCAAACCCGGAAGTGCGCCTTATAGTCTGGTGCGCCTTATATGATATATGCGAAATTTGCCAACCTAGAAGTGCAAGCCGCAATGGGGGGGGCGGTGCAGCGGGAGCTCTGAGTCGCAAAGGGAGTGGGCGGCCGCAGCCGGCAGGAGCCACGCGGGGAGGGAGGCGGCCGGCAGCCACAGATTCCATTACCAATTTGTTACTTTGTTGTGCGTGGCACGGATCCTCTCTGCAAAAAAAAAAGTGCACCTTATAGTCCAGTGCGCCTTATATAATGTACAAAGTTGTGAAATTTGCCAACTCCCAGAGGTGCGCCTTATAATCCAGTGTGCTTTATAATCGTGAAATTACTGTAATTGTTGCACTTAATCATTAACAGTGTATTTTATCCACAAGCAGTTAAGCAGTGTAATTTTTCACTTTAGCTTTTTTTCACTGATTGTTATTTTTAGAGTGGGTTTATGAGATCACTGAAACGTCTTAAGTTTTGCTGAACTAACCTTGATAAGCTTCGGTGAAAAAAACCTGGGGGAGCTAAACCCTGGACACCTGGAATCCAGAATTTATAGCCCTCCAAGGACATGCTGGAGTGACCGGAAGATAGAGAAAAGACATCAAAGGCAATCCAATATACACTGGAAACTCCCTGCCTGTAAAAGAAAGATAATGAAAAGACCCAGAAAAATGTGGATAAGGATAAGGAACGAGAAAACAATAACCAACAGAAGAGAGAACACAGATTAACGAAGAGAATATATAATTTAGAGCCAATGAATGGTAATTTGTTTGCCTAAAGTGCATGAATAAGTGGGAAGTTTTGAAAGCCATGTGCACCTAGGTGGAGCTGTTCCCCCATGCTCCCCAGCCTGGGATACAGGAATGCTAGCTCCCAAAAAAATAGCGATAGGGAGTTTCACTAACCCCCACATTTTCAGAATACCCCTAGGAGGAGATGAGCAACATGCCGTCACATCTGTGACTTGATGCCTGACCAGGCTGCCTGTCACCTGGCCAGAGGTTAATTTCAGTCTTTCACAAACACTCAGGGAAAAAA
>PYHW01009482.1:328253-339134 GCA_013186435.1 Turdus rufiventris
AAAGAAAGAAAGAAAAAAAAAAGGCAAAGAAATCTATCTCATGGAGAAAAGGAGGGGATGGGGGGGGAATGGGAAGGTTGGGCGGTGGCAGGGGAGGGGAAAGCAAAAGCATAAAAGCTGTTTATTAGCAGGTAATTAGATTACCCTAGGAATTTCCAGACGCCCCTGGTCTGGTTTTCAAAACGAAGCACCCCAAGTTGCACCAGGAGAAAACAACTCAGGAAAGCAGAGAATTGAAACACATAAATTCTGCATTTCACATTGCTCACATAAGGACCTCAGACCCCTTTGAACTCCAAGGTCCTGCTTACAAGAGCACTTGAGCATTTGCAGGAGCCAGGCACTAGTCTGTGCTATTTTTTACTTTATTTCATCTATAAAGCCAGTAATTACAAACAAAAAGCTTCAGATTTTAAAAGGCCACATGACCATCACACTGCTAGAAACCCATTTCCAAACTAGCAATAAAGTAAAAGCTTCTTCTAATTTACTTTTTTTAAATGTAGGCCTTTAATTCCCCATATATCAACCTAAGCACATTGCTTTTTCAATGTTGCTTTTTCACCTGCCTCCATGTTCATGGTGTAAATCATTAAACTATCTCCCAGGGACAAACTCCCAGCTGGGTTAATGGGATATGAACCCATGACCAGTAAAACTGACAATTTACATCAGCAGATGCTCTGGCCCTGACAATATCCTTTCTTTTTCTAGCGCAAAAGGAAAATTAGTAGCTCCTTTTGTTAGCCCTCGTCACAGTGATTGAATATTATTTGCTCTCACTCTTCCTTACAGGGAAGAGTGCTTTGGAAAGAGGTGTCCAAGAGAAGTGGAGTTTCCAGGGCTCACTGTCTTTGTTTCAGTTCCTCTTGAACTCTTTCACCTCAAAGCCATTCCTCCTTCTTCTCTCCCTCCATGTCCTTAAGGAAAGTTCCTTTCCAGCCCTTCTTTTAAGCCCCTTTTAGGGAAACCTGGAATTTTTAATTTTTTTTTTTAAATCACACATTTTAAAAATCTAAAGTTTAGTTATTCAGTACAAATTATTCCCTGCTTTGGCATGAAGGTCACTGTGTCTTCAAAACTTAAAAAATAATAAAGGGCACTTAGGAAAGGCCTACTTGGAAAGGCACTTGGGAAAACTGTAGCAGCTGAGATATCCATCAGCAAATACAAGAACAGTTCAGCATGACTATTAATCTGAATTTTGGATGGGCTCAGGCATTCAGTGTGGAGGTGTCCAAAATAACACAGAGGGAACAGATGCCACTGAGGATTTAGAGCTCAATTCCTAAGGTTTGAGGTTTTCCATCAGGTTTTTGAAGAGAACCTCATTTCCTCAGATGTTGTATCAATGGCACTGATATATTGAGGAATGTTGTGGTCACACAGATCTCTTTACGCTCCCCAAACCTGTTCAACAGATTCAGCTGGGACAGAGGTTTAGCATCTCTAGGGGGTCAAGCAGCCAAAACCAGATTTGTCACACTGAAGAGAAGCAGACTGTCCTGCAAACTCCTCCATATGCAGTTAGGAATCAAAAAATACACATGGGTGGTGGGAAAAAAAAACAAAACATTTTATAAGAATCTCAACATAGGGAGAAGTTCTGTGAGGGTCAATGTATACCAAGAGCCACAAACCCACATGCAAACAGGCTTTTATTATTTCTGTCACTCAAGGAACTTCCTGGCAGGATTTGTCAGTCAAAACTCCCAACGCCAATTCCTACCTACATTTTTTTCTATATTTTGTCTTGCCATAAATGACTAAAGCCACCAGTGCTGAGCCAACGACAAATGACCCAGCTGCCAAAAAATTCAGTTTGAGCATCCCACTATCAACAAAAGTTTTCCAGAGAACTGAAAACTTTCTGAAGAAACCAAACCCTCACCAAGATCCACATGAAGAATTTGCTGTCATTTGGGCACTGAAAGCCCTCTGGCTTTGTATGAAACATAACGCTCAAACCTACACTGAAGATTTTTGCCTCACAAAAAGCCCCATTTTGGCGAGTGTCACGCAGGTAATGGTTCCTCTTTCAGAGGGAAGAACAGATTGTTCCTCCTGTGAGCAAGATTCCCATTATGATCACAGGAGATTTCCAGGGGCCAGAGGAGGTCCAGCCTAACAATGTCCTTTTTTTACAGTGTCTTGGACCAGCTGAGGTGAATCATACTCCCATTTTTACGTAGGCATCACTTTATTTCTCACAAGGCTAGACCACAAAGAAACAGAGAGGTGATTTGGGGGGCACCTGGGTTATTTTGAGCAGGGAGTTTGAGAAAAACATCCTTTTTGCCTCATTACATCACTCACACCTGCAAGTCACCATGGAGACTCCATTTATTATCAGAGTGATTGCTTCAAAGGTGATCTTCAACGCTGGGTCCAGGATGGAAGGAAAGAAAGCACATCCAAGGTTTTTAATTTGCTAATAGAACCAGAGAGCCATGCAGAAAACAAGCACCATGGAAACAACCCACTACATTATAGCCTACAAAAGTCTAAAAAGCAGGCAAGTTAATTTTCAGCCTCTCAGGTTATTTCCAGGCATCAAAAGGATTGTTTTTCAGCCTGCTCAGGCTCAGATTTGGACAGGCAGTGGGCAAGCAGGCACTCAAAATGCAGGCCTCCACTCAGGAGCAAAACGCCCTCTTGGCCAGGATATTTCTTTCCACATGCAAGACCCTTTTAGCTCTCAGAAAGGAGCTCAGAGCCGTGCAGGTTTGAGACAGCCCAGCCTGTGCCATTAGAAGGGAGACAGGATGGGGAAGCACATGCTCCTTCCTACCCCCTATCTCCTCTCAGCTGAAAAGGTGCATTGGTAACTCCAGGGATGATGGTGAGGGGGTCCTTTGAGGTGAAACAAAATTTTGGATGCCTCATGTGGTGCTGTGGGGCCTGTCCTGTCACTCCAGAGTGGGAATTCCTCCTCCCACCCCCAACCTGCTCTTAATTCTTCAGACATTACAGGTAACGAATCCTCAGAGAAGCTTCTATGTTGTCATTTATCAGTGAACAAAGCACTTAAGTGGCATGGAGACCAAAGCAGCTCTGCCTTGAAGGACCAGGGGGATATTTTAGCAAGCATGTCCCAAGAAGCTAAATGCGTTATTTTAATGGATGAAAGGCAGCTTTGACTTCTGGCTCCTAAAAGTCTTGATAAACACGACTGGTTTGCACCTTGTGGTGTGACAGACTGGTTCAGGATAGCAAGAACCTCATTTTTTGTTGCAGACAGTTGGAACGTACAAGCTCTAAAGCACAAAACATGAGAAGATGCGACAGAAATAGTCACAGCACATTTGTTAGTGGTGAAAGAAAAATTTTGTTGCTAAAGTTTCAATACCAGCTGTTAAAAGTAGTAGGAGAGATTTCCACTCCTTGCTAACTTCCACCCAAAGATAAAACTTCCTACCAAAGAAAATTAATTCTGTTTAGAAATGCCAGGGTGCTACTTCCCCCTTAATCACCAATATTAATAGCTGAACTTAGGTACTCCAACAAATTTATCCCAATAAAGTAAACAAACCCATCCTACTGATCCCCCAGAGCAGCCCCAGGGTGAAACAGCAGGGAAACCAAGGCAAGCCTGGGACTTCAGGCCACTGATATCTGTTTGGTATTTAAGATTTGTTCTACTCACTTCTTCCCAGCCCTGGAAGACTGAACAGGATCCCTGAAGCTGGTTGACATGAAAAAAACAAGGGCTTTCCAGTCACATTTTATATTCAGTCTACACTTTTAAAAACTTATATTCTTATTCATCTGGGTAATGTTTTTAAATATATTTTAAAAAAAAAAGTAATGAAATTAGTGGTTTTTTGGGAAGGACTTTTGCCTCTTGAATTTTTTTCACAAACACTAATAGATGCTTTTAGCTGGAGGGGGTGAGGAGGGAAGTAAGCCCACTGTGGAATCAGTGTTTTTGAAATAAACAAATGGGCAGCTGCTTCCATAACAATAAAGGACATCAGAAAATTTCACAGTAAATAATCCAGGGCATTTATTTTATATGCTGGCTCAGAAAATCCTTCTTTCTAATTTGTCATTGGATAAGTCAGCTAACTCTTCCTGATTCTGCAAATTCTTTTCTTTGCCTATCAGAACCTAAGAAAGAAATAAACTTAGGCCTAATTTAATTTATCATGACACCACTGATGGATTTTTAAAGAGCTAGCAGTGTCAGACAAGCTTGTTTTATAAATTTCTATAGGTCTGCTTAAAATATGAAGAGAAGGTGGCAGAATTCAGTATTCTAATGGTGTTTAGCTTCTACACTGAAAAAAATAAAAGGAAGGACAAGATATGGAAATTGAGGCTAAGCTTTCATAGAAGATAAATCTTCACTGGAATGGTAAGGCTGCATGACAAAAATAATTAATTTTGAGAACCTGGATAGGCCAGGGACCTCTGGAGATTTTCAGTCATCCTAAGGGAGCCACAGGATTATATCAGAAAATTCAGGGCTTCAACCAGGCTGGACGTGGAAACCTCCAAAGATGGAGACAGTACAACCTGCTCCAATATGTGACTCAAATCTTATTTAATTCTGTTAATAATGATGTCCTCAATTACTCAGAAAAGCTTAGACATCACTGAAACCTGAAAAAATCCTGTGTGAACAGTGCATCCCCCTGCCAAGCTGACCATGAAGTCAGGGCTGCCCATATGAAAATAACCCGATCAGATTTCACCCCTTTGTAATGCACAGATGATGGCCAAAGCCACACAACCTTTCCACTCCATCTAAAGAGGCAGCTAATAACGCTTACAGGACATTGTCCTTCAAGCAGAATACGGACAAGATGACACAAACTCTGTTAGAAGCCTACACAGACAATTGCTGACAGCAGAGGATGTGATGTTCCAGATTCTGAGGACCAGTTTCCAGAGTTCAATGTGCCACAGCTTGGTGATTCATACCCTGTGATCTGCACAGGACCTGAAGGCAGGACCATGAGATGAGACAAACTGAATTAGGACATGTCAAAAAAAAAAAAAAAAATTAGCAAAAACAGTGCGAAAAAAATTGAAATTATTAACAATGGCACTGATGAAGAGCTCAAGTTTTGCAAACTTGTACATGGAAGTTATTGAAGAAGCAGAACAGAGTTTTAGCTGCCTTTGTTTTGGCCCCAAGTGGCTCAAAAAATGCTTTTTTAACCAAAGTCTGATTCACTCTGCTCTCTTCCTTTGCAGCGTTTTAAACTCCAAGCCTACAGATTCCACACCCTCTAAGCTGCCACAGGAGTCATCAGCTGTGACAGGGGTCCTGTGCATGAACAGTAAAACCAGGATATTCAGAATAGGTCAGATAAATGTTTATGCACAAGAACAGAAGAATTAACTTGCTACATGCAAAATTTTAGATTTGTTGGCACGTGCACAAGGGATACAGCCAAAACTTTCAGCATCACAGAAACTCTGCCTGGGCACTTAGCACCGGAAACCAAAGAGAAAAAAAAATTTAAAAATCAACCCTCATAATTTTTCCTTTTCCTGACCCTATGTGGGGAAAAATAGAAACCACATCCAATACATCTAGATACCTAGTGCCTCTGCCCAGTGAAAGGGAATAGAAATTTTTTAAATCTATGTATTCTCCTTGCTCCCAAAACTACTTTCTAAAACAGTAAAATCGGTTATTATCTGAAACACTGAAAACAATCACCACCCCCCACCAAAAAAAAACCACCACAACCAAAAAAACCCAAACCAAAAAAATAAAAAAAAAAATCTCAAAAAACCCCCCAAAATCAGAGGCACACATCAAGCATGGAAAGCTTCCCTCCAGCTCATTTAAAGCTGCAAAATTAGAAAGAACAGATCAGAAAATCTTAGGATAGAGGATGCAAATAAGGTTATGTTTAGTTCTACAAAACACCAGAATGGTAAATCTTTCCAAAACCTTCATCCTATCACCTTCACAATCATGACATTTTCTAAGTGAAATTACTAGTCCTTAACACAGTTTAAACTGCAAATATCTGATGAGCAGACTAGTGATCAAGCACAGGACCAAACTCACATGACTGCCTTTCCCACCTCTACATCCAGCTCAGATTTTCATATGCAGATTTGGGATAGCAGCCTCCATCAAGATCCTGGCACACTCCAATTCTGCATGGCAAAAGTGACACAGCTCTGAGCTGGAATTACAGTAATTTCATGACTATAAGGCATACCGGATTTTAAGGCGCACCTTTGGGAGTCAGCAAACTTTGCAACTTTGTACATTATATAACGTGCACCGGACTATAAGGCACACTTTTTTTTGCAGCGAGGATCCGTGCCACGCACAACAAAGTAACAAATTAGTAACAGAATCTGTGGCTGCTGGCTGCCTCCCTCCCCACGTGGCTTCTGCCGTCTGCGGCCGCCCACTCCCCCCCGCCTTGCGACTCGGCACTCCTGCTGCACCGCCCCCACATTGCGGCTCACACTTCCAGGTTGGCAAATTTCCGAACTTTCTCTATATATAAGGCGCACCGGACTATAAGGCGCACTTCCGGGTT
The DNA here is from genome assembly GCA_013186435.1 of Turdus rufiventris. NCBI lineage: Eukaryota > Metazoa > Chordata > Aves > Passeriformes > Turdidae > Turdus > Turdus rufiventris. Next base: position 334,772 of record PYHW01009482.1, read on the forward strand.
TGGGCCAAAATTTTAGTCAAAAGGGGGCGCCTTATAGTCGTGAAATTACTGTAATTTAGCCCAACCCTAATCTTGCCAGCGACATATACTTTTGTGTATCTATAAACCCCTCAGGGTTTCTTCAGGTATCTCCCTTCTCCAGACACCTCACTGGTGTGTTGTTCAGATTCCCAAACTTGGGATTTCAGCACTACAGAACTCCCCACAGAACTCTCCAGACTGGCAAGGATTGCCTCTTCTCTTTCCCTAAGTGCAGAATGAATCACTTTCCCCCCTCTTCTCTCTGTTTCTCCCAGTTACCTTGCCAGCCAACCATGCAAGATGCCTGGTCAGCTCTGTGTGAACTCTGCCTACGCTTCTCTAAATGCTAATTTAATTTGACAACTGAGCTGCTCATTCTCCATCTCCCCAGTGCAGCTCAATTCCCGATTGCAAAATCTGCGTGTTAAACAGGACAACCAACACTGTGCCTGGGGTCAGAGGTGAAGGGAGAGGAGGATTAAAACCAAGCAACCTGTATTTCCACCTGAAAAAGGCCAGTATATAATGATGACCCTGCTTCTGTTCCCAGCAAAGAAAAAATTGCAGCCTCTTCCAGAGCATAAACACACTAGGTTGGGTATTAGCAGAATCCAGGAAAAAGTAAGTATACAGGAAACTGAAATTTGTCCCAGTGTTCTAAATGGTTTGTCTTCTCCTCTTTTCCACAGCTCAACTCCAACAGCAAAATCCATTCACACAAAGAAAGCAAATCAAACAATCCATTCACCACCTCCCATGGGCAGACAGGTGGGCAGCCATCCCTGGGGAAGCCTGGCTCCATCATTTAGGAAGACAAATCCCTTTAAAGTGTGTGTCCCCTGCCCTTCCTTTGCATCCCCACCACTTCCTAAGCTGCCCATGATATCACACAGTCTGGAATACCCCCTGGGTCAGCTGGGATCAGCTATGCTGGCTGTGTCCCCTCCCAAAGTCCTGAGCACCCTCAGTTCCTCGCTGCCAGGGTGGTGAGAGGAGCAGAGAAAGGTCTTGTTGTGCAAACACTGCTCAGCAATAACTAAAACATCCTTATGTTATCAACACTGCTCACAGCACAAATCCAAACTACATCCTCCTACCATCATTTTCTTACAGCAGAATTATCTCCATCCCAGACAAAACCAGCACACTCACCATAGAGCAGGGGAGAAGGGACAAAAATCCAGTCCCTTGTAAATTAACAATAATTGCTCCATGCAAGCTATGATGATGATGATGTGACAGCCACACAGAGTGAGTTTTTTTCAGCTGGAACGAGTAATTTGATGACAGGCTTGCAGCTTCTCCACCTACAAACCACAATCATGCAAATAACATCTTACCACAGAGACACCTATTTATGTAAGCACAGGCCTCATCACTTACATCTGAGCCATTCAGAATGTATTATTAGGCAGGATAAGGCTTATTAGGGAATAACACAGCATTCTAACACAACCTTCAGCTGTGCAGTAAGGAAACAAAATTGCAGCATCAGTGGCTTCACTTTCAAAATCCAAATATAAACCAGCAGATTTCTGCAATAGAAGCAGCTCCATTAGGCAAACCTATTTTTCTTGCCACTCTACTTTCCAACAAGGTGTTTCTCTCCTCTAAAAGCATGAACACCACGTGAATCAAATGCATAGCTTCAACTACCAGCCACATTTTGGAACAGAATATTTAAATAATGTGACTCTTCCCAGCTACCCTCCCCCTTAAGCAGGGCAGGACTCACAAGTAACAAAGGCCACACTTTGATAAATCTGGAAAGCATCAGGTCATTTCCAAGCATTTCCAAACCCTGGAGCAAATCAAATTCTGAGCTGGGATCATAAGGCTCCCTCTTGCCAAGAGCAGTGGATGAATTTACAAGCCTCTCCCACAGGTGGCCACAGCAGAGTTGATTTCAGCAGTAACAGCTCTCCATCCTGCTGCCCCTGCCTACGAGAAAAATCACCTTTGTTCATGGCAAACTGAGATCCACGAATTACCATTTGCCACAGGTTTTGAAGGCAAATTAGGCACACTTCAATTAGATTTAGAAAAGTACTTTTTGTGTATTCTGCCTTTTTTCTGTTTGTGTGCCAGAGAGCCACTTACTGCAAATTCAGTGAAATGTGAAAAATAGGGCTATGTATACATTTAGCAACAATTTCTTACTGCACCTGAAAAAAAATTACAACTTTCTTGACTTACAGTCATATTTAACATATTCTAGTAGCTTCTCATCTTAACCCTGCTGCTCTTCAAAGGTTGAGTGTTCCCAGCTTTTTTCAGCTTTCCACAGGCCACAGTTAAGATTTTAGGACACTCATGGATCGCAAATTACATTCATGCTCAAAAGGCACAATCCCATTCAGGAACAGTTGTCCCAATGGACTCTGCAGCATTGCTCCAAAAGTGTCCTGCACAATCCTGCCCCTTGTCAAAGGGTAATTTGATATTTTAGCATGGAGACAAGGGAAGAAAGCAGCATGCTTGTTAACATGAAATGTATGCTTTTAGGCAGGTCGTTTCTCTCACTTCAAGCAATACAGACTCATAGAAATAAAAATTAATTTTTTTTTTTCCTCTCCACCTTTAAGCAGTCAGACTGCCCAAGAGTACTGTATCACATCTGTGAGATATATGCCCAGGTACAAACTGGTTTGCTTCTTTTTACTGCCTTTGATGTTTTGTAACCATTTTATCACCTCGCTCAGAACTCGTTTTAGGACCAAAGCACTACACAAAAAGCTACTGGATAAGCTAAAAGAAACAAGTAATTTCTTTGTCTTTGGAGAGCCCTTATAGATAAAGATTAGTTCTGTTCCCAAATACTCCATCCATCTCTTATTTATACATCCAGAGTCCCACCCAAGGTTTCCGCATTCCCATTTGGCCCTGCCATACCACTCCATTCCTTCCTCACACTTGTAACTCTCCCAGGCATTTCCTTTCACACATACTGCCAATTCCAGGTCCAGACTCCTCACTTCAACCCCCTACAGAGGAGTCTATCCCAGGTGTTCATCACTTTTATTGTCCTGTTTCATATCCCACCCTGAAGACTATTTCCGGGCCCTTTTCCTATTCTGAAATCCTGTTCTTCCATCCTCTAACAGAAGCTGGTAGTGGTCCCTTTGCAGCTGGCATTCTTTCTTGAATAATGAAAAGAAAGGAGGGGAAAAAAAGGGATTTAATGTAAAGACAAGGAAGTGGGGGTGGGGAGAAACAAGCTTTATTCAAGGGTATAATTAAAAATATGTGTCTGACTTTGACAAGACTTTGAACAATTCTACACATACTGCCACACAGACACGTGGGAGATATTGCCTTTTTTTTTCATCTGTGCCTGCTGCACATTTAAAGTCAAATGCTACACATTATAAGGACAGCAACCAACCCTTCCCCTGGGATGGCAAACAGCTGCCTGCTGGTGTATCGGGTTACTCCTCGTCTATCACATCTGAAATCTCTTATCTCAGGCAACAAGAATTTCAAGGATGTTGCTCCTTGCCCTCAGCACCACAGAGCATTCACATTTATGTGTGGAGTCATATAAAAATAGATAGATACCAATTTTGAAAGACACTTTGCACTCCAGGTCTTTGAGGAACAACTGCACGAGGCACACACAGCACAAAACCTTAAGGACTGTTTTCAGTACCAGACTTTCAGCAAATAGAAGCACATAGCAGATAATGCTTTGTAACAGCTCATGAAAGAAAATACCAAAGCAAAGGAATGAAGCAGAGAGAAGATTTTTGGAATCTACCTCTATTACTTATTCCAGACTACTACCATTATTGAAGAGCACATATTTGCCTTTATTAATTTCACTGCATTTTGGACAGGAAATGCCAGATATGCTGGTGTCTTCATGAAAACATGCTTTGACTAGAACTGGAGTTAAACTCCGCATGTTTAACATTTATTTCTCTTGCACAGGAGGAAAGAAGTTGAGTCCTGACAAAAACCAAGAAGTTTCATGACCATTTCCCCCTCATCCATAGGCCATATATTCTATGAAGAAATATATGAATACAGAACTGGCACTTGACATCAGCTACACTCTGCAGATACAGACATCAGCAGCATTGATCAGTCATGTATTCTGTGGTAACTGAGTACAGTAATTTCACGATTATAAGCCACACCGAGTATAAGCCGCACTTACAGGAGTCAGCCAATTTTTGTTCTTTGTCCCTGTATAAGCTGCACCTCATTATAAACCGCATGTTACAATACAGAGTGTGATAAAACGTATCTGTTCTATCACCATCTGTTGAGGGTGGGGGCAGTGATCCTTATCTCCACAGCAGATATTCTGCTAATGGCCCATCCATTGAAACCAGGCAGG
>PYHW01009482.1:339363-370110 GCA_013186435.1 Turdus rufiventris
AAGAGAAGTTCCTGCCTTTCTCAGCAGACACCTGTCCTCCAAACTAAAACAGCAACTTTTCCTTCTTTGTCCATATATAAGCCGCACCCGATAATAAGCCTCACTTCAGGTTTGGACCAACATTTCAGTCAAAATGGTGCGGCTTATAATCGTGAAATTATTGTACTTAAATTTTTCCCATACATCCTCTAATCACAGGTGGTATAAATCTGCTTTTCTGGATGGTTTAGTGAAGACATTAAATTTTTTAAGTTGTGGCTTCATAACCACATAGTTGTGGTTGGTTATAACTGTGTCAAAATAATGTTTTTGAAGGATGGTATGTTAGCATCTCAAACCAGGCAGGGAAGAAGATCTAGAAAGGTTACTGACAAAGGGGTACTCCCCACTCCCACTTTATTGTTTCCATTGAACAAGAGAGTATTTTCAAGTGCAGAAATTCTAGGTTCGTTTTGTGTAAGAGAAATCAGAAAAAAAGAAAGATGTGGCTGCCTCCAAAACTATAAAAACAAATGAAATATCCAATGAAACTACGGGTGACAGATCTGCATACATTATTTGAGGACTTGGCTTTGTGTCTCTGCTTTGTTCACTCATGCATGTTCTTGAACTGAAGCTCAACCCAGCACTCCAAAATCAAACTCACAATCTGACTTCAGGAGTGATTATCTTACATTCCTAAAAAATTCTGATAGTGTGGGGTAAGAACAAGGAATTTAATCAGTCAAATTGCTTGGGTTTTAGCTGGACTCATCAGACAGCTCTGGATAAGGTAAATGAACCACAACATTAAAATGCAGCTGTAGAGAGGACTTAAGAACAGACAACTACAGAATTAATATGACTTCAGAGTAACTTTTTAATCCCAATTAAAAGTGCATCATAAATAGCTTTTGTCTAAGCAGATATTCAGAAGTTTTACAACAAAGGTAAGGACTACAGTACCAAAACTTAGGAAGAAATACTTTATTTTCTCAGCTACTGTTCAGAAAGCCCTGAGGAAACTGATCCCCAAATCCCTAAGAGATGTGCAGCAGAGAAGCTGAGAAGCACTCTGTGCAGACAGCTCCCGGTAGTACTTGGTAGAAAACGAGGCACAACATACCTAGGCAGCTTGCTCAGGTCACACCTCCTCAACACCACATGAATTCCATGTATTCTTCCCTTTTGGCAGCTACTACAAAGAGAGACATGATTCTCCCTGGCAAGTATCCCGCTATTGGACAGGTAACAGTTTTTGCTAGCATGTAAGGTCAGACACCTGTTGTTCATCAGAAGTCACAAAAACACTGTTTCACTGCTGGAGAAAACGGGAACAGCATGACTAGTAAGGCTTCAAACACAGCAGCCATAAATCCCTCAGTCACTCAGCATACAAAGTTACAAATGAACAAAGCTACTAGCTTTTTTTTCTGATTTTTTTTTTTTTTTTTTTTTTTACAAAGAACAAGCTCAACAGACTTTAATTCAAACACATTTATAATAAGTAAACATTTCAAAATCAAAATTGGAGGGAGTGGACTGAAACACCCAGACATTCTTGCTTTACTCTCCACCCTCCTAAAGAAGGAATGGTTATTTCTCATAGCAGTTTGATCAGTACAGAAGACTCCCACAAACTAAAAGCTTTTGTCTTAGTTAGGTATTAGCTATGTAGTAAAAGTACATTCAAGAAGTCCTTGTATCAATTTGGTGTTTTTCAAGTACCTGACAGCTGGTCCTTTTACAGATTAAAAACAGCCCCTTTTGGCGTGCAATGTTAAATCAAAATCCATCTCTCCCAGTTCACAGATAAACTGAGAATCCTATTTAGATGAAGGCTACTAGCTGACTCAGGTATTAATGTTAACTTCTCTAAAATGAAAACATTATGAAATATTCATTTCCTATTTAGCAGTATCACATCTCCTACTCATAGATTTGGGTTGTGCTACTGATCACTTAGACGACACACAAATAAGAAATTCTGAAAGAATAAAATCTGAATAATTAAAATACTATCTGGAAAAATATCACAGATGTATAAGAATAGAAAAAAAAAGTAAAAGGCTTTAATACATTTAATTGTTTTGTGCAGATAATATTTTTACAGACTATGGCCAATCAATGAAGAAATGTAATATAAATGTTTCAGTCTTTTTAGCTCTTTTTTCAAGACACTTGACTTGTACTTTGAGCTTAAGTAGTAGTTAAGCAGTTAATCCACTGATAAACAAACTCAGCAGAAAATTTTTCAGTTGTACCACTAAATCATTAAAATCATTAGTATCATTAGTTGTACAGGACTTCAGTGCTGTACCACTAATAATATTTTTTCCTGGTTACTGTAGAGGTAAATTTGTAATCCAGGTAATTGGACTACAACAGTAGAAAAAAATCAAACTATCCCCATGTTGCGTTCAGGTAACGTTGCACAGAACAGCTTTAGATTAAATTTACATTTGTCTTTATTCCTACTATTGCAATGATGGGCAAAATTACCTCTAAAAGTAATCGTGTATGAAAAAAGAAAAGTTTGTTAACATTTTATGATGACTAAACAAAACAAATGATAAGTAGGTATGGAGGAATAAGATTTGAAACTCTGGAACCAGAGTTTATTTTACAATAGAAAATTTTGAGTGTCAATTTTTTTACACTGGAATAAATTGATAGTTTGCTTGATATCTCGAGTTTTGAACTTCTCTTCCTTATAAAGTGAATAAATCCCCAAAAGTCCTTACTTAACAGAAATAGCTTGAACACTACAATATACTCAAAAGCAACAGAACACTTATAGCTGTACTATAAAAGCTGGTTCAACGAAGTTGGGAAGGTGAAATTTGATTTGATAAAGTCTCATTGCAGCAGACAAAAATGAAGCTTGCATTTTGTTTGCTGGCAGAAAAAGAATATTCAATTCACTAGAGTGCATATAACAAAACCAAACATGCAATCTATTGCTTTTAAAACTTTTACTGCAAGATAACATTAAGAGAACAGTAATTAGATATCTATCTTTTTTTTTTCCCAAAGAGAAAATATGTAAACAGGATAATATTTTTTTTCTGTATGTATATAGTTTCTCGGATCATTTCAAGGGGACAAAGGAGGGGGTGGTGTTTCTGAACAATCAGGACACTTTTAACTGCAATAGGTTTTCATTGGAAAAAAAGAAAAAAAGCCAACACTGTTCTACTTCAGCATTAGACAAAAATACTGTGCTTCTTGCACTACTTTAACACAGATGAAGCAAAAAACCCAAATACCCCTATTCTGGCATTCAGGATTACATTTGCTCTGATCTTTTAGATTTCACAAAGTTGCTATCCAGTGTTGCCATGAAATATGTCAATATTAAGTGGGAAGGAACTTCTAATGTCAATACTAAGTGGAAAGGAACATGAAGCAGTGCATTACACTACATTTCTGGAACTAGTACAGTAAGAGTGAAAACCTAGAAAAAGTTAACCTACAGTTTATAGAAGGAACTAATTATCTGCAGAAGCTGAATTTTTGGTTGTATATATATTTTTTAACACTGTGCGATTTTCTGCATCTGCTGATTTAAAACAGACAGTTAAAAGTTGTTGCTTTCTTTGCTTTGTTTACTATGTTCTCCCTTCCACCCACCCCCTATATGGCATACACCAAGCATTATGAATATAAGCCCAAATATCCTAGACAATCCAGTGAACAGAGTTAGTGTAATGCACTGGTGTGAGGTGTGAAATAGAAAAAGAATTCTCTCAGTCTTCGTCGAAGTTCTGCTGTAGAAGAAAGTTGGCAGCCAGGTTTTCATTCTTCTCACAAGCGAAATATGCCTGTATCACAAGTCCTTCAGGAAATCCTAATGCCTTTAACTGAAAAAAAGAAACATATTTAGGAAGCACATTTTGCACGTTAGGCTTCTTTGTATGTCTAGTGTCTTAGATGTCAGGTAAGCAATTATTGCCTTCTGGAAAATAACATTGCTGCATAGGCCAATGCAGACCTTAGCACTGAGTAAAAAAGGAAGTGCTGCCTCTGCCTTTTATAAAGAGAATCCTCACTTGAAAAAGTGATTGGATTAAGTCTAATGAAACACTATAAAAAACTTGTCACTTCTTTAGTAAGTCTAAAACAGACCTGAGTCACACTATTACCATCAAGTAACAGCACATTGCACTGCTGCAGGAAAAAAAAACCAACTTCAAACAATGATAATTTTAAACAAGTGTAGAAAGCTCCAAAGCACTTCTAACAAAAAATTGCCTGGAACAAAAGCTCCCAGCCTGTGATCTTTAGTAGGCTGTCCAGCACATCACACTAAGCCATATTTTCAATTGTTTATCTTAAAAAATTAACTACACACTGCAGCCAAGACAAGTAAGCTGAGAGCAATCCGGTTTTCAGAAGTCAAGGAATTAATTAATGTCTGGAACATAGTGACAACAGGGCATGAGAAGAGAAGTACTTATTACTGTGCCAAGGGTTTAGCCAGCACTTAGGGGCATTCAGCAAATGAATTCTTGCCAAAGGCAAGTACACTCCACTATTTGAAGATTTTTCTTAAAATCCTCACAGCACCTGCAAGGCATTTAATGTATGGGGCAGATTAAATAACTGTGAGAAAAACTGTGTCCTATTATCCCTTACTAGCCATTCTTAGATTTTATTTCAGGCCCACAAATGGCATGAAGGCATTGGCTGCAATACAAAGACACTTAAATTTCAAGGTTTGTCTTTTATGGAAAGAGAAAGAAGCATATGTATCTCAGCTGTGTTTTAGAACAGGTTGTAGAGGTAATAAAGCTCTACTGCATAAAATAGCTTTAAAAGGAAATGCAACAGACTAGAGAAGAGGACCTGTGAAGAAGTGCATGGACAAATAAATTTTATCAATTGCCAATTTCCTCAAGATCTAGGGAATAGACACCTACATACAAATAGGTATCTTCTAATGATCCTTACATAAACTTTTGTTTTGCCAGATGAAAAAAATACTGTCTCTGGGGTACCAAACCACTATCAAAGTATGACAAAATTCCTGCAATTTGTCCTGAGAAAAATCTCAGAGGCACTGCCATCTATGCAAATCCATATTTACTCAGTTGCACAGTATTTATGAATGCAATATTACCTCCCCAGAGTACATTTTCATGCTTACCAGTATTTTAGAAAATTATAATTAACTAACTGTCATGAACAGACACATAACTGGGTAAAGTTTTGACTTCAACTGATCTGCTTATCCATGAGTGTTCTTACTTTCCAAATACTTTGCACAAAGTACTCAGCCAGATTTTTTATCTGGAAACCTGTTATGGCTGAGGCTTCTGCAAGAGGAATTACTTCCTGAATAATTCCTGAGGGAAACCCATTCCATTATGAAGTATGACAGGATGGTCTCCAATCACTTAAAATGCTCTGCCTCTTCTCAGTGAGACTGATTTAAGATATTTTAGACTCAACTGCTATAAAGCAAGAAGAGATATGATTTGAAACAAGGCTACAGCAGCTATGAAATGCCAAGTATGAAAATACCAAATACGATGCAGAACCACTGAGCTAAGCCAAGTTTAAGTTAATTACGTCTTAAGCATGCACTGGGGTCAACGCCCTACAGCAACAAGAATTTCAAAGAAGAAAGGCTCACCCTTTCTATAGCTTCTTTTTCCTGAGGTGTTACTTGAATGTAGTTCATATGAGCATTCCCAGCATCTCCAATTCCTCCAGTGCTGGCACCATCGTCACTGCCACTTAAACCTTGGCGAGACTCTAGAACTGGCTCATTCAACATATGAATAAAATGTTCCTGATGCTGGCTTATTTGCTGTGTTGCACAGAACAGTAAAAGAAACAAATATTTAAACAACTGATGTTTAAGCATCCCAACAGACAAATAAAAATATTTATTTTCAGAGAATTAAGAAGTCAAAAGGACATGTAAAAAGAGCACAAAAAAATTGGTAAATCTAACCATAACAAACGCAATTTTAATGTTTCAATTCAACTGGAATTCAACTACAGTGATTCTTCCCTCTTCCTCATACCCTCTGCCCCTCTTATGAAGTCTCAAATTTGTATGTGTCATAGAAAATACATTCTGTGCAGCACAACTGCTGAAAAGCCAGCAATAGAATGTTGCAACTGTTAGTAACATAATATATATCCCATAACATCATAACATATATCCCATAACATCATTATGGGATACATATAAACATATGGAATATATATAATAATATTAAATATTATGTATAATACATTAAGTATATAATGTATATATATTAACATATATCCCAGACATCATCAACATATGACTCTCTTTTAAAGCTAAGTCAGAATTAGAAAGCATGATTTTCTTGCTTTAAGATCCACCTGCAGTAGCTGGGGGTTTTCCCGTCCAATTTGCTGTAGCAATGCTGGCAACAGAGAAGGATTTTGCTGGATAATTTGTCTCATCTGCTGGAACTGAGGCTGATTTCGTAAAAACTCAAGTGGATGCCCTGAAAAAAGCATCAGTGAAATAGGTTTTTATAAAGTTACTGAGCATCTTAATTAAAGGCATACCTACACTGTAACTGTAGACAGAAATAGGAACATGAAAGTGGATAATATACCACTCACTGAAGAGTAGAAGAATTTCCTTCCTCACTCTAGCTTTAAGCAAAACTTCTTTATTCTAAGATCAAATAATGCATTTCCTTTTCACCTAGTCTTGCCTTAAGATCCAACAGCCTTGTCCTTATCTCCAACACTTGCCTCTGGATCCCTCAGCTCTGGTTAATCTCAATCAGACATATCTGTCCACTGCCTTGTATCTTGAGCACCATTTCTAACTCAGCCTAAGACAGACCTTTCCTATCCCTTCATGAGGCTCCTTTAATGTATTTATCTATCTATCTCCCTTTAAGAGACAGATAAATACATGATAAATACCCTTCTCTTCAGCAGGCACCAACTACTGTCAAAGTGCTGTACTGCTGAGTGAGGTGTCCTAGGTCATTTAAAGGTCTCTCTAGTGCTTATTCTTTATGGCCTGATTTCAGGTTTCTCCCTCGATATTCCCAGCTTCTGTGTGGTAAATATAATAATATAGTCATAGCGGACAGTGCCCAGTCAGTCACAGCGTAGAAAACCAGAGTTTAAGTGAGAGAAAATACAATTCCCCCTCTATATCCGTGGTCTTGCACTTAAGAATCCCGAATACTGAATTAAAGAAATTGCGCAAGTTCACTGCATTTTTTGACAATACAACAAGCCACTTGTCCCTAGAAAGTGCCACACCTGGAATATCCATGCTGACAGCTCTTATCCAATTCCCTCTGAACAACTCACGGGCACCTGGAACTTAAAACTGACTGAAAAAGAGATTAAGTGCACATTGTTTATCACATTTTCTCAAACAGAGCCTTTCTTACCTCCTAATGAGCTAGTAGTCGTGGGTATGGTTGCTACTGCTGCTGCCACTGCTGAAGACTGAGATGCTCCAGTGCTTGGTGGTTGAGGGGGGTCAGCCACAGCCTGATTATCTCCAGGTATCCCCTAAAGCCACAGGTCACATCATTAACCACAGAATGCTAACAGATAGGTTTCAACTGCATGCAGTATTTGGGTTTCAGTGAAGGGGCGGGGGTAAACCCAAAACTTAATGCTTTCACTGCAAATACAAGGTAAGATCCTGTGAGTTATGCATTTATAACTGACAGAGAACACCATTAAAAGATTAATTTTATTCCTTGGAAGGAAAAATGTGCATTTTGTATAAAAAGGCATGCCCTGCATCACTTTAAACACACTTTGATAAAAAGTACTTGCTTTGAATCCTGGTTAAGGTTATTTGATATAAGTGAAAAAGTTAAACTAAAAAACTGTTGCACTATGTTATACTATTGTGCAAATGTGACATTACAGCAACAAAGGCAGTACAAAATACTAAGATTAATAATTCCATACATCTGCCAAAGAAGAGAAGAGAAGCAAGAATACAGACAGCTCTTGAGACTTCTTTCCTCATTGAAAAGCTGTTATTTACTATATCTTAAGGTGAAAAGGTTTGTACGTTACCCAGCTTCAGCAGTTAAAAAAAAAAAATTAACTTGCCTTTTGTGTATTTACTACGTGCAAGCAACTTTATATAGGAACTGACTGTTCAGAGGGCTGAAATGGACAAAGCTAAAACACAATTTATAATACAACAGAATGTAGGTTAAACAATCATGATACTTCCACTCTACTACTCTTCTCCTGCATGGAAATCCTTCAAGCTACCTACCCCAAACACTGCCTTCCTCACTGTCACTGAACTTCTGTCCTTTCAACCAACCTTTCTGAAGCCTAGAAACTTGCTCATGGGAGAGACAAAGAATATTACAACAAACCCTGTTGGGACAGCTCAGAGAAGTTACCCAAATGAGGGCCACCCTTGTGTTGGGGAAACAGAAAAGTAAGAACTGGGTGGGTGGAAATATGACAGAACTACAGGGTAACCAGACAATTAAGAGGTTTGTCAAGCCTACCATAAAAATCACTGGTAGGTAATGTAGATTAAAAGTCCTGCTGTAACATGATCTTCACATGGTACGTTCATCATTACACCTGAACAAAAAGGATAAATACACCGCTAATACAGAGGGCACATCCAGAAAGGGAGAATTGGACAGTGCTTCAAGAAATGCTCTTTGCCTTACTTGCTTATTAAGAAGCACATCAAGGTATAAATCACCTGATCATCAAGTGCACATTAAAGCCACTCAGAGAATAAATGCAAGATTTCCCTGTCACACACTTCATTACCTGCACTTGGCTCGGTAAGCTTGCTACCCATCTCTCCCTCCACTGAGGGGGAGGAGGGCTCCATTCATGGTATAATTCTGAGGTAACTCCCTTATCAGTGGCTTACAGAGCACTGATTAAATACCTTTTCCATCAAATCAGTCATTTCTGGCAATCCAAGTATAATGCAACATAATGTAACAACTTGGCTAATCTTATGAAATTACAAGTTGATTTCACCTATTCACGGGAATACGTCATCACTGCAATCTGTGTCCAGATCAAACAACATGTGCTTGTTTAAACTTTTAAGTTTGCTCTTGAATGGAAGGACTGTGTAAACTAGTTCAAACAAATTTACTTAGAAATTATTAATCATCTTGAACATCATCTTAACTCTTGAACACAAGCTTGAAGTATCACTCTCCAAATAACAGAGACTGTGTACAGTTCTAATCAGACTATGTGAGTGAGGTGTATGGACATTGTTCACACAGCTACACAACAGAATAAAGCATGGTATTAAACCACACACAAGCCACTCAATGCAAACACTGCTTGCATAGCAAAAAGAGCCACTGTTGCCTTATGGTGGATGAAACAATTGTTTACTGTTTAACTGTGCAGTACAGCGGTTTTTAGCTGACATTGCTCTCGGCAGGGTAATAATCACATCAGGTCCAGCTTCTGGACAGAACAGAGAACAAAATAGCTCCAGTTGGGAGGTACTTACAATGATCATCTAGTCCCACTGACTGACCAATTCATGGTTGACCAAAAGTTAAAACCTGTAAAGGGCATTGTCCAAATGCCTCTGAATTACTGACAGGCACAGGACACTGACCACCTTTCCAGGAGTTTTGTTCAGTATTTGACTATATCAAACTAAAGAAATGTTTCTGAAAAATATCCAAACTAAGAGGAAACAACAAAACTCCTTCCTTACTAGAGGTTAGGAAATCCTTGGCTGAAAGAGAGATCTAAATGTAAATGCCTCCAAAGATGAGTATGGGGCACAGAAAAGTAAAGATTATCTTTTGCAGCTCCTTCTACAGACACGGGATTGCATCCTGAATGATCAAGCCATAAAAACAGAAGAGCTTGCCAACAGAGCTACGGACAAGTAGAATCTTCCGGGCTGATCCGAGAAACAGCTGTGCTTTAATTACAGTTTAAGCCCTTTCTAACACCTTACCCTTGCTATACCCAGATTCTTTCAATCTGGACAGTGTTGTTAAACTTACAGATTTTGATGTATTAATCGTACTTTGCATATTATATAAAAGATAGTGCTCATGATAGTTTGCAGGCGAGTAATGTAGAGAGAGGGTCAAAGAACAGTGTCAACAAGAGATCAGATCAATAGCAACCAAAAAAATCCCTTTTTTTTTTGATGCAGTAGGACAGTAAGGAACATCTTCAGATCTCAGCAGATCCACAACAGTTATAAAGAACATCTGTAAGGATTCTTCTAGAGGGACAGCAAAAAGTCTGCCATCTAATATGGACCATTTCTCCCTACTCCCTTTTCCAGCAGGAGGAAGAAAGAAGAAAACATACTTCCAGTAAAGGATAACATGAAACATAAAGGGACATCATGTATATAACAGAGGGACCCATTTTATGTACAGGACCTACTGAAGGACTAGAAATTAATTGCTCATAGCAGTCAATGCATTTGGCAGACATGAAATGTAGCTCCATCACAGGGATATTCTATCTCTATTCTGGAATTCCTGACCAGAAATAAACTAGAGGAGTGAAATGCCAGAAACTAAGTGCACAAGAATTGCACACTGCATAGGACTGCCATACACACATCAGGCCCAACACTTAGGGGAGGCACTGAATTCATGGTGTATTTACAGACTAGATGAACAGTAAATTCAACATTTTTACAACATGAAAAACAAATGTTTGAACTTGCAGACTTTTGACAGAGAGCTGGGAGCTATTGCATTCACCCGTGCTTGGCCTAATGCTAGCTGGGAATTGAACCTTTCACATTCTTGTACTCCAAACATTTGTTTTCACTTTAAAATCTGAGGATTACAAAGTCTTGGGAGCATTAATGTAAGTAGGAAGCATGCCAGGGACTTGTAGTTGTAACTACTGAGGAAAAACTTACTCAACAAAATTAAAGTTTTATAACTGGAGGGTAAATATGCCAGATTTCTTATCAATCAATCAGAAATTCAATCCACATCTATTTTGCAATGATTAGGTCAAGATATCTGGGTGCCAGATTTTAATAAAGTTCAGATCTGCTAAAAGGAAAAACCTCATTAGGAGAAAAAACTGTATGCCAGACTAAAAATTAAATGTACTGGAAATACTGATTAAGCAACAAATAAGACAGATTCTACGGTGGCTACAATTCACCTGTCAGATTAAGGTATATAACAAGAAATAATCCAAAAAGTCCCTAAAACAACTCTCAGGGTTTTCATTAAAGTGAAATTACTCCTCTATTTCCTCTCCTGCCAATGAAGTTCATTTAAACCGTCAAGCTTTATTTATCAAATGAAAATTGTTTCTTATCTAAAGCACTGCTGAAATGAAAAATGAAGTTAAATTAAGCACAGTTCAAAAATAAACCCTCTCAAACCCTTCTGTTTGGAAAGTATATTAAGAACACTGCCTTATTAACAAAAACAGTGAACTGGAACATGATGATACAGAACCAAAGTATAACTAATCAACTAATGCTGTCACTAAGAGATGACACAAAACCACTGAGCTAACCACTGGCAGTCAAAGCTATCACTGTAACTGGATATACTTTACAGACACACCCATATCAATCAACAAAAACTGAAAACAAAGAAGCAGTAGAGGTGGTTAGGGATTACTTCAGTGTTTTCTATAAAACACTATGTCTGTAAAAACTTCAGTCTCATCTTTCCAGATGGTAAATACCACTCTCAGTGACTGAGTAATGTCCAAAATAACACCAAAATCAAAATGAAAGGTATTGTGTGGAAAACAAAGAACAAAGTGCAGGTAAGGTAAGTGCTCACCATCAGAAGGTATTCCACTGCTCTGTCAGGATTGTTGAAGCTGGCCCTCAGTGCTGCAATCACCTGCTCCCGCTCGTAGCCCATGGACATGATCTCAGTCACCATGTTCTCATAGGACTGACCGGTCACTAGAAGTCATAGGACCACCATTTTAAGGGTATAAGAAGAAAATAATCACACACACACACACATAAAAGTTTCAATGAATAAATGTAATTTTAACCCGGATTTCAGTCATTTGTTGAAAAGAGTACTTCATATTAAACATGCCGTGGTTCTCTGGCTTTAATTCTAAATACATTCAGTGGTTTCATCATGAATTTGATTGGAAATAGTGGAGGGTAATGAAGAAAATGTAAACTTCTACTGACAAAAGCAGTACTTGCGATACTTCTGTACTTGTAATTGAAATAATGTTCTCTCTTCAAGTTTTCATTTAAGGTCAAGGGCATCCTCACAGCTAATATTCAATTCCAGGTGTAATCAAGAGAAGTCTCCTGCAGCTTACATTTGGAAATGTATGAATTTGAAATCTGCCTGTCACATTATTAACCACTGAGGATTTTCCAAACAAAGACTTTCTGCTATGCTGTTGTTAGATAGATGACAATTAGTGATGACCATTATATTGCTATATATTGCTACGTGTTGGTGATGGTGAGCAAAGTAATTTAATCAACTTAATTTGGATCAACTGAAATCATGCAGAAGACCTAAAAGTTGGATCTAGGAAAGTCACTGAAGACTTCACTGGGGATTTAGGAAACCAAGTTCTCATTTACTTCTTATCTCACTCAATTTAACATTTGACTAGACATCCATCACATCAAATCCCCCACCTCTTACAGCAAAAATAGTTGAAAACTGTCCCACACTTGCAGCAATCAAGACAAAAGGTACACACACTATCTATGGAGCAATTTAAGGGCAACTGTTCACTACACTAATGTCACTGTAAGGAAGATTATTATCTCTTTTCATAATCCATTTAATTTTCCTGCCTCAAAAAGCAGACAGCAAACATAACAATTTTAAAGAAAGGTAACTATTCTATTATTGTAATCACGCAAATCTTCAAGGTAATCTTCCTGGGAGTGGGGGGCAAATATACAAACAAACCCAGGGATTAAAAATACTATCTCCTTCCTTGGATAAAGGTATTCCTTACCTCAGTGAAATCCTACTACTGATGGACTCTGCAACTACCAGTGACAGGAAAGTTAAATAATTAATGGTTGTCATAAAAAACAACTGATTAATAATAATATTTTTGAAAACACAGAGGAAAAAAATACAAGAGCTACTCTGTTAAGGCAAGTAAGTAATTGTTAAAACAACCAAAGAAAACATGATGTTTTATTGCCTCAGGGAGAAGGTGTTTAACTCAAGCCAACATTAATACAACCCCACTGCCTGTTTCTTAACATGTGCTTCTAAATAATCAGTGGGTGTATGACTTTGGGCAGTATAAAGAACAAGCAATAAAACAGCCCTAGCCCAAGGGTACTTGTGCATTATCCACACATAAAGATTTAAAAGCTTTGACTAATTTGAGTATTTGTTATCTGGGCTTCAAAGTACAGTAATTTCACGACTATAAGGTGCACCCTTTTGAGTAAAATTTTGGCCTGAACCCAGAAGTGCGCCTTATAGTCCAGTGCGCCTTATATGATGGGCAAAGTTCAGAAATTTGCCAACCCAGAAGTGTGAGCCGCAAAGGGAGCTGGCAGGGCGGCAGCAGCCGAGTGGAGGTGGAGCCATGGGGATGCAGCTGCTGGGTTGAGGCAGGGCCTCGGCTAGCAACCGTGCAGGGGGAGCTGGCGGAGATCCTCGCTGCAAAAAAAAAGTGCGTCTTATGGTCCGATGCGCCTTATATATGAGCAGAAGTTTGGAAATTTGCCGACACCTGTAAGTGCGCCTTATAGTCTTGAAACTACTGTAATAGTGCCAACCTGAGTTTAAGGAATGGTTACGTTGTTCATGTCTTCATACAGAATTACAAGATCATTCATTTCACATCTACCTTCATTTTTTCAGATGTGAAATTAAAAAAAAAAAAAAAAACCCTAAACTTTGCTCTAAAGATACATACTTCATACATATTTTCAGGGAAACAAAAAAGCCAAGCCAGTAATTGTCCCAACACAATGATTTTGCTACTTCTGCTCACATTCCCACTTACACAGCAACAGTTCACCCTTACTACTCCTAAGAAACCAGCCAAGCAGACAGAACATCTGTTACTGTAATTAGTCACTACTTGAACACTTCTGTATTGCTTTTTCTAATCAGCAAGGTAGAGACTAGAACAGAATGAGAGATTTGATACAGGAAAAAGATGCAAAAAGGTTGGCTTGCTCCACATAGGCTGCTACCTAAGGCATAATTATAAGACAAAGGAGGAAAACAAAGAAACAAAGTTACTGAAAATGTAGGTGCATGTTCCCCATGCAGCCCACTTCACAAGTTATACAAGAGTGAGATCAAGAATAATAATTCAGGAGTTGCACACCAGCAATGTCATGATACAGAGTCATGCCCATCTGTCCCTAGTGCTAGTGGAAATGTTTGAAGTTCAATGCTGAATTCATTCTGCTCTTTGTTTTTGTCTTTCAGGTAACATTTTAAAGCTGGATTAACTCTCAAATCCATTTCATCACACTCCTCACAATAACTCTCATCCAAAGCCCTAAAGATATCTTAGGCTGCCCCTGTGAAAGATGTGGTTGCACTAGGACTCCAAGACATGCACACAAAGCCACATCACTTTTCAGCATTTAATTGAAAACAACAGCAAATCATAGAAAACCTGTTTTTAAAGCCAAGTCAATTAATTTTAGACAATGTAGTTGAGAATCCACTGTTAGAATATGTGTGGGATCCAACCTAAGATGTGAAAACATACTCCATCCATTTGTGCAAGCAAATTACCTTCAGAACAGTTTTTAAAGAAAAAGAACCAGAGTTCATGCCTATTGCCCTTTAAAATTTTTTGCCTGACAACACTTAGAGTATGCTTACCCAGAAAATCACACTCAATACCTCTTGTTTCCAAACACGTTAGGGATGCGTGGGTTTAGTCCATCAGACACAAACCAAATAGCTCCCATATAAAATGGATCATGAGGTGATGGTCTTGAAATATTTTGGGTTTTTCCCCCCAGATTTGACAAGATTTGAATCAAGACCATCAGCTTCATTTAACTTGCTGATCAACACTGTTAACACAACCGAGTGTTGGTGATGACATCATCTTGGCCACTAAGATATTATGAATAGTTAAGGAAGCACCTTTGGTAGCAGCAATCACTTCAGCCAGTTTAGTTCTGTTACATTTTTGTCTCCTTCTATCAGTATCTAGCAGCTATTTTGGATCACACAATTTAAAACAGAATGTCACACCTGAGATTAAGCTGCAGCTGGACAGACTCAATCTAGTAGCTACCACTAATTCATGTAAAATGTCACTGCTGCTTCTAAATCAACCTGGGCTGCCTAATCACAGCCTCCAATATATCCACACCAAAATGTAAGTGAAACTCTCTACTTGGTTTAATTCTTTGTACCAAATTACAGCTTCACACTTAAAAGCAAAAGACAGAATAAAAACCCCACCTCCTCCTCGTTTCTGTGCCTGAATTTGTAACACTCCTAAACAATCCAAAAATTCCAGTAGGAGTAAGGAGTTGTGGGTTTGTCTAATAATTTCCTAGTTACCCAAATCAGCATAAATGAGGGGCAGACCTTCCTGTTGTCTTTATTCTCACTATTCCACTGAGAAACAAAGATTATTTAAATTGTCAAAATAAAAGTAAATTGACCGCAAATACATGGATGCATTCATTTCTCAGCCCAGACAGCAGATCTGGTGAATTTATCTAATCTCAATGTGTCAAAAAGTGAAGTACTTTCAAAGCTGGAACAAGTGAATAACAAAGGCAGCCATTTTATCAGCCCTGCACACTGGGATGCAAAAGTGAAAAGCACACACATATTTGAATCTATTCTTCTATCCAAGCTACTTCAAAGTGAATAGTTATAAGAGAAATTAAAGCAAATGGAAGTAAAAAGCAGAAGTGCAGGGATCTTCCTTTTACACAATAAAAATATATAAAGGGAAATATTCTTCAGTAAAGTAGTTCTTGAAGCTGGTTTCAATATATCAACTTCAGGTCATAGAGAAGAGCACTATGATTATAACTTTGACAATGACAGATACAGAAGAAAATGTCAACATCTGCTAATCCGTCATGTTTCTGCTGCACCAAAATAATGTCTGCATTAAAAAAACTCTCCACTTACCAAGTGCACTTATAGCATCCTCAAAAAGATTTGATCGAGATGTATCACCTGTTGTACTGTAAGATGAAGACAAGTGCAATGGTAATTACAAAACTTTGGAAAACTTCCTATTTAAAAAAAAAAAAAAAACCAAGAAAAAAAAAAGCAGCAGCAGCTGTAACTCTAATAGCCCCTTTTGTTTCTAAAAAACCAACAAAGCTTTCCAAAGAGCTCTTTTGGTCCTACAGTGAGAATAGATTTTACAAACTTACAATGCTAGCATTTTTAAAACAAGGCCAACCTTCACCCGCTACCCCCCAGAAGTTTGGCTCTTGCCCATCTGCTCAGGGATTAGCCATCTGCTTGCTTGAATGCTTTAAAGGGTGGGAGAACAAGGTGGATTTTCAAAAGCACACAACAGTCTCACTAACTGCTTCCCCACAGTCACCAGCTTGACCTCAATGAGGACCCAAGGAGGTCAGTGGCAAGCACTTGTTAAAATCTCAGTATACTACTTTCCCAGGAATATAAACCGCTAAATTTGCAATTACTTCATCTCAAGTTATCAAAGTTGTTAAATTACAGGATTAAAGGCTCACCTCCATGAACAGCAAGGAACACAGAGGCACAGCACTAGGCAGAGGAATACCAGTTTTAATCACCCACAGCCAAGGGTGCCCCATTCCCAGGGCTGCAAAATTAAAGCATTAGCCCCTTGAGCTCATGGTGACACCCAGGGTGGGCCAACAGGACTCCTTCAAGGACAGCCCACAGGTGGTGCAACTCACTGTGGGGTGCCAGGAAAAACTACTGGGGGAAAATCTAGAGGAAGAACCAAAGGCAGAGGAAGGAAAGCAAAGGCACCATGCAGAAGAAAAGTATGGGTCAAGAGAGTGAAGAGAGGAGAAAAAGGGCCAGTCATACATAAGTAATACCTGACTGGCCATGCTCTGCACCTCACCACCCATCCATCCCATCTTTTTATTAAATTCTACTTCTAAAAATTTTTCATAATGCATGGGGTATGTGTGTGTGTCTCTATTCTACATGCATGCATGTTTGTGGAATTCCAAGCATTCACAGGGACAGGGAATTGTGAGTTAAGGGGATCCAGACACCTGTGGAACCAGCAACTGCTGAGAGCAGACACAGTGAAAGTCTGAAAGCAAGGACTGCAGCCAGCTCCTGGGTGAGCCCTCTGTGTGTTTGTGTGCATGTGCAGGCAATGGGAATCTGAGTATCAGGGCATGGAACAGGGCTGCAGGGCTCAGGCAGCCCCCATGCCCTGGTACCAAATACTTGCCAAACTCTAAGGGGCCAGTTATCAAAACTGAAATTCATATTTTCCGTTTGTGTTTTGTACACATTCATTTGCAGTAGTGAGCTTTGCCCTGAATAGCCAGAGGGGGACAGGATGTGGCTGATGTATCTTGCATAAGTGCTGGGATTTTCCCTGCCTGAGCTGACCCAAGCAGCAAGACATATTTATAGGTATATACATATTGTGTGTATATTTTGGGAATACATATTCAGTCTTGATAATGCAACAGACTTGAGTACATGGAGCTGCAGGAGCCTCACATTTATCAGGCTACCAGAGTTGGCAACTCCTACCAGCAAGTAAATATCATCAGATGGATCTGAATGTTTTCAGAAGATGCCACTAAAAATCCAACAAGGCACTTACAGAAATGTCTGTAAGATCTATGCAAGAAATAATTTGTTCCAACAAGAATGCTTCATTAGTATCTGTCAGTAGTTAAGATTTACAGTCAAAAAAAGATCAAAGGCAAAGCAGGACACCAGTTGGCCTGGCCTTGGGTCAATAAATCTTGCCTTAGTAATTTAACTTCTAAAGCAAATCAGAAGCAAACAGTGCTCACTGAAATCAAGGCAGGTAATAACTTCAATGTCTATGTTAAATTATTTTGTTCCTCCCTTTTTGTTAAGTGTACACTAAGGCTCCCTTACTGCAGTTTTAAAAAACTGCAATCTGTACATGAAAAACACTATTTCAGCATGGAAGACTGATCTTTGAACCTACTGGACAAACTGAACAGAGGAAAAAAAGAAAAAACCCCACTCATTAGTATTTTTAACAACTAAGCTAATTTGACTGATAAATGAAACTTAATTTGCATTCCATTTCTAAGAGATACTCATTTCTCAGAATTGCAAAATTAAATCGAATTGTATATTTAGTGCAAGAAATTTGCAATGAGTTTTTCAAGACATTAGCCAACTCCACATTTTGCTTCATTATCATCAAATCAGTATTCGATGGTGTTTAAATACAATCACTTAAAAAATACTGTCTTGTGCACCAGTATTCCCAGAAATAACACACAAATAATTAAAACCCAGGGTAAGAAAAATGAAAATGTGATGTTCTGCAGCACTTCAGGGCCCACTGAATTCCAGTTGACAACATTTTAGTCCCATGCAGTACTTAAGCAACTTAAGCAAAAAAAGGCAATGGCATACAACAGGGATGAAACCTCTAACTTCCACCTAATTTTCTCAATTGTAGAAAATTTAGGTGAAAAGTTTTCCCAGGTCCCACAGTTACCTGCAGATCGGCTGAGGAACATTCAGGAAAAAAGCCAACCTTGAAACTTCAAGGCATTGCACGATTAAGAGAATACCATAAACTACATTCTGGAAGAAAAAGCTCTTTCCAGATATTAAGTGATTCATACAGTAATAAGGAATTTACAGTTTCCATCTGACCAACACTATCCAAAGCACAATCAGAGGGTTATGAGCAGGACAGGATACATTCCTCTTAAGACTTCAAGAGCTTTGTGAGCAGTAGATCCCCACTGCAGGTGAATATCCTCAGTCTGAAAAGAAACTTGGCAGGATAGCAACTCTGAAATGCCTAACAAGTCTTGTATCATTTAACTCTTCCCCTCCACAGGTTTACTCCCAAGAGCACACCTCCCATAGGAGAAGGCATAAACAAGGAGGAGTGCTTCCTACAATCAGTGATGTTTACTTGAGTCAGAGACTGAAATTGCGGTTAAGAAAGAAGAAAAATTATATAGAATGGAAAGACTTAAAACTAGAAGCAACAGAAACAGGAACCCATTTTTGGAGGCTTACTCATACCTGTCAATTGATGATGGACTGACAGCAGCTGGTGGTGCCTCAGGTGGTTTTTCTTCTGGCTTCTCCTCTTTCGGAGCACTCACAGGTGCAGGTTCACAAGCCACTGCATCTGGTGCTGGTGGTGGAGGGACAGGAGCTGGCACAGGGGCAGGAACAGGGATTGGTGCAGCAACTGCTGTGGGAGCTGCAGTTGTTGAGCCAACAGTGGAAGTGGCATTTGACGGCTGAGTTGCTCCAGCTGCTGCTTTGGGCTACGAGAGGACAACAGAGTTCAGGCACAGAACAAAGCCCATAAATCCATGGCTCTCTATAGAAAACCCACTAGATTCTGTTAAGACCATTTGTGTTTGATATTGCTGCCTCAATATCAAACACAACATTAAAATGTTGCAAAACATTAAATCTCTAACGCCCTTCACTGTGTTTAAACAAGCAACTGAGAGCGTCACTGAAGTACTTACACACCTGAGAGCTCACACTCTGAGGATAAAGTGAAATGCCAAGATCTAAATATTTACAGACCCCAATATTCTAAAACAACAAATAGACCAAAATATTCTATGAAAACAATCCTGTGTTTTACAAAAGCACATTTTCCAGAAGAAACCATGTGAGCTGCCAAAAAAACATCTGCAGAACAAGCATAAGCTTTTCTCACCACTCAGATCTGGAAAAAAAAAGATTAAGACAGAAATCACATGTCATTATGAATGCTGTTTGCTGGAAAACAAGATGTGAAAAAAAATTAAGCTTCACCTGAAACATGTTTTAGTTATGCAATCTTTGCATTCAGAGCAAAATAACATCTCAAATACCTCCGTTCTGAAGTAAGCACCAAGGATACAGCAGAATGAAGGACTACCAAATTTACAGCAAAATACTTAAAGCGAACAATACTTGTATGCAATCGTGAAACCATCACATCTCTAACCTGAATTTCTCTTGGGTGCAGTATTAGTCCCATTATACAGAAATAGCACCAAGGACTGACAAAGCTGACCCCAATCTTTGCCTTTCCAAGAGAAATCGCTGAACTTTAACAAAACTACTTATTCAATCAAGGTGCACCACTTTCAGACATTGCCTGGTTGAAGAAGAAAACATTTACTTCCTCCTTTTGTCTGCAAGGAGAGGTAAGGTTAAGAACGAACAGCTTCCAACATGATGAGCACAGCAAACAACATTTTAATCAGCACTCAGAGAAAAAACACTGACACAGTTGGAATGCAAGGAGGGCTCTTTTCTGCTGGATTCCTAAACCCT
The DNA here is from genome assembly GCA_013186435.1 of Turdus rufiventris. NCBI lineage: Eukaryota > Metazoa > Chordata > Aves > Passeriformes > Turdidae > Turdus > Turdus rufiventris. The sequence goes on from PYHW01009482.1 coordinate 359,778, forward strand.
TAATGCAACAACACCTGAACATCAGACAAAGTTAGCAGTCTGTGCCTACATGACTGGGCATGTCTTACCCACAACAGAAGCAGGAAAGGGCAATTGAGCTCCAAGACTTGCAAAAAGATCGTAAGACTGAAGACATGCCCAAACTACAGGTCCTTTATTTTAAGAATATACAAAATTTAACAATTCTTCATGGAGATCTCTGTTTAGAATCACAGAATTGTTGAGGAGACCTCTAAAATGATTGACTCTAACCCAACTCTGCCACATCCAACACTAAATAGTGTCCCTAAGTGCCACAGCCACACATTTCCTGAACGCTTGCAGGAGTGGCAATCACACAACTTCTCTGGAGTCTTCTGCTCTCAAGAAAATGAAAAACTGGACATTGACATCCCATCTGCATCTGTTTTCTTGTACTGATAAATGCCTCTGTGGCAAACCACAGACTAGAAAGCTGTTCAATCAGGAAGACAGGAACAACAGTTATCTTTAACAAGCCCACATGTTTAATTATGTTTAATATAGCCAGATAGAAATAAACAGCAACAGAATAAATGTTTTCTTTGTCAGGAGGAGGAACGCTAGCTTCAAAATTAATTTCATATTCCAAAACACAAATGAAGCCAGTTTTATTCAGATCGCAGTGGTCTGGAATGCCTGGAAAATCAGTGGCTTGATTCCTGGAAGCAGCCTGACAAGTGGTTCAGAGAAGAAATACTTCAAACACATGTCACAGTCATTCCCTATAAATTGCACTTGCAGTCTTTCAAAACCCACAGGTTTGTTTACTGCCAGATGTATCCTGTCTCTACTGGTTTATGCTGTTGAGCTTGACAGAAGAAAAAGCCATGAACTATGAAAAGCAACATGGCAAGGTTGGAAGAGTTCCATACACAGGATTTAACAACAAACTACCTAGGTTGCCTTCATTCTTTTAATAATAAAAGAGAAAAAAAACCAGAGAGACAATAAAGAATAAACAGCAGAATCAGCCATTAGCAATTTTTCTCTTTGATACAAACATTCAGCACAGAGCAGCAGCAAAAATCAGCCTAAGCAAACCAAGACTGTGAAGCAGTACTTTTTTTACCTATTCACACAAGCTTTTTACTGTTGATCTGAACTGGCATAAAATGAAATTCCACTGGTTTTAAGGATGGGTATATACAATTACTCATCACAAGAAAAAATAGAATTAAATTAATGAAGCTTCCTATTCAAAATAAATGATTACTCACTTTAGTCACCATCACCACCACAAAGTTCTTCTCATCTATCTTGTATTCTTTAAGAGCAGTTTCATCATTAAGGATTTTACCTGGAATTAAACAGGCAGAAATTAAGAAATTGTTTAGCAAATCAATAGGTGATCTTGGGATTTCCCCATGAAAACATGTTTTATGCAGATTTATAAACATTAAACAATCCAACATAAAGCAGTTTGGTCATTAAGCTTTGGCAGTAGAGCTACAATTTTCCTCATATGATGTACAGAGTAGTGGATAGCTTGAGGGCTGCTGCCCCAGGTGTTGAAGATGCTTTAAAACCATTTAAAATAAAAGCATTAAATCTGGAAAGATTCACTGGATCATTAACAAAGATACATGTAGTACAGAGGCAGAAAGCTTAACCAAGTAACTTATGTCTGCTCATATATTAAGAGAAATTCCTTTCTACTTATCCTCCATTTATTCTTCAGATACGAGCACTACCTCCAATAACAAGTGTGTGACCTTGCAACTTTAACAATTTGCAAGGCTAAAACATTAGGCAAGACAAGAATCATTCCATAACTTGCCACCTTGACAGAAGGTTGAAAAAGCTATCAGGTAAACCCAGAAACATTTGTTATACTACAACTTTTGATGTTTCATAAGCAGAGGTGGTATTATGACAAAAAAATTTGCATCACTTCTACAAGAACTTAGGAACACAATAAGTCACATACTTTCTGCCTTTTCTTAGAGTAAGCTGACTTAGAGGTAGCAGCCCAAATCAAGTCTACATTTCTGTGAGTTTTACAGCACTGATGTCTACTGCAGAATTTTCAGGAAATATTTTACAATTTAAACAGATTAATTTTCTGAAGATATGCTACAGACTGCCTCTATTTCACAACCTCTCTAGTGGACTGCAACTAGAAGGATACATTCTTATCCTGATGATTGCAAGGAAATCAAGAAACACATACACTTTATGGCATTCAGAACACAAAAGACTGGTTCCACCAGTCTTGCAGGTCAAACAGTCAAGGGATTATTACATGTAGTGTAGTAATAGCAATACCTGTAGTATCTGACTCGGAACCCACATGAGTTTACTTTAAATTTTTTATAGGCACTTCGGGGAGGGCTTCAACTAATGTGTATGCAATATATATACTTTATGAAAGTATATATACAGACATTCTGTCTTCTCAGAACACACCACTCTTAGGGTTTCTAGACCTCACTCTAATGCAGATGTCGACACAATGGATCTGCCTCTCTAATCGAAGTCAGCTGGGGGTATCACTTTGCTTTGCCAAAGTATAAGAATTCTACAGCTCATTTTATTAAAAATAAAAATGTCATCAATACACCATCATATCTCTTGTCCAAGAAAAAAAAAAAAGAATCCATCTTTGGATAATATTACATTCTCAATCTTATTTCCTGTATTCCCCAGTGCTTGTGAAGATTATTCAATACTTTACATACATTCTGTCTTCAGAAAACACTCACGTTATGTCATAGACTCTTATGCAATCTTTGATTTTTGCAATCACAGAAACACAATATTAAGAGTGCCATGCAGTAACACACATTGCACAAAGCCTTCTGCCTGGTTCACATTTCTTGGTTATGCATGAGACTTTGACCTTCGTGCTCTTGATATTCGCTCCCTCCACTGAAGTATCAGGGACACAAAACTTGGTATGAGAAGTAGTCCAGAGGAGCTGTACAAGCACAGAGACTCGCAACCTCTCTCCCATTAGTGTTTCTCCACTGTTAACAGTGGCTTTAGCTTATTGCAAGTGAAAAAGACAATACTTCTTACAAAGCAGCATATGACAAAAGTGGAAAGTCCACCAAAGTTCCTTCAAGCTCAGTTTTAGAGGGAAAGAAAACACTAGAGGGAGTACTGGAATAGCACCAAAGTTCTGACATGAAGTGAGAACAAAAAAATGGGTTTCTGTATTAGTGCCAGAATGAACAAGGCAAGTAAAACAAAGCTCAAGTAAAGTTAATTTCATGTTTTTAACTGACATTAGCCTGCTTTCTACTAGTACATAATACACATTTCTAGTGACAGAGCTTAAAAGTACTGAAAGTACCTTTGTACAGCAAGGATTTGGTGGTAGGTTTCTTCTGTTAATCCAAAAAAAATAGCCTGTTTTTTAATTCTCTGAGGTATATACAGCAATGCTTCAGCTATACACAGCATAAATTGAACAATAAAATAATTAAGAACAGCAGGTTTGTACTGCTTAAATCCTGAATTCTTGTAACAAAATCTATTTCTTCTTCACCCATATCCACAAGACACCATGTTGCAAGAGCAAAGATGACAGACACACACGTATTAAAACCTAAAACATTCTAATTCAAAATCAAGAGTTCATTTGACACCGAGATTTTGTGTTTGTGGGCTTTTATCCTGTACTAAGAACTCTACTTCAGTTCTTAGAATTCTTAGAAAACTTAACATTCATATCCAAGCCAAACAACAACATAAAATAAGACAGATAAGTTATCTTCAGAATATTCGTTACCTGCATAAATTAGTTTTTGGCCAGCTACTGGAAAGGCATCTTTCCCCCTTTCTGATTCAATCTTCTCTTTCAGTGCCTTCACCTAAAGCACAAAAACAGTCTTAATGAAAACAAAGTTCACAGTACACATCTAATTAAGCATACCTTAAGTTTTATATACTGCAGAATTGTTTTAATCATGCCTTGATTATGTCAAGTTTATCAGTCTTCTGAATATGTCACTGTAACCACTTTGCAGAGCACCATGTCCCCTTCCCAAATAGTCTCCTGAGCTGAATCAAATTAGGTAATTATTTTTTCCATGAGAAGTTATTAGTATGAGTGTACAACACAGTGAAAAAGTAAATTAAGAAATGTAGGGAACAGAAATGTTTTTATCTCTTGACCCATTTGCCCTGTTCTTTCCCTGAATGCAGAGGGTACATCTGCCATAAACACAGCTGAAGGTTTTCATCATCACAATCACTTTTCAGGGAATGCCTGGGGTTTTTTTTTGTAAGATCACCATGACACTCAACCTTGAAGTCCCCATATGCAAGGACTTGTGCAAAATGCCTTTCTTACATAAATTGCTTTCAACTCCTCCCCCTCCACCACAACTTCTGGAGCTCCACATAGCATTTCTAAGCCTACACATTTATTTGCTTGCATGGACCACTGATGCATCATCCACATTTTCACAGCACCAATAACTCAAGTGGCACTGCTAGTTGTCATGTTAAAGAATATTCTCAGTTCTTCAGAAAGTTCTCCATAATGCTACCCTGAGGAGGTAAAGCAAGCTCCTGTAAAAGCATTGCTGTACTGACACATCTGCAGTCATATTTTAAGACAAACTGCCTGCACCAACAGTCAATTCTTTTTGCTTTCTTGCAGACAATCCCAGTGTACAGAAAATAGACAACTGATCTGTTATGAGCTTATTACTACAAGCTAACACCAGCTTCTAAAGGTTTGTTGGTTTTTTCCAGAATATTTAAAAAACCTTTTTCATAAAACTGCAGGGATACAGAATGCAACATTTTGCTTCCCGCTGCAAAACTAAACAAAAATAGGGAGCCAGCTCTTTTTCCCCAGCAGATGAAGAAAGATGCTTTTTGGTTTTTGGTATCATACATGCCATGCCAGCACTTGCCAAATGCTTTGGAATTAGTCTCCAACCATTTGCTTTCCTACAGCAAAGCTAAGAGCAGCTCACTGCCACCCCTAAGTTCTGAGGACAGTCAAATTTGACAGTAATTTGCTGAAAGTATCATCATTCTCATACATTTACTTTACAACAATCTGTCTTATCACTGGATTTACATTTATTTTTAATGCATACTTTCTTGAAAATTAAAAATATAATTTGTTAATTCCTCCCCCAGTTTTAAGGATGGAAGTCACTTACATTGCTATTGAACAATCTCCTTTATCAGATAAGTAATCAAGGATTTTTTTCCTAAGCTTTAATAACAATAATGTCTAATATTTCACACAACTTCAGTTTAAGTCCTGCATGCATTAGGACAAGTTAATCTCTTTTATACTTATGTGCTTGTACCAAATCATTCAAAGACAATGACTTGAGGCTACTTCTTTTATACCCAGTTGCTATGTTTGTCACAAACAAACAAATATTGCAATGTGACTAAGGTGTACAGTATATTTTGAGGGAGAAAATTAAAGTTTGCTTTATGTCCACTGCATCTATCAAGGTACTGGCTTCAAATGTCTACTTCGTCTTTTCATTTTCTATTGTTTTATTCCAGACAACAGTCTTTTCCCCACAAGGAACAAAACCAAGATGTGTTCTCTCGAACATAAATGTTTGAACAGCTAAAAGTCTAGGTCAGGACACACTGAACACACATGTTGATTTACTACACAATAATTGGATCCATGGAAAGGAGTTAGGATATTTACTGTAGGAGGATCCAATGATTCATTTGCCTTTGCTGACCACCTGTGTGTAGCATTTCCCTTTATTATTACTGTGCTGTGATTGATGTACTGCAAGTGACTTGAGCAACTGCCTTCTTCCAAAACCTCCCAAAACATTTCCCCTTCCATAAGCCTGCAAGAAACAGGACTATGTTTTCATCCCTTTTGCAGGCACTATTCATCTCCAGACATAAGCAAACTTCCATTTACCATGGGGCCAAGGGAAATGAGAAGAAAACCGTTCCTGGAATCTGTTCCAGTGTTTCACCATCCTCACTGTACAAAATCCCTTCTTTACATCTACTCTTAACAGGCCTGCTAAAAAGTCTGTCCCCATAAGCCCCCGTTTGGCACTGGAAGGTTCCCCTAGGTCTTCCTAGAGCCTTCTCTTCTCCAGCCTGAACAACCCCAGCTTTCTCAGCTTGTCTCCATAGGAGAGGCGCTGCACCCTCTGAACATCTTCACAGCCTCCTCTGGACCAGCTCCAACAGGTCCACATCTTTCCATGTGCTGAGGACCACCAAGAGCATGGAGCCACATGTTTCACAGGATTACACCTACGAAAACTAACTTGGCAGCAGTTTCAGCTTTGTTGGACATTCAGGTGACTGTGCTTCAGCTGTACAGTCCACTTGCACAATCCAAAAACCCTCTCTGCATACTAATACTGACAGAATTTTTATTATTGTGGTGGTCTAGGTCAGGAGAAACTAAAGATATATACTAATTAATATGCAGTAACTGGATCCACATGAAGGAGTTTGGTATTTATTGCCTCAGTGAAGCAGTTACCAATGTAAATAACACCATGAGGTTACAGAACCATGGTTCTGAACATAAAAGCAAACTACAGGTTTGCTCCTAAAGAACAGAGACAATCTTCGGCTGAAGCTTGCCAATACAGGGGCCACCATTAACTTCTTAATTCTTGAAAAGACTGGAAATCCTGAGGAGAAAAGGCTGTTACTTTCCAGTGCTGGTCTTTATTTTCTCCCTATATTCTTGGCACATATGTCAATCAGTTTAAGAATACATTATATCCTAAAGTGGAACACAAATTACTTCAGTTCTCTGGCTGACAGCTTACAAAAATCTAAAAGAAATTTAAGCTCAACATAAGTGAGCCAATGTACAGTATTTTGCTATCTACACCAAGGGACACACTGCCATTTGCAAAGGGGAAGATCAGCTACCTAGGTCTCTCATTTAAATGGACATTCACCCCATTCACAAACTTCTGCCATCCAAAGACACCAATAGGCTATGGTAACTGACAGCATCACACCATTGGTTCCAAATTACAAATTAAAAATTCTATAATGTCATTCAAATTGCTCCTTTAAAACTGAAAATACACCAAATAGTCGAGTAGTTTCCAGATTACATTCAAGAATATTTCAGAGCATTGCTTAACTGCTTTAGAAAGAATTATGACAGATTCCCTTATCTAAATCACATCTCAAATGAATACAATTAATAGATCACATCACACCTATTCAATGGAACAAATAAAAAGATTTAAACCAACTCTTAACTACTACAGCTTGAACCTGCAAGAAAATGCAGTCAGCTGCAGATTTTATCATTCTCCTATCAGAGACAGAAGTTCAAGAATCATTCAGGCTAAAATAAAAAGCGCTTGCCTGTTTTCCTGGCTTTCATCATGACCTAGCCAATGAAAGAGGCTCAAAACACATAATTTACAGAAGATACAATACTAATTCTCAGAATTAAAAAATAAATAAATAAGTAGGTAAGGTCAGATACATCAACTTTAGCAGTAATATTCCAGCAGCACAGAATTTACTCTTGCAGTTCTAACTAGAGCGACTGAAGGCATAGCAAGAAATAACTGTGCCACTAATTCCGCTAAGAGGAGAAAATGCATGACAGTGCAACAACCTGTATGTCAGTAGTCTGATCCACCTTCATTTAGATTTAAACCATAGATGTTCTATTTTCAAGGAGGAATTAAAAATACAAAGAAGCCCTCTCAATGCTTTTCAGAAAAGACAGCTGCATCTTCCAGCTGCTGGTACAGTGAACTGCTGAAAAAAGCAACAACCTAAACTTTGCCTTTAGCAAATTAGGTTGCTGAGAACCTAGACTTCAGCACTGCCATGGGTTATTAAGTGAAAATTAATTTTGGGGAAGCACACCCAGCACAATGATCTGTCAAAATGAGAAACCATCCAGAGATTATGATTTATTCTTCTCATAAATACAGATCCATAAACCAAACCTTCAGGCTTCCTAGTTTTATTCAATCTGATTAGAGTTCACAATGTATTTCAGTCGTCACCAAAACCCATTTTTCCTGTGCCATTATAAAATTTCACAGCACAATAAACAGAGTCTCTACTTTATGGCAATACCTTTAAGAATGAGCATCAATTCATCTACAAACATGTTACCCTAAAGATTCAGAAATAGCACACTTAAAAGTCAAGATGATTTTGTTCTGTCCCCTATGAATTTAGACATGAAACTCTTCCTACTACTCAGAAACTGAACACAATGTGCTCAAGAATATATGCCATGCAATCTGTTTAATAAAGAACTAGAGCTGATCGGCTCGTAACTGAAAAACTGAGGTCTTCCAAAGAAATACCAGTCATCATTTCCATCCCAGACAGGCATCTAAAAATGGGTTTCATGAAATCACCAGTGCTGAGTTTCCCAGTTGTTCCTTGCAATCACTTTTTGCCAGCTAAGCAAGCATGGCACACTGGCTACATCCAGGCAAGCAGTTTCCATTGATCACACACCCTCCCTCTTTCCCTTTCACAGACCAATCTTCATTTCTCCTATCTCATATAAATGCTAACACTGAAGAAGTAAACATCATCAATTTATTCAGTGACTCATTTTATAAATCCTAATGAAAAAGTGAACAGTGTATTTTCATCAGTTTTAATGTATAATTGCATAGGCAAGACAAATTGCGGAATTTCTTGAGACGTTGGGAGAAACTGAATACAAAACTGGAAAGGATCTCTTCTGACATCAAGCCACAAACCCATCTTCCACACCACAGTCTTCATCTGGAATCTGACACACTCACAGACAAGGTTGTTTGCTACTTCTACCGTGATACTGGTACAAAGTTATTCTGATTATTGGAAGCTCTTCCTAGTTTCCAGCACAAATTAATTTGCACACTCTTAATACTGATGTTACAATTCAAGCATGAGTAGTCTTCCCACATCCCTCAGTATCAGTAAAACATATTCACCAGAACTTGCAAGCTAAGCTAGGCAGGTCTCTTTCATGTCAGAGTCAGAGTTTTCCACAGGCTCCAGGCACCTCTTCCCAAAGGCAGAAAAATTCACTGCCCTTGGGAACAGGTGGCCAGCACACTTGAAGCAGAATAGCATCACTACTCTCCCCGGACATATCACGATCCATGACCTTCAGAGCTTCACCTTTTAATGAACCCAATTCCAATTAACCTACGCGGCTCATTTGAAAGTAGTTTACCAAAGTCTGACCCTCAATTAGGCAGCCAGGTACTAACGTTAAACTTTGTGTTTGTCAATGTCATCATGCTTCTGTTGATTTCTACTCAAATTCTTATCAAATGAACTAAAGGACTGTGAAGAGATGGTTCCCAAGACCAGCTCTGAAAGTTCTTTACTACGGCTGAACTGCTTTGTCTTTGAGAATAAATGCTGCACAGAAGGATTTTTCCTTTAATCTACCTTACAATGCTCTACCACTCTTCAGCTCTTTCTGTAGTAGGCTAACATGTTTTTCCTAGACTTTGGGAAAAGTCAGTTAGACAAGGACAAAAGCTTTTACTACAAGAGGCTATGCTCTTTTCCTCCTCCCTAAGGGAGAGCATCATAGTCTGAAAACTTGTTCCGATTTTAGGCTCAATATTCTTGAGTTTTCTCCTCCCACAGCCCTTGCAAAAATATTTACCATATGTTATACTGCTATATACACATTGCTCAAAGTTAGTCAAGGACAATGCAGCTGTATCAGACAATAAACCTGCCAATGAAGCAACAAGCTGGCCAGTGCAACAGGTTTTGCTACCCTTAAACTCCATGATAAGCAACTGATTAATGACAAATATTGTGCCTACTAATGAAAACATGAGGATAAGAAACTACTGAGCTCGTAAGTCAAAGCTTTACAGTATTTTTACTAGTAAGAATGCATTTGGTTCCAGTTACTTCTTTTTACAAATTATAAAAGCAGGTTTTTCTGGCACAAAACTCTATTTACAGTGCTCCCTTATATTGTCTTTTTAAACAGGACACTCATATTTAGTCAGAAGGCAATCATGAAGGCAATCATGGTGGTTACATGAACAGATCACTGCCCTACTTCAGGCCTCAAAGGCATAACAGATACAATAATTGGGAAGAACCACAGGAGAGGAAGGGCCTTGTGAATCCAGGCAGGTTTACAAGCTTATTAAATGCCTGGAAAAAAATCCAGTTGTACTCAAATAAACAAGACATATAGAATTACTCCAGCACTCAAAAACAGACAGGATAAAGAACTCATAAGCTCTTTTATTTACTTCCTGTATTCACTGCTGCTGAAGTTTACATACAAAGAAAGAAGCAGCATACTCTGAAGAAAAATAGCCTGGAACTGTCAAGGTAAAAATCCAAATTTAGCCCTCATATTTACTTTCTCTGC
>PYHW01009482.1:376661-417568 GCA_013186435.1 Turdus rufiventris
GTCCCAGCTCCCTCAGCCCCTCCTGGGGCTCCAGACCCTTCCCCAGCCCCTTTCCCTTCTCAGGACACGCTCCAGCCTCTCAATGTCCTTCTTGAAATGAGTGAAACAGACGTACAGCTTGTGAGGTTTTTACACAAGTTTATTAATACACGCTGGCGGGTTTATAGCACCTAAGTTCTCCCAGTGCTGGCTTCTTAGAATGTAAAACATCTCGTAGTCCCCAGCCCTCTGTCATTATGCGGAGACATCTCCCACTAAACCAGGTTGCTCGAGGTTGCTTTATCCAACCTGTCTTTGAACACCACCAGGGTTGAGGCATCCACAACCTCCCCAGGAAACCTGTTCTGTGTCTCACCATTGTCACAATAAAGAATTTCTTCCCTATATCCAACCTAAATCACCCCTCTTTCAGTTTGTACCTACCTCTCCTTGTCCTATCGCTGCAGCTCCCAACGAAATGTCCCTCTCTGACTTCTCTGTAGGCTCCTTCAGATACTGAAACCTCATCTTCTCCAGGATAAGTAGCACCAACTTTCTCAGCCTGACTTCATAGGGAAGGTGCTCCTGATAAACTTGGTGACTTGTTGCAGCAGTTCCATGTCCTTCTCATCCTAGATGACCCCAGAGCTAGATGTAGCACTGCAGGTGAGCGTGTCACTAGAGAAGAGAGGCAGAATTGCTTCCTTTGACCTGCTGGCCATGCTGCTTTGGATGCAGCCCAGGAAAAGCCCATTTGGCTTTCTGGGCTGGGAGCACACACTGCTGGCTCATGGTGAGTTTAGTGGTTTGCAGTTTAGTGTTTGAGTAGTTGAGGCATACATTTGATGGGTTATTAAGCTGTGTTTGCCTTAGTGCGCCTTAGGAGGAGAGCTGCTACAAATAAACTTTGAAGTTGAGCCAGCTGTGTTGGTAAAAGGGACCCTTTCCCCTTCACCTCTTTCATCATCAGGTGTGGAATCTCCTCATAACCTCTTCCTTCTTCAGGTGTGGGATCTCCCAGGGATTTTCTTTGCATAAAGGGGGTGCTGATGTCAGGCTGACTTAATTGCAGTTAAACTCTAAATTTCCTAGTATTGTGTAATGGCTGGAGAATTTCTAGCCTGCCACATTGTCAGCTTCATGTTTGTAATAAGAACCATCTTCTAACTCATTTTTTACAGTAGGCTTGGTTTCCTCACTGTTTCCTCCCAGCAGCTCAGCCAGCAGACGGCATTGCCTGGCAGAGGGAAAGCGGGAGACCCCTCTCCCTGCAGGAGTGAGGGAATGGGGACGTGTTACACGTACACACAGGGCTGGAGTTGCTGCTTCTGCCAACGTCCTGCTCATGCTCTGACACACAGCTGCCAGACAGCCAGAGCCTCCTGCAGCTTTCGCAACTAAAAAGAAACCGCTGACTGTTGCTAGTAGGAATCCAGCATTCTTGACAGTGCAGAATAACTTGCTTGCTCTGCATGGAGAGCCATTAAAAAAAAAAAAAAAAGAGAGAGAAAATATCACTTGCTATTTTTTGCTTGGGTGGTTAAAACTTAGAATATGCTGCTTGTTCACTTTCACTATCGCCTGATACCTAAGTTTATACTTTGAAGATAAAAGGGATTTTTTTTTTTTTTAACTTTTCATTCAGCAGTCCAGATATGTAAGTGCTGAGCTTCACATGCAAACTAAAGTACCTCATGCTGAGGGGTTGTGTCAGTTTCACTACTCTTTTCTGCTCAGATTGTGTTAAACTACTCGTTCTGACTTCCGGTTGGTGTGTGAAGAAGTTCTGCCCAGGGCTAAGGGTTCATTTGCACAGTGGCTGTTTAGCTCTGCTTGTAAAAGCCCCAGAATAACTGGGGCTTAATTACAACTCCAGAGGCTGTGAATAGCTAAGGATGCAGTTTTTTCCTGACCATTTATTTGAGTTTTGAAATAGAATGAGGAAAAAAAATAAAAATAAAGCTGTGATTTTTTTTTTTCTCTGAGTGGTTCGAGAACATATGACAACTCACTGCATGGGGAATATAATAAATAAACAGATTCTTGGTATTTCCTCTAGCTCAGCCCATTCAGCTCCATAAAATCTGGCAAGGCTTGACTCTCCAGTTCTTTCTTGCAGTTGCAGAATTGAGGGTTGGAATTTCTCCCCCAGAGTACTCTCATCATTTAGTTTCATAGTCCTTCTCCTTGACAGCCAGTGCTTGGCAGTTGGGTTTTTTTGCTTTTTTTTTTTTGTTGTTTTTTTGTTTTTTTTTTATTCTGTGTCTGAAGTATTTTGAGTAATCGCCCTGTGTTCAGACTGTATCATCACAGTTAGCTAATTTCATTTACAACAGTTTATATGCTGACTCAGTAAGCACACAAACCTCTCCTATGCAAAGAGAAAAAAAAGTTGGATTGATTTGAGAGAGATGTGAAAGGAAGCCAAAGACTTAGAAAGATGTTTTGGTGGAAAATGCATACAATGATTACTTTTGGATTCTTGCTTCCAAGTAAATTGATCTCTCTGGTGCGCTTACTCCAGCTTTGTGCTTCCATTGTTTTGTCCTCCTCAGCTCTTTTTGATTATCCATGATTCCTCAGGAACTGCGCTTTCCCCATACGTGTTCACAGCTGTGAGCACGCTCCTGGGTTCCTGGACCCTGATTGTTACAGAACCTGTTGTAACAGTATCAGTGAGCACATGTCTGCGTGTTGTCACCTCTCCAGCCACAACAGAAGACTCTGTTGCATGGTACTGCAGTTTGTCTGCTTATCTTGGGAAAAGTTTCTGTGGTTTTCGGTGGTAAACAGCAAGGCAAAGACTCGAGTCAGTGCTCTTGCTAAGTCAATTCAATCTCTGCACTAACATGCAGTAAGTACACACACCCTGTCTTGTTTGGGGGTCATCCCACTTTCTTACATGCTTGTATGCAATTAAGGCTGCCCATCATTATTAACATTGCCATAATTTTTATAAGTCCTACCCAGATTCTAAGACTGATGGTTGCTAAAGGATAGGAAGGTGACTCTCACCCCAAAGAATGTATAGGGAAGCAAGAGGTGAAATGGTGCCTGCAAGAAAGCAGCACATTCTGTTTCAGACCATTTGAGGTGGGTGCAGGCTTTTCAAAAACAAGAGAGCAGTAACAGAAATGGCCTGAACAAGGCCCTGACGGTATAGAAAGCAACTTGTTTTGGCTGAGTTGATCTGGGAGCAGGCATGCAGAGGGCAGTACTCCAGGCAGATTCTTGTCAGTCTGGATAACAGATGTAATGGAAGGAAGAGGCAAGCCTTTGAGCTGCTGCTGGTGGTTAGGAAGAGTTGCTACATGGGTAGATTGTAGAAGAGCTCCAGAAGGGCAGCATAGTCTGGAGGGGCTGGGGATCAAATAGAACACATGCTGGTAATGGATAGTTGAAGAAGTTAGCACTGTCACTGACAGGCAGTAACATGACCTTACACTTAATGAAAGGCAGCACTTCACACTTATTTCACAATACGTGACCTATCCCTGAAAAATACTTCAAAAGCAGGCTCATCCTGCTGGCTGTGCACATGAAACAAATTAATTAATGCAAGGTGTCCTAGGCTGTGGTGTTTATTTGTCATTAGGGTGAGATTTTCCATTAACTTGACTGGTCTCTACTGTTCCAGACATCTCCATGCAGATATCTCACTGGCTTTCCCTGTATCACAAATTAGTTGAGAACACCAGTGGGCCTTTTGTGAAGGCTGAACCAAATGCAAGCACATCTCTGGAGAAGGTGAACCTCGCTTAGATTCCAGTTTGCAGTAACTCATTAATTCACCCTTAATCTTATTTCTCATGCGCTCTGTTGGCAGCATTGTTTCTTTTGGTACAGAAATAATTTGGAGGTTTACTTGCACCGTGAAGCTGCTACCATGCTTCCTCAATCATCCTCATTTATTGTGCAGCACTAAAACTGAAGCAACTTCACACAGTTTGTCACAATAATAAAGAGCAGCTGTGCAGGTTAATCAGCTAATTAGACAGTGAGGTATTAGGCAGTGACTGTGGGGGCAGTGGTTACATGCAGCAAGGTGGTTGTAACCACTTCAGCCTCTACTAGCTGCAGGAAGAAGAAGGGCTGGCTCTTGCTTTTCTTTGGATTTATTTGTAATCTCTCATGTCTGCATGCCTCATGGTCTGAAAAGAAATGGTGATCAAAAGAGCCTGGATCTTTCAGAGTTGGAGACATCACACTGAAGCAGTGGTACTGCCTTGGATGAGGGAAATCATTGGGTGCATTTTCAGCAGCAAACTCAGAAGTGTGGAAATTCTTGTTAGAGTTCCCATAAGCCCTCTGGATGCCATGGATGTTAGCACTGAAGTCTGCAGAGAAGGACCTACAGTTCAGTTTTATTACACACACTGATGGAAAGTTAGTATGAGATCAAAATGAAACCTAGTCTTTATTGATAGAAGGGACTAAAATTTCTTTTATGCCAGGTTCACACTTGAGTCTTTTATTTTCAGAGCTATTGCTTTTCTGTTGTTAATTTTTTTGCCTGATTGACACTCAAACAGCTGCCAAGAATACTTGGAATTCACTATAAAATAACAGCATGGCAAGTGCATTAGACTATATCTTGACAGGCTTATATATTTATTATGCTAATTATGTGGGTGTAGTAATTGTATTAGGAATATCTAGATATTTTCCATCAGTAAAATCAGTACCAAGTATGGGGAAACCCACAAAAGATTTCTCAGCTGACTCTAATCTGCAATTTTTCCTTAAACGTATAATAAATGTTCTCAATTCAGTTGCAAAGCCTTTTACTTTCATTTGTTTCCTTTATATAGAGATTTAGGAGCAGTAACTATAGTAAGTATATGAACTTCTTAATTTGAAATCACTTTTAATTTGTTTTATACCATTTATGAAGGAAGTAAGGGACAAGGGGTGGGAGGGGAATCTCAGTCCAGGGCATGTCTGGAAGGCATGCTGCCTCCAGGAGCTATTCCTAGAGCATAGTCCAGCTTCACAACAGCACTGAGCTTGCAGTATCTGTTTGTTTCTCTGTTTGTTTGTTTATAGGTTCCCTTGCTGTCACGTCAGTGTCATTTTGCAACTGCAGGAAATGAGGTTTGCCAAGAAAGTTAAATGGGACTTGAAGCTGAGTACCAGGCTGCATAGTGCTTCTTTGCCCCATGCATTTCAGAGAAGAGGTCATCTTCCAGGCTTTGGAATGGCTTAGCCATTAACAGCCATGCCTAGTGACTTTGGAAGCGTATCCCGGCAATGTCAATGCCCTGAACATACTATGGATTGGCACTGGAATCAAAGTCTTTAAATCTGTGTGTGCAGAAATGACTTGTCACCTAAGAGAGGGAGGTATTGAATTCTGTATGCTTCAAGAGAGTTTATCTGGAAATGAAAAAGTACTTTTACCCATGAAAAGTTTTCTTATTTAATCACTGGTTTCTTTGGAATGCCAGACAGCTGAAAGGGAAGGCAATAAAAAATGTTTGGGATTTGACATATGCCTCTGAAGACAGTTATCTGATGTCTGTGTCTGTTATCAGGAAGGGCTACCATGGCTCTAGGGGGGTTTTACAGTGTTTCAGAGTGCAGACTCTTTGCCAACTATTCTAATATTTAGTTTTTGTTTGAGCTTCTGTCCTGTCTGTGTCCCTGCCTGTCCTGTAATAACAAGGACAAACGGGAGCCGGAAGCTGTACCTTGTCCTTCTGTGGTTCTGCAGAGCTGCTGTGGAAGGGTCAGACATCTGAATCCTCTAAAATAAGGCTGATAATTACCTGAGCCATTAGAATGGCAAATACTGCAGCAAGCCAGGGCAGCCCATTGCTATTGAAAGTTGTCACAGGGTGAGTCTTCCCAGCTTCAGGACAGGACTGAGCAGTTGCAGAATGGATTGTTGAGTGCTGTATAGAAAGCTTCTAGGAAAATGACGTCAGCAATCATCAGCAGTTAATCTGGAACATTGATTCCAATAATAATATTTATCTGAAAAATAGTGAATCAAATCCTACAGATCTAGCTGGGCCTACTATGAGTACATTAGATCCATTAATTTTTGCATGAGTCATTAATCATATTGCAGTCATCACTGTGGTTATCTGAAAGTATTTTAATTTAATCAAAATGCAGTTAAAGCTCGTATAAACAAATTTGGCCTAAGCTGACCAGCCATACACACAGACCAATTTATCCAGTGTAGTGTGAGGAACTGAACACCAAAACAGATCTTTCTACAGAGACCTGCCTAGGGACTTTTACATTACTAGATTTTGAGCATGCACTTTCCAACACTTTACTTTCTGTACTGACTACCAGATAAAAGAGAGCAAGCTCCGAAACTTTTGTCATGGTGTTCATAGCTTGTACAGGCCATCTGCTGTGGAGTAATGTAGCTGCTACAGTACACTGCTTTCCTAGCATATGTGTAACCTGACAGCTGGGGAGTCTGAGCCCTCTGGATTCCACAGGAATTCACTTGGATGTGTAGTTACTCTGTTACTCTGCATAAAACCTTGTGCAAAACAATACCATCTCCGCGGTCATGGACCACTAAAGCATTGTAGTTGGCACAGATATGGGTAGCTTCTATCCCGAACTTTTACTTGGAGAATAAGAATGGATTCTGGGATGGATTAGATCCGATGCTCAGAGCTTTGTCCAGCCTTTGAAAACCTCTGAAGATCCCACAGTCTCCTCTGGCTCCTGCTATAGTGCATAACTATATCCTATAACTATATCATTTTTCCCCCTTCTAATGGTATGCTGAACTACTCCAGTTTCTGCTGATATCACTATCTCTTGCCCTCCTGCCAGGGAGTGTGCTTCTCTGGGAAGACCCTGGCCCATCCACTTGATCTCATCCCCATGGGCACAAGGGCGTGTTGTGAGCTGCCCCAAACCGTTCTCTGCTCCATGTCGAACCAGCCCCAGCCCCACACACCCTCCTCTCAGGCTGATTATTTCAGTTCCAGTGGCCTCCCCTGAGCCATTCTAGTTTGTCACATCTGCCTGGGACCCCAAACAGGACACAGTGTCCCAATGAAGCTGGGTGGGTGCTGAGGGACCACCCTTTAGATTCCCCTTCAGAAGGGAGGGATCACCCTTGCCCACCTCCCTGCACCCTGGATAGGATAGAAAATAGACACAAGTCTGTGGAGCCCAGTGAGATAGATCTCAGAGTCCTGAGGGAATTGGCTGATGTTGCCAAGCCACTCTCCGTCATATTTGAAAAGTTATGGCAGTCAGGGGAATTCCCTGGTCCCTAGAGAAGAGGAAGCATCACTCCTATTTTTTAAACTGGAAAAAGACACAGGGGGCTACAGAACAATGAGCCTCACCTCTGTGCCTGGGGAGGTCATGGACCAGAACCTTAAGGAAGGAATGGTAGGACACATGGAAAACAAAGGGATGTTCTAAGGTATCCAGCGTGGCTTCACTAAGGGAAAATTATCCCTGCCTATCTGATGGTCCTCTGTGTTAGAGGGACTGCAATGGTCAGCAAGGGAAGACTGACCAATGTCATCCATGCCTTTGGAGAGGCCTGGGTTTGAAGGGTGTAGGATTCAGTAGAGGAGGAGTTGGCTGGATGGATGCAGCCAGAGAGTTGTGGTCAGTGGTTCCATGTCCAGCTGGAGGCTGGTGATGAGTGGTGTCCCTCAGGGCTGTCTCCTGGAGCTGGGAGTCTTCAATACCTTCAGAGGTGACATGGGCAGGGAGAGCAGGGCCACCCTCAACAGGTTTGTGGCTGACAACAACCTGCAGTGACACGCCTGAAGGATGGGCTATCCAGGGGTACTTGGACAAGCTGGAGAATGAGGCCCAAAGAAGCCTGTGAGGTTCAACAAGTCCAAGTGACAGGTGCTGCACCTGGGGCAATCCCAGACATGAGGACAGACTGGGAGAGGAATGCATTGAGACAAGCCCTGTGGAGAAGGACTTCGGAGTTCTGGTGGGTATAAAAGGTGGACATGAGCCAGTGGTGTGGGCTGGCAGCCCAGAAAGCCAACTACACCCTGGGCTGCACCAAAAGCAATGGGGGAAACATGTCAATGCCCTCTACCATGCCCTCGTGAGACTCCATTGGGAGAGCTGCATCCAGCTCTGGATTCCCCAGCACTAGAAAGATGGGCACCTCTTAGAGCTGGCCCAGAGGAGGCCATAAAGATGCTCAGAATGCTGAAGCACCTGGGCTAAGGAGAGACAGGCTGAGAAAGCTGAGGTTATTCAGCCTGGAGAAGTGAAGGGAAACCTTGGAGCACTTTCCTAAAGAGGCTACAAGAGACCTAGAGAGAGATTTTTTGTGAGGGCATGTAGTGATAAAACAAGGGAGAATAGCTTTAAGCTGAAAGAGGGCAAGTATTTGGAGGAAAATCTCAATTCAGGTGGTAGTGTGGCCCTGACACAGACTGGACCAGAGAAGCTGTGTATTCCCTGTGCCTGGAAGTGTTCAAGACCAGGCTTTATGGGGCCCAGAGCTGCCTGATTTAGTGGATGGCTTCCTTTCTCTTGGGGATAGAGGGGAGGGATGGAACTAGATTATCTTAGAGATCTCTTCCAACCCAAACATTTCCAAGATTCTATGAAAATCTCCTTGTGGGAGGAATCAGGGGAGCCCAGAGGGCTGGGGCCAGAAGTGCTGAGGTGTGGAGAAAGCCTGTGGGACTTTGCACTGCAGCCTTCCAGGGAGACATGAGGAATTACCCAGTGAACCCTTACCTCATGTGCCTGGGGTTGTCTGCCCCAGCCAGAGTGAGCTGATGGAGCCCTGGGAGTCATAGAATCATTAGGTGCCTTCTAGGTGCAGATAAAATCATCAGGGACTTCCCCCAGCTCCACAACCTTTTAAAAATGGTATAGTGGCCTCACACTGCCATCAGCCACTTTACTCAACCCCCTTCAGACAAATCCCACTCAGGTCAGTGGAACTTAGAAATTGAATTTATAAAATGAATTTATAAAGTAAAATTTTCTGGGAGACTTCTGAGCTGAATGTCTTCTATTCCTGGAATTCCTCCATTTCTTCATCCCTGCCTTTGAGCTAAAACACCTGGGAACAGTGTCAGTGGAGACTGAGAGGAAGAAGGCACCAAGTACCTCATTTTTGCCTGCATTTGCTGCCAATGTCAATAATTTCTTTACCGGATTTACTTCTTACATAGCAGCAGAAGCACTTCTTGAACCCTAGCTTAACACCTCTGCACACCTCAGCAGAAATAATAATATAATTTTTGTCATAACCTCATAACCTCTCCTAACTCCCACGGTGCTTTATAATTTTTTTTTTCTTTTTTCATTGTTCTACCATGAAGTCTCTTTTTAGCCAACCAGTCTCCTAAAATATCTGTTGTGTTTTATCCTTGAGCATCAGCATGGACTTTTCTTCAAATCCCACAAGAATTGGCTCCCATAAGAGCTGCCTTACACCTACCTCTTCCCTGAGTAAGCCACAACATTCTGTTGTAAAGTTCAGGGCTGTTTGCCTTCCTGCTCCCCGCCCTGGCCCATGATCTTGAACTCCCCTGTGTCTGGATCATTACAGCTATGCCCTGACCACTTCTTCCTTACTTTTAAATAGCACACCCAGACAAGCATAATCCCAGTTGGTACATCTAACATCTGTGTTATCCCTGACATCCTCCAGAAATCTCCCTAATGGCCTTTCCCTTGCTGCAGGTGCCAGGAAGGATGAATTCCCCCAGGAGAACCATTCTAGGGATCAGAAATTCTACCAGGAGTGGCAGGAACACTGAAGTTCTGTCCCCAACACTATGCTCTATCTCAAATGTAGAATGCAGGAATGTGAGACAGGGCCAGTATATCAAATATGAATCTGTATTTCCTAGAAATATCTTAAGACATAATAAAATTGTGGATTTTGTTGTTGGTTTTGTGGTGTTATTTTGTTCAGGGTATTTTACTCCATGTGACTCTTGCAATTAATTATAATGAGTCAGAAACTGCGTCTCCTGAAACTGAATGTCTTTCTGTCTACTGTATAATGTGTTTGTGATCAGTATAAACCTGTTTGGTCTTAGGCCAGCATGACCACTAAGGTTTTCAGCATTCATTTGCATTCATGTACAGTAATTCTACTACTCTTGGCTTGCATTTTCTGAGACTAAATATGCCAAACTTCTGTAGTTTTGCCTTCTTTCTCACGAATATTTTATTTGTCATTCTCTGCAATTGTTCTGAATTGATTTAATCTTTCTTGAACTTGAGCTGGAGCCTACGCAGCTGCTCACTAGTGTGACTTGTGCTTCTGCATCTTGCTTTGCACCTGCCCTGTGGAACCACTTGACTTTCTCACATCTCTGTTCTCTTAGTGATGTGTCAATACATTTAGGACACAGTTGCACACTCTTTCCTGTCTCTTTCTGCAATTTTCAACTGCTGATCTCACAGAAAGTCTTACTACTGTTGCCAAAGGGTTTGGAGTGTATGCTGCTTATAGTTACATGCTTTCTTACAGTTTTCAGAGGCACATTGTTTTCTGCCTGAACAGTGCCTGTAAACTTTGAGCGAATACATTTACGTTTCTGCAAGATGTTCCTACATTTTGCAACATTGTCATTAAAGGGAAACTCCCAGTGAGTCCTCAGAGAATTTCTCAAAGATTTTATTCTTGAGCTGAGGTCCTCTCTCTGCACCTGCTCTTCCTTCTCTTCCTGGAGTCAGCTCCTTACCTGCTGTACCTTGTTGGCATTGACTGCCATCCATGCAAGTAATGCTAATTATTTCTCAGATGGGCTTGAGTTATGTGGATAATGTTTCATTTGTGCAAAGGGCATCATCAGAATATCCAATATTTTTTGATGGCTCTTTGTAGTCAAGACTATTTTTATGTTTTGGATTGCTTCAGATGACTTGGACTAAATGATGCTGTTGTGCCTGCACACTCCTAACACCCGAGTGGATATACACATACACAGAGACACACATCCCTGTTCTGCACTTCCCTTTTATGTTGTCAATGTCATTTCTGAGGAGGGTATCCCCAGATATTTGCACACAACTGCCACAGCAAGTGCTAATGGGGCAGCAGGCTCACAGGGAAGCACTGCCTTGCTTCATTAGGTGGCTGAGAAGCGTGCTGGGTGCTATCTTTGAGATCTGCATAGATTCTTAGTTGGCTGTAGCACACATTCCAGTTGAGTGCTACTTCCCAGCCAAATTTCAAGGTTCAGCAAACAACTGAGCTAGGGCAGACAGAATAATTGCAGAGTTGTGAAAGGCTGAAATGGAAAACAGATGTACAGATTGTTCCCTCTACCTGTCAACCTTGGTGGGGAGAGAAAGTTCAGCTTCGAGGTAGCAGCAGTCTCTTAACTCAGAGAGGCCTTCCCTCTCTCCCAAAGCCCAGAATCGTGCTCCAGACTGCATTGCACGCTGCAGTGCCACATCTTCAGTTAGTACTTCCCGTGTTTCTGACACCCAGCTTTTCAGCAGGACTTGTGCTCAGGCTGCGCACACCAGGTCCCTGCAAAATACCGTGTCCAAGGGTGCTGTTACCAAGCCGTGCTGCCGAGTCTCTCAAGTCCACCTGGTCATTTCATATTTAGGGCTGGATCCCTACCGAACCTCTCAGGTAAAGCTTTTCTAGTGGTAACTGAGCCACCTTTAGCTGACATGCCCTTTTTCATTACAGCTCTTCTGTCTCTGTCTGCACTGTAGTGAGGGATTGCAGTACACAATAGGGTACCAGGTTTGGCTCTGGTTTCCCATGGTTACCAGTGAAATCAAATATGAATAAAGCAGAGGGCTGATTTCCTTGGGATTTAGTAGCGTGTGTTTTCTTCTTTACTCCCAACTGACTGAAATTTTTTCTTCTTTTCTTTTTCTGTAGTTTCCAACTGGAAGTTTAGGAAGTGGTTTGGAGGAGTGGGTAGGATACCTGACTGGCGGTAAAGAATCCTGCCTGCTAATCCTGCCCGAAGTAAATGATCAGCTAATAGTTTTGATTTTAGCTGTATGTGGCTCAATCCTCTCCCATCAGGGCAGACTCTGCAAAGTGCAATGACTTGAAAATTAGCTTCACGATATTTTTTTTTCAATTAAAATGAAAGAGGAAATTAGATTACCGCCAGCGAGAACAAGAAGTAACAGTCATTCACTAATTGTTTGTCAGAAAACAGGTTCAGTGAAGGAGAAAATCAAATTTGATCAGTATTGCTGGGTTTGTCTTCATACTTTCTTGGCTAAATGGTGTTTTTCTGACATCAGGGAGAGGACCAAACAACAGCAATTCTTTTTCAGGATTTATGCAGAGTTCACTTGCATGTCAGGTTACAAATATTGGTATTTACAGTGGCACTTCATTTCTGCTACATTTGTCACATACAAATAAGATTATTAGAAGTGCAATAGGCCTGAAAGGGATAATTGGCTCGAGATAAGAACTTTAAAAAAACTAAGCATAAAGTCATTCAAGTTGACTATAAAGGCAAACATCAGATCAGACTAAGCAGGTAGACTTTAACCAAGCTTCGGAGAGACTCAATGCAGAGGTCATGTTGTCCAAGTTAACTGGCACTGAGGAGAGAAATTAAAGGAGTTATCAGGAGTTACAAATCATTAGTTCCCCTAATCACTGCTGTTGCATGGTTGCCGTCAGAGAAAAGACTGAAAGGATCTTGCTTCCATAGATGTGCACGCTTGCAAAGAGGAGAAGAGGAATGGGGAAAACAGAAAGAACCTGGCAGTGGAACAATACTAGTAAATGTTCAACAGCACTTCTCATTGAGAGGTGAAAGACCCAAAAAACCACAGTCCTCAGCTGTGCTGCTCCTTATAAGGGATGGGGCTTTTACATTTCCAGCTGAAGCACAAGAGACAGACAGCTCATGTGAATTACTTACTTGTCCATGAACACATGCCACCCAATGAACTCAGGATGCCTTGAATATCCTCTACCTGCTGAGAACAGGGCAGAGGATGTGTCCTTTGTGTGGAAGCCCAAGTGATATTAGCCCCAGCTATTCAGCACAGAGCCATGCACAGTTGCTGCAGCTGGTTGCCATGGTTCAGGGTGTTCTGGGATCTCATTAGAAACTTCCAGCTTAGCAGAAGACACTCACGATATCCTGCTGGAGAAAACAGACAGGGCAAAGGACCCTCCAAAAGAGCAGAAAGCTGCGCAGCCAAGACTGCAGTGGAGGTTATGTTTTAGCATGAAGATTCATGTCTGCATTCCCTAAAGAAAACAATTATAAAAGCCAATGTTGTTCACCTCTATAGTAAAAATTTAATTGCAGTATGATAAGTGCTGTTTTTTTCCAATATGCACATATTGACTGTATTGGGTTGGGAATAGTTAGTTCATGCCTCACCATTCATTTCTCAATGCTTCAGGTAGGAGACTCCCAAATCTTACCGCTCACTTACTGCACTGTCTCATTTTTCTCGGCCAGGTGACATTGCCATTTGCTCTCTGAAGTGGGAGTGTCACAGAAACCTTACTGCTTTGTGAATGTCACGGAATTTGTCAGTGTGAAAGCCCAAACCTGCACAGCAGAAATCTGGGCTCAGGTAAAATAGACTAGAAATCTCACTTTTGTGGGCCTTCAAAGGATATAAAGTCCTTTGCAATCTTTTATCCCTGGAGTTTTATTTGTCAGTTTCCTGCCGTTTGCAATGAAGATGTAAATCTTAGACCATCTTGCAGTTTTGTTGTAGCTTCTTATGTCCCCCATCATCACAGTGTAAGCAGTCTGTTTAAAGATAGACACCTGTCCTAACTTTAGGACAGAGAGGTTACTGTCTTGAAAGGAATCTTGCTGGAGAAACTTTTTCAAAACCTGTGAAATTGGTGCCCAGTTCCCTCATTCTTGAAATATTTATTCCCTCTTTGTACGGAATTGAGGTGTCAGTTTACTCTCGTACGTCCCTCTTTTATCCTTCTTTTTTTCCATTCCCTGGAGAGCTGCCCAGTCCCAGGAAGCTTTTGGGGTGTTTTTTTTCTGATTCTGCTGTAATTTTGTTAGGAGCGGCAGTTGCGTGGTTGGTTTTCCATGTGGGAATGGCGGGGCGCTGCGTGGATGTCGGGATCACTGCACTCTTTTTACCCGGACAGCAGATGGCATCCAAGTTCCAGAAAAGTCACCATTCCCTCGCATCCCGACCAGGCTCTTTTGGCTCTTTGACATCTTGGTCCAAACAGGATTATTTTAGCAGGTTTCCATTTTAATTAAAAGAACTTTTTGATAGTAGTATATGTACACATTTTTAAAATTTGATGATCTTTCTCCTAAAGCTTTATTTACTTTTCTCCTTCGGGGTACTTATAGGAAATTAAAGAATTTCTCTTATAATGCTTTTGAGTGAGGATTCATTTTATTTCTCATTTTAAGTCTGATTTCTCAAGTTAATTTTTTAGAATAATATCTGTTCTCCAGAAGTTTGGCTATTATGAACGCTGATTTGGGTAAAAGAGCAGATGTTAATCAAATGCATTAAAGTAATATTATTTCTAATTGTATTTCTTCCTGATGTTAGGCTTCACGGTTTGTATATAACATTCAGTAACTTATGAATACTCAGGGCAAAACTACTGCTTACAAAAAACTAATACAAGAAACCCATTGTGAATAGATAAGATCCAATGAAATCAGTAGCAAAGTTGATTCTGATTTCTATACTTTGTTAGAAGAAAGGAATTTGTAATTATAATTTCGGTTCTTATGAAAAGTAAAGTGTAACAATTTGCTTTTTCATTTCCAGGATGGAGAAAGACATACACTAGTCTTCACAGAAAGTGTCTTGTGCCAGTTTCTTTCCTAGGAAGCATTTTAAACAAGGAAAAGTATTAAATTAGTAGGGTTTTTTCCTGTTGTTCTTCTTTTTAGCAAAACCATTTCAAGACTGCCAGCAACAGGCCTACTAAATTACACAGGAGGAGGGAGTCCAAATAATTCTCTTAGCTGAACAGAACTTAAGTATGGTAGAATAATTTTCTTCAGAAATCCAGAAAATAGTTTTTTGGGGGTTTTTTTTGGAGGGGGTTTTTTGGGGTTTTTTTGGGGGAGTTGGGTGGTTTTTTTGTTTTTTTTTTTGGTTTTTGTTTTTTGGGGTTTTTTTGGGTTTTTTTTTTGTTTTTTTGGTTTGGTTTTTTTGTTTTGTTTTGGGTTTTTTTTGGGGTTTTTTTGGTTTTTTTTTTTTTGGTTGGTTGGTTGGTTGGTTAGTTGGGTTTTTTTTGTTTGTTTCTTTTTTCTTTTAGGGAAAAAATGTATTGAGCCATTTATCTGATTAAAATATTTGTGGATGAAATAATTGTAGTTCATCCCTCATTATTTGTGGTACTCAAATATATTTTTGTGTCTCCCTGATATGAACAATAAAATAGATGAGAAGTTTTGAAGTGCCTATGGCCTTAAATAAGATAGGAATTCTGCCAATGGGATTTCTCTTGACTGTCATAATTATGGATTGCTCAAGATGTACGTAGACTTTGGACAAGTAACTTTTGCCTGTTCCAGTTTATCCATTATAAATTCAGTTACTGGTGTTGGGAAAACAGCAACCTCTGGATCAAAAACTTTTTACATCCTTCAGTGGCATGGATTCTGTGATAAAGGTGTTTGTTAAGGAGTCCTTCAAGTGTTACTTTGGTTTTGGGTAGTAGATTTTTTAGGTTATACAGGACATTCAAGTGTCTTCCTCTGTGATTTTTTCCCATACTATTAAAAATTACAGCTCATATTAATTCTAATTCTAGTGTTATTGACTTCACTCCTACAAACTATTCTAATTCTCTATTCTTCATTCTGTTTCCCTGAGGTTATCCATGCTGGTTAAAAATAGTTATTTTCAGATATGTAATATGACAGAATTTATCACGTTCTTAGCAAATAGATAGTATATTTGCTGTTAATAAATTAATTTAATGCAAATCTGCATGGTTGCATACTTGCATAACATTCCCAAGAAGACAAATAATACTCCTTCTTGAATGATGCCTCAAAATGTTTAATTTTATTTAATAATTTACTTAACAGACATAATAATTTAATTGATACTACACCATTGAGGTAAACAAAAGTAACAACTGTAGAAAGCATAATATGAAATGCTGCTTGTTAAATATTGAGTAAGTACTGAGGGCTGCCAAGTTAAGTGATCATGGGGCTGACTCAGTGTTCTGCTGCCAGAAGCCAAAGTTTGCTCTCAGAACAAAATGCAGGTGTGAAAAAGAAGGAATGGCAGGTGAGGGGAAGCTGTCTGAACCAGGTGTTGTTTCAGGTTGCTGGGCAAGGCCTCACTGCTTGGATTCGCTGCCAGTGGTCTGTGTGAAACGTTTGAGCTCCAAGCCCTGGCTGGGCAGCTCCTCATCCTCCCACTCGCTGCTTTTCCAGGACATGGGTGTCACCAGCTGAGAATGGTCAGAGAGCTCCATCCAAGCCCCCAGTGCTGCTGCAGCACAAATAACAAAGCGTTGGTGTTGTTCCAGCAGAATTCCTGCTCCAGTGAATCTCCTCAGAGGTTCAATTTTTTAGGAAATTCAAGGTAGTAATACCCAGATTGCCAGTTCTGCTTGCAGGAGGAAAAAAACCTGGGTTTGTGAGCACATTTTATTTGCAGGCTCTTTCTCTGCCATCACCAAAGCCAGTGAAGTGGTAGGGAGGGTCAAACAGGAGTGAGGATCACTTGTAGTGGTGTCCTCAGCTTCTTTCTTTGTCATGGAGGCAGTGCAGCAGGACTGTAGGTGTGCTTAGGAGGCAAGGTTTAGTCAGCTGTCATTGTCTCCGTGGCCACTGCATATGGCAATTAAAAGGTTTCTCTGTTCCTTCAGCAGGTAGCTCAGGCTCAGGTTCAAAATTCTATTCCTCCCTAATTGTCTATGAAAAGGATCTTTTTCTCCTACATGTTTTGAAGTCTCAGGTGCTCACTGTGGATGATACAACTCCTCCAAAGCCTTCTGCTCCTGGCCCCTGGAACTTGCTATAATAGATAAAGTATCCTAGATACCAAGGTTGAGCCAAATTCCTCAAGAATTAGGCCACTCTCCTAACACCTTGGAAGATAATTGGTCAGAAATTAGTTTGTCTAATTGGTCAGTTTACCTTTAGAACTTCTCACTTAGATTGGATGCTGTTCTTTGTATAAACTATTATTGGCTGTAGTTTCAATCCCCCCATAACCTATGAATATAGCTGTCTGCCCTTTGTTCTGGGAGAATCCCTGCTTGACCACCCTTCGCATGAAATAAAGACTCTTGTGGAAATCGTCGAGTAAGGTCTCCGGTCTTTCTCTGCTGGCTAAATGTGAGCTTTCTGAGAGACAGCTAAAGCATATTAGCACTCTCGGGTCCCGGGAAATATCACCAGGGACTCAAAGAGAAAGCCACACTCAGCACAGCCATAAATTTGCCTTAAACCTATCTTAGGTATGAATGACCAGGTCTCAGAAGTGCCTCTCTGATTCTTTGTTTCTCAGTCTCAACCTTTAGAAGAATGGTGTACAGACTCACAGCAAATCCTGCATGGGCAGGACAGGCTCTCTTCTCATGCCTTTGTGCAAGAAAACCTCTCCTTTGTCAGAAGGGGCTTCATCCAATTATCAGCAGCTCACTCAAATGGCACATGCAAGCCGCTGTCCCTCTTCCAGCTAACTCAGTATTTACTGGGAAAACAGCGCAGTGCTGCACCAGCCACTAATCTTTCTGTGCCCTTTGAAGGGCAAAGGAGCTCAGGAGTACTGGAATATTTTCAGTTTTGAGGCATAAAATTTGCTACACTCTTCATCAAAGAAAGAAACAGTCATAACAGGAGAACATCCTGTAAACGGTGAGTTACCGAAGGAGCTCTAATGCAAAAGAGAGATACGAGAGAGATGGAAAGGCAAGCGTACCACAAAGAAATATAGAAATAGTGCTCCTGCATGCAGTAATGTAGTTTAGCAAGGGAAAAATTCAGCCAGAGCTCAAATTGGCAAATGATGTCAAACACAGCAAATTATTTCTCTGTTACAGAGTGGAAGCACGGTGAAGCTGCAGGTGTGCTGCTGAACGGGGATGGAGGGTTAATTAAAAATGCCCACAGAAAAGACAGACATACTCTGTGCCCTCTTCACATCAGTCATTGTGGGTGAGATCAGCCCCCAGGTCTTGATGCTGAGAAGCAGCGACAAACAAATGAGTCAGAGAGTTCATTTAAGGACCCTCACCACAAATTGGGCATCTGTAGATAACTTCTTTGGTTTCAGAGGGGAAAAAAATCACCATGAGAGTAGTTAGCCATGGGAACCAGGAAAGAGGTGGACTTTTCTTGATGAAAGTATTCAAGAAACAGTGAGACAGAGAATGGAGAACTTAATCTAAGGTACTGCTTTCCATGGAAGTTTGAAGTCCTGTTCAAATCTGATCACCTCTGGTTTCTGCAGAAGAATTTCAATGAATGAAAAACAATAGTCTGATTACAAACCTGTTGTACATATCTAGTGGTGACTTAAATAAACACTTGTGCATAGCTTATCCCTTCAATTTAAACTTCATTTTTCTTTTTCTTGCATGTTTGATAGGCCTGTCCCCCAGCACTAAAGATCACAGAAGTACCTGTAGAGAGAGAGGGTTTTTTCCCCAAAGCATTGAAATTTTTATTTTGAATTATTTGCTCATAATGTTTGAGCTTTGGCTTCTGTCACTACCTCTTAACTTCTGTTTAAGGGTCAGTGGAAAACCACTTTTCTTAATGATAAAATTTTGTTGCAGTTTCTGGGATTTGCAGCTGCTCACCAGGTTCTGCCTTACAGAGCAAGTTGTGGTAACTTCTTCACAGCTCCCACTTGAATAATTTCTACTTTGTTGCTCCATTGTTTTAGTAAACTCCTCCCTGCTCTTTGGAATGTTTTAGTGCTACCCCACAGAAAAAAGGAGGCACACTTTTGTACCTCCATTCCAGGAAATTCTGTCCTCAAAGCTTTCCCTCAAACATTTTGGCAGATCTCCTGATTTTTGAGGTCTTAGTGAGGAACACCTGAATTCCCACCCTGCACCAGAACCATATCCAGCTGACTACTATGCTTTTCCACGGGTGAATAATGTTTACTTCCCCAGAGTGTCTTGGAGCCTTTAGGGCCTCATCAGACAGATTACCTCCCGCGGAGGAAGAGGCTGTGCTGTCACAAACCTGCGAATACTCACCCAAATATTGCCTTTGGAGTTCCAATGGGCTGAGCCAGCATTGCTGCAATTTCAGGCTCTGTCTCTTGGACACTCCACAGCCGTTGTGGCTGGGATTTCACAGGCCAGCCTCCCAACCCAGAGTGTTCCAGCTAATTCCTTCCCCAAGCTGCAAGTCCAAGAGCTCTCTGAGCTTGCCACATGGTTTTCCCAGGATACATGTGATTGCCAGCAAGACTAATTAATTTTTGGCTGATGCAAGACAATACATAGGGGAGAAAAATATCATTTTAAAAAAAGAGCAAAATGCACACATAATTCTGCCTCTGTGCCCTGTGGCCATGCAACCTTAAGGTTTAGATTTGAGGCCACTTTTCTTTGTGTCCCTCCTGAAAGTGGTCTTTTCCTCTCCTTCCAGCAGATGTTTTTCTGCTCCCAGTCTTTCCTCATTTTTTGACACGACTGAAGGGAGAACACTTCCTGGGTTGTCATTAGTCTCCTTGTCAGGAGCCTCACAGATCAGGCCTGTCAGATGTGCAAAATCTATCACCACCTCATCCACAGTTTACTTGTTACCCTGCCGAGTTTCAGATTGGAATAATTAGTTTGCCTTGAACCATTGCCAATTATTTTGGTGCTGTATGATTAAATGGACTGTAACTGAATAGCTGGTCACCAAGATTTAATGACTCTCCACTGTTATATCTAGCCAAGTTAAAGTTTTTTGTTTGGTTGGTTTTTTTTTTTTTTCTTTCTGTCCCTTCCCAGAGGACTTCAACTGAATCTGAAGGCAAAAGGTCACGGGCATGCACAACAATGAGAAAAGAATTTGCAATGTAGAATAGAATAGCATAGAGGGTCCCTAGTATCACAGAGTGTTTATAAGCAGGGTGGTTAACAGGTTGTTTTGCATGCACAGACAGACACAAATAAGAGAAGTGCAAAATGGACTAACTTATAAGAGCTATATCTTCTTTCCTAATTAAGAAAACCTTATTCTTTAGTATGCAACCCAAATGGATCAAAGAATACTTTTAAATAGAAAGTTATATGCTCAAGGAAATAGATTCTTCCTCTAGGACTAAGATTATTGCAATAAATTAGTGTTAGTTTCCGCAAATTCATCTCCCAGAATGTAGACATTTGTTCTCTAGTTGTGAATTGCCACCTCTCTTTAAAAAAATGCATAGTCTGTTTTTCATGTGTCCACACCAAGTTTTAATTAATGTTACGTAACTCAGCTGTGAAAACTGTAAATGTATTAAAATGAAAGAAGTTTGTTTGAGTCTTGGACTGAAAGATTGTGGGCAATTAATCTACAGTCTGGATCAGCACATTTGAGCACATCAGCAAAAAGATGTCGATAGTTCTGTGTCTTGCTCAGAAAAGAAATCACAATGTCCCCATAGTACAATCTGTTAAGCAAAGCTTTCAGCAAATGTGGGTTTGTGGGTGATCAGCAAAAGCGCTGGTGTGATTTTTGTAGTTGGATGTGGATGTGTAGACCTGATTAATTCAATCACGTACATGCAAAGCAGTGCCTCCTACATCCCTCGATACTGCAAACAGCCAAGCGATGATTCATCAGACCAGCGTCCTCTTGATGAGAAAACTGAGTCATTGAAGGCCTTCTGTACTCAGATCAATGAAGAAAAAGATACTGCCATTCATTCACACTCTTCTGGTAGCTGCAGTAAGCAGGTACTGCCCCAACACAGTAGGCTTTTCCTTGTCCTGGAATGTTCGTGTTGCTCAGCACCACCACCACCATCACAGGCAGTGAGCCAGCAGCTGTACATCCCCAGGACGCCTCTGGCTGCCTTTCCCCCTGAGGCCTCTTCTTCAGCTCCTCTTTTCTAGCCAGGACAAAATGCTGAGTGCCTCTCTGACCTGGACATGGCCAGCTGGCACAGTCTGGTGGCACACATTGGTTCAGCGAGGGAAGAGGCCACTTCTTCCCGTCTGGCCAGCCATGCTTCCAGCCCTGGGGGAGAAGCTGGCACTTTTGCCAGGAGCATCTGCCTGGGCTGTGCCACATCTCTGTTCCTATCACCACAGGGAAATAGCCCTTGAGCATAAGGAGCAGTGGGAGAGCCTTTGGGTGCAAGGCATGGACTGGCCAGCAGCAGGCAGGGATTCTTAGGGTCTGGGGGGTTTAGCCACAGAAATGTTGGGTCTTTTAATTCAGAACAATGTTCTGGCTGTCTGGAGGCTTGGGACAGGTTGGAAGAGGCAGGGACAGGCAGGATACACAGGAGGAGCTGGCTGTGCCAAATCTGGGACTGCAGCAAAACCCATCCTCAGGATTTCCCCAGGGTCAGATTTCCCAATGTGTATTCGTGATGATTACTCTGTGAAAGTCCTGGACCAGAGAGGTAAGCCCAAGACATGCATTGTCAGATTAATATTGATTTTTGTTGGTTCATAAATAACTTTGACAGGATTGTTTCTGGACTTTAGACTTTTATCAAAGCTTCAGGATAAGATGATAAGAAGAAAAAGAGCATCCATCAAAAATAGCTCTTCACAGTTAAAGCATATCTACTAAAAAAACCCCAAATTTACTTAACCATTTATTTAATCATTGTTCCTGCTCTTAAAGAGAAGAGAGCTATGTAAGGGAGTGTTAAAATGAGATCCAATAAGTGCATTTACAAACAAATTGCTGTTTGCAATGAACATAAGAAACTCCAATTCCTAGTGTGGTTGTCTGCATGGAAGTAGCAATATCCAGTGGGATAAGGTTGTGCAGCTAGAGAGATACTATCACTGTTTCTGCCTTCATTGTCAAACCACAGATTTTCACAGATTTTCACAGTTTTTATGGGGAAACTAATTGACAAGTTTGGATGAAATTGGCCAGTGATTTTGGAGGTCATGCAAACTGTTTTCACAGAATCTAAATCCTAACTAGACCTTAACTAACCTTAAGAAAGACTACTATACCTGCAGTTACTCCTGTATATGATCACTAATTAATTTTTGCTAATTATAATTATTCAGATGCAGGTACAGCTATCTCTGGCTTTACTGTAATCACTAGGTAAGCCTAGGTGGAAATCAGAAACCCTTGTTTTGCATCTTCAGAAGTTGATTGTGCGCACATCCATCTGTGCAAAAGAAATATGATTCTCTCCTGCAGACAGCAGATAAATATCATGTCAGCTCTCCTCCGCTTCTGAATCCCTGGATGATCCTGTTATCTTTCTTTCATTGTTATTCTCACTGGCAACAGGAGCCCTTCAGCAGTCCTTGCTCTGTGCCTGGAGTGGGAGGTGGGGTGTGAGGCACTCAGCCACAGCACCCCCAGGCATATCCTCATCTCTGTTTCACCAGGGACCAGCACTGGGAACCTGAGCACAACACTTCATTTGTGGTCTGCTGGCTTCTTCTCCACATTTTTTTGTTTCTCTTGTCTATTCAGCCTGTAATCTTTTCAAAGGCTGGGACTGTCTCTGGCTGTCTAGACACACAGGACCTATTACAATGGGACATTGATTTCTGATGGGGTCTCCATCTGCTTACTGTATTGCAAATGATTACTGCTAACTTTAAAGAGCTGCATTTCAGTATCAGGGTTCAGCAGTAATAAGGACATTTGGACTTTATTGCAAAGATAAATAATGCCTCTACTGGTGTACTAATGAACAGAGAAATAATCTATTTCAAAATCGCAGAAGTTTGTAGGTTAGAAGTGGATTATGTGGTTTTCATGCTTGGCCAATGATGTATGCTCTTGCTTTCTTTCTCTGCTATCTGCTGAAGCCAACTGAAGTGTCTGACAAGTTGCTTAGATTTTGTGTGCTGTATCTGTAATATAATCTGCTATTTCTTAGCACTTTTTGTTGTTCTTATCACTACAGCCTCTGAATGTCTCTAAACAGCTCAAGAAGTTATTTGTAATATATAAATGTTATTGTACCCATTTTACAGAGTGAAATATAAGGGCATGTAGTGATACACAGGCATGTAAAAATTATCTTCCAAGGAAGAAAAATCCATATGCCCTGTCTAATGCTTTAATCATGGGTCTAGCTTTTCTACAGTACAGTATTTTACTGAAAAACCTCAAGGAAATCTCTCCTTGACACATGAAAAATAAGAAATGTGATTCCTGCCAAGATTTTTTTTTTTGAGTTGACAAAACCGTTGCCATGTCAAAAACAATTCTCAGAATTGCATCTTTTTTCTGATTTTCACATCCTTTTCCTCTGCTTATGCTGGCAAGCAAGAAGATTCTGGGGAGCTGCAGCTTCCTTTCGAAATATTCCTTTCTTCCCCAATGATGTGACCACCTAACAGAGCAGAGGGGACGATGTTTGGCACAGGGTTGATAAGTGGCAGGAGACATCCCTCTGTCCCTTTATAGGATAACAGCTGCAACAGCGTCCCAGGCCCCGAGAAGACAGAAATAATGTGTTTGTGGCCAATTGTTCAGCCTTGGCAAGTGACCCTGGAGAGTCAGTGTTAGCAGCTATTGATACCAGGAGCAACCGTCTCTTCCTGCTTTTGTAAGAGCACACTTTGGATTACCCAGGGTGCTCTGCAATCCTGCTTTTGAAACATGCCCAGCTCACCAGGCATCCCAACTTAATGGGGGGGGGAAAAGACCAACAGCAGCAACAACAACAAAACCAACCAAACAAAATCAAAGCAGCAACAACAACAAAAAAAGCCCAAAAACCACAAAACAAAACAAAAAATCAGCAAAGGCTGCTATGCAGAGCAGCATTTGAATAGACAGGAGCCAATTTGCCAGTACAACAGTTCTGCAGTGAGCTGATTCCTAGATATGAATATCCCTTTCAGGGAGAGCTTCCCAAATGAGGGAAATCCAGAAGCTGGCTTTTGAGAGTGAAATTCCCTGGGAATTCAGCATACGGCTTTGCCTGGCAGTGTTCCCACCAAAGAACCAACAAAAAGCAACTGGCTCTAATCCTTCTCCTTATGTATTTTGGCAGCTTTCTCCCATTTAAAAGGAAAATAAAAATAAAAGTCCATCTTGCTCCCACACTGGAAGAAGTCCAAGATACACACATTGGGAGTACAGGAACTGGCATTTTCTCCTCCTGACACTTTTTATGCTGGGCCTTTGATCACACAGTAAAAGGCAGTTTATTTTTGCCTTTTATGGTCTTAAAACAAAAAGTTGCTCTTGGAAGCTGCCTGCAATACAATTTGGTGTTCAACCTTCCTGATAAAACTGTTCCAAATAGTGCCATAAAACAACAAACCCCCCAATAATACTGGTCATAATCCTCTATATCTCTTTTGAACCATGAATTTTGTGAAGATTAAAATAAATATGAGACCAAAACTGGACTTTTTTTTTTTTTTTTGTTTTACTTTTGTCATTTGTATGACCATTTTTTTAAAAAGTAGAAAATGTTTGGGAGTTCAAGACTGCACTAAGACACAAGCACACATGTTTTTAGTGTCATAAGCCTTCATGCTTTTTAGCTAAGATGAGGTCTGAGATAAAGTTGTGGGGAAGATGCAGTTTGAGATAATGGCAAAAAGCCATTTGTGTCACTTCTGCTGCCCTTCAGGCATGCTGTCCTCACACAAGCATATCAGAAAGTCTGACCTAGGGTTTTTATAAACTCTGCAGCTCTGTCCAGGTCTGCTCCAAGTGATGTGTTTTCTCTGTCAAGCATTTAGTCATGCAGAGCATTAGCTCCTAGTATTTGTAGAGAACTTCTGTTCACTATGACACTTTGACCTTTATATGGGAACGAAAACAAGACATTGCAGTTGTCAAAGTGATTTATAGTAAAGATGTTATGAATTGACATTTCAAATAGGTATTGTTCTCATGTAGCAAGCATCAGGCCTTGTATTTCATCAGATAACACATCTTAATTTGGCTGTTAGGGAAAAGTCATATCTTACCCATATGAAGTACTCTTGTTTATCCCGGGAGTCGTTTCAGAAACAGTTTGGAGAGCACCAAATTCCCAAAATGGAAAGAAAAAACTACCTGCGTTAACTCAGACAGACCTAGAAGGGCAAAAATGGTCAGCTTAAAAGGTCAGATCCTCAGATGTTGTGGTGTCTTAGAATCAGTGGAAATTCTGATTTACACCTACAGGGTGCCTAGCAAGTGTCAAATTTGAAAACTCTGGAATTTAACAAATTCTAACTTAAAGCACAGAAGAGAAAGGTGTGCACTACTAGATATGCTTGTCAAGAACCAGCAGAATGATATTCAGTGCTCCTTTTAAATGGAAAATTATAACATATAGGGTCTGAGACCTTTTCTAGCAGATTTTAATACTCAGACAGGAAAGGTTAAACTGGGTGGATAAACCATGGTCATTTCTACCTCCACCATGGTGATGGTTATCCATGCTGGTGCGTCCTCACCCGTGGAGATTGAATTCATCAAGAAGTTCATAAGACAGAACAGGCCCCCATTTTGACATGTTGCTGTGTTGTTGTTAGGGACATAATTTTTGTTCGGATGAAGGACATTTGGGCAGGTGGAAAAATAAAGCTGTGATTGGCAGAGGTAACTGGTGTAAATTATAATATGACAAC
This sequence comes from Turdus rufiventris, assembly GCA_013186435.1. Taxonomy (NCBI): domain Eukaryota; kingdom Metazoa; phylum Chordata; class Aves; order Passeriformes; family Turdidae; genus Turdus; species Turdus rufiventris. Next base: position 402,286 of record PYHW01009482.1, read on the forward strand.
AAAGGCTGCCTGTAGGGTACAGCAGAGGCCTCAGCTCATGCCTCCACATATCTTGGCTGACAGCAGTGCTCCAAACCTGTTATGGAGGTCTCTCCACAGGACAATTCTGCTGTTCCGTTTTCCTGATCATAGGAGCAGATGTGTGTGTGCTGAGTCGCAGGCAGTGGGGACTTCTCTGGGGGGTGCCTGCATTGCAGAGAGATGTGTAATAACCAGTCTGACCTCAGCAACATCCCACTCAGACTGAACAGAGCAGGCTGGCTCTGGAACAGAGCCTGCAGGCTGCACAGAGGTCAGGAATAGGATGGGACACACAGGTTAGGCTTGCAGGCAAGCCCAGTCTGGGGTGACAGAGCTGTGGTGGTGAACGAGTGAGGGGACACTGCTGTGGAAGTGCTTGCAGAGAGCACTGTGCTATCAGTACAGCGAACAGCCAAGGAAGAATTGCCCCAGAATTCCCACCTGGAATTCTTGACAGCATCCTTAATTTGCTCTGTGTGTGCAGGTTTCCTTTGTGGTTTCCTCTTCCCCAGAACAGGAACGACATCGACCTGTTGGAGCCAGTCCAGAGGAGACCACCAGCATGACCAGAGGGATGGAGCAGCTCCACTGTGAGGAAAACTGAGAGAATTGGGCTTGGTCAGCCTCGAGAAGAGGAGACTTCAGGGTGACCTAATTACCCCATCCAGTGCCTGAAGGAGCCAACAACAAAGGTGGAGAGAAACTATTTACAAGGGCTTGGAGTGACAGGACAGGAGAGAATGGCTTCAAACTGAAAGAGAGCAGGTTGTTTTGATGGCAATTCTAACCCCAAACTTGCTGACTTCTCTGACTGCTATGTAGTTTTTTCTACAATAAAATATTTTTTAAAAAACAGCAGTGGGGGGAATGCATGTTCTGATGTTTGATCCTGTCCTGCCTAATTTGAATTGTGCTGGCTTTCATAACCTGCAGCAGCTGGGAATTCACTGCAATTTCGGGTTCACCATGCAGCAAGTGCAGGTGTAACTGCACAGGTCTGTCAGTGACTGACTCTGAGCTCTGGTTTCACTTCTGCAGCTGCAAATCTGGCAGGTGCATCTGTCTGACAAATTGTGGCTGCAGATTAAGCTGGATAGATTATGGGGTATTTCTTTCTAACCACACGTCAGCGGTAATGAAATTATGTTTCACAATATTTGTCGAAGTAACACATTCAGCAGAACTTTTCACAGGCATCAGAAACTGTCTGTTTTGAGAAAAGCGTTCTTGAGCAGCAGACAGTGGTGAAGATTCAGCTGTTTTTTTACAAGTACAAAACAACTGTGAGGGAAGTCAGCTGGGTCTCCAGAGCATCGCTACAGTGCTTAACTTGCAGCATCCAGGCAATCCAACCATTTCTTCTCTGTTCCTCTGTACTGTTCTAGCCTGACACTTGTCTCTTATTCAGAAATTTTCTGGATCTGACTAGTGCCCCCACTTCATCCTTGCTGGGCAGGTGTTGAGGTGCAGTTCACTTTCATTCTCCTGCTACCAAGGTTTTCTGCTTCTGTGGAAAGGGGCAGCAGGAAGGGGTGCGTGCCTTTGTCTCGCTGCCCAGCACATTTACTGACAGACAAAAATAAAACCCTGAGCAAGAAGAGAGCAGCAGAGGTGCAGAGACATGCTCTGAACTCCTCCCATAACGTGGGTGGCAGCCTCCTGCAGAGGAATCAGATTTTAGCCCTTTCAGTCATGAAGAAATTCTCAGAGACACAAAAGGTCATGTTAATCAACACAACAATGCCTGCTTCATCTACCAGAACTCCCAAGACAGGGCATCAAGATAAATTTCCATTTTCTCAGTGCTGTAGTAGCCCAAAGTTACCAGTTCCCAAAGGGTCACAAGTTGCCATGCTCTGCATTGATGATCTGTTTGGATGCTTTTACCTGGAGTAAATGCCAGGTAGCACAAAGTACCCTATGCCAGAAAAAAAAAAAAATAAAAAAATAAAAAAAAAAAAAAAAAAGTGAGGAATTTCACTTACTGCAGAATGGCATGGAAAGAGCACAGCTGGAGAAGAGTATACCTGTGATATACAGTGTATGGCAATCCCTTTGTGCTGCTTTTGGCTGGAGCACAGTTAATTTCCTTCACAGTACCAGGACTGTGGCCTTGATTTGGATGTGTGCTGTAAGCAGAGTTGATAGCACAGGGATGTGTTGGTTATGGGAGCTCAGTGTTTGCAAAACAAGGCAAAAGGTGTACAGCTTTTGCTTTTCCTATCAGACTGTCTTTGTCTCAACCCAGGAGTTTTTTTTTATTTTTGCTCTTCCACATTTGCCCCCACTGCACTGGTGGGGGAGTGAGCGAACAACTGTGTAGTAATTGCTTGCTAGCGGTCCTTCTTGGCATCCAAAATGGGGCATGAAGGGCTTGAGACTCTGACAGATTTCACTGGAATGTGCCTTTTGGAACTGCCACAGGCTTTGGTTTGGTATGCAGTGCAGCTGGCTCACCATACCAGAAGATGTGTCCTATTTTCGATATCTGCAGTTGGAGGTCTGGATAAAGATGGAGTACAAGAGAATTGCTCATTATGGAGGCTGGCCCCATGCTATCACATGTGTGATTCCTGCATGCTTTTCTTCCTGGAAGAAGTCTCTGGAAGTCTTTCTCTAGAAAGAGGATGATAAGGAAGGAATGGAAATACAAATTGTTGTGCTGTTGTCCTCATTCTATGGTTTAGTAAGAGCTCCACTCTTTCCCCATCTCTCACATGTGCTTTGCACCCTGGTAACTGTGATGTCTTGAAGTCAAAACTGAAGCCTCCAGGCCTCAGACTCCTGGAGTCTTGACTCCTTAGTTATGAAAATATGAATGTTCATGAATCAGCATGGGATCACTTAACTGTCCCCACTTCTATTTCTACTCGTTTGTTTTTTCCACAAAAGCTGTTTAGTTCTTAAGTTGAAGTAAGAATTGATTGTCTGTTGTGTCTGATAGAGCCACACTCAGTGTGGAAATGCCTGGATATGTCTTACTCAACTGCTATAGATTTAGTGGGAGTTTTATTCTTAGCTAACTCTGCTGCAGAGGATGAGAAGATCACTGGACACTGCTGCTTGATGGAAGATGGCAGCTCCCAGCTCAGAAGTGATACCTTTAATTTGTTCTTACAGCCATTGCAGCTTGGCTACTCAAAACCTTCTGATGAAATCCACACCATGGAAAGCATTAAAAAGAAACCAAAAAACGCCACAGTTGTTTTGTCTCACCTCCCACTTGAATCGGGTTTCCATTTCCCTTTGCTGCTAACAATAAGTTGAACTTTCCCACTGGAGAGGTAAAGCAGAGGCCCTCTCTAATCCATTTGCACCTTTGTAGGCACTGGTGGCTGCAAAAAATGTCCTGGGATACACTTACAGCCCTTGTCCAAGATGTTCACAGGTACTGGATGTCCTGGGCTTATTTTTGGTAGGAGACTCATTCCTAAGATGTCCTGTGCGCCAAGAGAACTACAGTAATTTCACGACTATAAGGCGCACCCTTTTGACTAAAATTTTCCCCTGAACCCGGAAGTGCGCCTTATAGTCTAGTGCGCCTTATCTGATGGACAAAGTTTGGAAATTTGCAAACCCGGAAGTGAGAGCTGCGAGCCATGGGGGGAGCCGGCAGGGCCATGGCTGCCAGGTGGAGGTGGAGCTGCAGGGGCGCGGCAGCGGGCACACCCTGGCCCCACCGGTACAGGCGGGCCCGGGGGTCCACGGCGACCCTCCTGCCGGGTACAGGTGGGCCCGGGGGCCCATGGCTGCTGGGTTGAGGCGGGGCCTCATCCAGCAACCGCACGGGGGGAACTGGGGGCTGATCCTCGCTGCAAAAAAAAAGTGCGCCCTATAGTCCAAGTGCACCTTATATGATCTACAAAGTTGCGAAGTGTGCCGGCTCCCAGGGGTGCGCCTTATGGTCCGGTGCGTCTTATGGTTGTGAAATTACTGTAATTCTCATTCGTCACCCTGCATCTCCTCCTGAGGTCTAGCCATGCTATTTTGGCTGCAAAAAGGAAGCAACAGAGTGGGGCAATTTTGGACAAAAGACCCGTTGTGGAGTTCCATGTAAGTTTTTTAAGTGAGGCTGTAGTAATGATCTCTTCACTGCCCTAATGATACCTTCTGCTTTGTATGCTTGTAGATCTGCCTTTTTTGGGGATTGCAACCTGGCTGGACAGCAGTGAACCCCTCAATAACTCTCCCTGCAGCTCAGCTGGGGTGTTTAGAAGGCCAAGGATTCTTTCCTTCCCATGAACCCAACATGGCTGACTGGGAAGGATGGGGCTCTGCACCAGAACCTCTCTATATGGGTTACAGTGGCCACAGGGCCACCACCTGAGACCAGGGTCAGTGGCCACATCAGTGTCTGCTAAGAGACAGCTCTGGCACACAGATCTCTATGGGAGAAGCAATTTGCCCGAGGCATGAAACGAGGCCAGCTCATCCTTGCTGCCACTGTCAGGACATGTCCCTGAATTCCAGATGTGAATCCTCTAAGCTCCCCTCTGTCATTCTTGCTGCAGAGAGCCTGGCCTCCTGTTTGTTCCCTGTGGAAATTCCTGAAAGTCTTTCAAGAGGTTACCAAAATGTTGTCTTGCAGAACTGCCAGCATACCAGGTAAGGAAAATCTTAGGAGATCAAACAGCCTTCCTGCCATCAGCTGCTTCTGAGAGCAGCCTGTAAAACCCAGTACCGGTGGCTCTGAGCTTGGCCCCTGGTCTTGCCTTGGCCTCAGTCCACTGCCAGAATCACCACCTACTCCTAATCAAGACCAGCACGAGTTGTGCTATTCAGGGTGCATAGAAATTGTTAACATTTTAAAAGGACACCTTCCCCTGCTTCTTCTTCCCCCTTGAAATTAGATTATTAATTCCCCTCAGGATTTCAGAATGTGAAAACTTGGATCAGTCCTAACACTCACACATCATAATATATTTTATGTCTTTCTTTAGGGCCAAACACTGATCTGTGTGCTCAGTTTTCAGACATACTGCCTGTTCCTTGGCACAGCCTCTCTGTTTCACAAGTACTCAGCAGAGCAGCCTGCCAGCCTGAACTGGCACTCCTGTAGGCAACAGGATGAAGAGGGCAGACAAATGTGGTTTTGGGATCTCCAGTGCTGCAGGTTGCTCAGCAGAGCCAACTTGCAAGGGAAGGAGAAAATGAGCAAGAGCCAGAATAGAGGCAAGAGCTGCTCAGTTTTTTGTCCTGGGGTGAAGGCGGGGAAAAGCAAAGTAAAATCACAGCTCTAATAATTTGCTCTAGGCAGGGTAATCCAGAGCTGCTTCCTACTACAGGCCATTACCAACTCCTTCCTACAAATACATGTAATTAACACTGATTGGTCCTGAAGAGTCATTAATTTTGGTGTCCTGTCCCATCCATAAGCAATAAAACCCTCACTGGCAGAAACTGTGAGTTCCTCTTGATTCCTCCCACTTGATCGCTGGAATTGCTGATGCAGATAAGGAAGAGTAGCGCTCATACCACTTCTCCCACTGGGACATCCACTGAAAAGCTTCCCTCCATATTTGAGGCTGTTCCCATAACAGATTCCCTTTGTTGTATTTAGGCACTTCCACATTTTGGTCTTATTCCCTGTGGTGTTAGGAGCCCATAATCACCTTTTAAAAATAAAAGGGAAGCTTTAAAGTGATGCTCTGCCCTCGTTAGTACAGCATTAGTGTTTCTAGGCTTTCTCTCCGCCTGTTTATCTTGCAGCCCTCAAAGACTCACCCTGGCCTCCTGAGCAGCCAGCCTGATGCCCAGAGAAACAAAGACCAGAGGAGCAAGTCCTCTCTGCTCCTTTTCCCTGCTGCTAAAGGGGACTCTGCTGCTGGCTTTCAACACAAGGAAATCTTATTTCCTCCAGCCTGATGAGCAAATAGAGGAGTCAGAGCACTGGCCTCTTCCTCTCTGCTTCCTACAACAACACTGCCTTCCTTCTGAGGCCCACAGGTCCACCCTTGCTCCCAAGAATGAGCCTTTGTCACACATTAAACCCTGCAAATGTCAAGTCTGAGCATTGTTCAAGTAATGTCTTTGTGTCTCTTTGCCCTTCTTCCACCCACCTTTTTGCCTCTGTCCTCCTCCAAGTTTGCCTCATTTCCTTTTCCTTTTCCTGCACCAGGCACCTGTTAAACTGGAGCAGAAAAGGGAAAGAAATGTATGTCTTGTAAAACAGGCAGTGAGGTGGTTCATAACAGTTGAAAAAGCAGTTAAGTAGCACAGCAGCATTCTTATGGGGCTTTTCTCTTCCAAGCACTGTGATTTTTCAGCTGGAGTGCAGTCAGGTTATAAATTTGGTATTTAATCTGCCGTGTTCATGGCAGTGTAAGCAATCAACAAATTAGCACCATTTAATTTTTTTTCATTGTATCTATTGGGCACTATCCCATTCTCAGAAGGGAGAGCTGTTTTTTCTTCTTTTTCTCCTTATTTTCTTTTTTCTTTTAATAACCCTGAACTGCTCTAAGGACTACAGCAGTGCTGCATCTGGCAGCGTGTCACACAGACCACACAGGGAGAAGAGGTCAGCGTGGGGCAAGCACCAAAATTCTTGCACAGCATCAGCTGAGGCTGCTTGGGAAATGCATTGGCAGAGCTTAATCCCCACCCTATCTCGTTCTGAGCCTCCAACTGCTGTGCCTGTGCAGCTCGGGTGACTGTCCCCAGCCCCTCTGGCGAGGAAAGGGCTCCTTGCCCTGGCAAGCAGGATGGCTGGGCTGGCTGTCCTTCCCTGAGCCATCACACTGCTCTGTGCTGGAAGCAGCTCTGGGGGTCTGAGCCAGCACCTTGCCTCTGCACAGCCACATTTGGCAACTCAAAAGTTCATAGGAGGAGTGTCCAGCATGCCCAGGGGGGAGGACATCGCTCAGCAAGTCCCATGCGACAAAATGATGAGTGATGCCCCAATGGGTTCTGACTAGAATTATGCCAGCTTACTTTTGGCCCCTGTCTTTGGTGCCTCGCTGTGGAAATGGTCCTGAACCTTATCAGTTTCCCTGTTTCAATGTATCAAAGTAATTTATTTCTGTTTGTAGCAGAATAGTTCTCATTTTCAAGTCTATAATTAAAGTTCCTCCAAGGATTTTGGCTTATCTTCTACAGCTGTTGGACATTTTGTTGATTTTAGACATGTCCAAGAGTTCCTTCTTCAATTGCTGATTGACACTGGACAAACCAAGACAAAAAACAAAGGCTTTGTCTTTGGACTGTACAGTGATCAGGAATGTGGTAAAAATTTACTTTGCTGGGTTACCTTCTTTATTTGTAATTGAGATGATCTTCCCCTGGTGGGTGACATTTGGAAATCACTTCACCTGCCTTGTCCCCTCTTAAACTGTATTAACCCATCCTCTCCATTTTTTTTCTTCTCTAAGAGCTGCAAAGTAGATGTTGTGCTTTGGTCTGTGGTTGCCCAAACCTGTTGTCCTCCTCGGCTTCAAGTAATGAGAATCTAGAAATGAAAATATTCAGACAGGACCAAGACATGGCCACAAAGTATAAACCTGTTACTTTGCCTCTGTTGTTTGTGTTTTTACCATCCTACTCTTTCCAGCAGATCTGACAGGGACTTTCTTACTAAACAATAAGTGAAGTTGTTTCTTTCCTGGGGTCAGTCACTGGGTCAGGTGGGAATTTATTAAAACATTCAGAAATAAATTATTAAAGGTGCAGCACTCCAGAGAAAGAGTTTGATTTAGTTGTTTTAAAGTGGGTTGTATTCTTGGCTTAGTGCAAAGAGCAGTAGAAAATTATTTTGGGATCCTAGGATTGATATTTGCCAAAGGGGCTGAGCTGTCACAGCAGCCCTGCAACGTGTACCCAGGAGCGAAGGGCTCTGGTGTCAGAGTGACCTGCTGGGTGCGTGGCACATGGCAGGGAGCAGAGGGGTTCAACTAACAAAGCAGCTAAACTTTCATAAGGCAGAAGCTATGAGATAGGTCATTCTGCTCTAGAGGGCAGAAAAAAAATATAATCTTCTTGAAAGCACGGCTGAAAGGATATAGCATCATTAAAATGTGTCCCATTTAATTGCTGTGTGGGTGGGATGGTCTACCAACAATCTGCTGGAATGGTATCTTGCGCTTATCTGGAACAGATAAGCTCTTGCCTCTGCCTTTTTTTTTTCTTTTTTTTTTTTTTTTCTTCACTGTGAAACAAGGCAAGTTACTTAACTAGAGAGTTTTTTAATTACTCACTGCTGAGACTTGATAGGTGTGCTACTGTCTAACAACCTTTCTTTCAAGTCTAAAAACCACGGACTTTAATTTTATTTTTCATCTCACAAGTCCTGGCTTTGCAGACCCCTGAGCCTACTTGTGGTTTCAGATGTTGCTGTTACAGAAGTAATGTCACTGGGTTTTGTTTGTTTTTATCTTTGTGCTTAAATCTTCTGGCCCAGCGCAGGCAGAGGATATTTGCGTCCTCTCCTCTTGCATGAGGGTAATTCAGCTGTATTAGGGTAGGATTTTTAGGGTCACTTTAGCAGAAGTTGTCAAAGTGGGAGCTTTGAAGTGGGTTTAAGAGAGCAGTCTCAGCCCAGCATGAAGCAGGGTAGCAAAAGCTTAAAGGGTATTTTTTTCTTTTTTCCCAAAGACTAAAATGTGGGGTTTATGCTGTCGTATTTTTTCTTTCCACTGGGTTTATGCTGTAAGCTATTACATTTTCCACGGTGTCTGAGTGCATGGGATAGGAACATACCTTTCCCTCCACTTAAACCCAAAAAAAAAAATAAAGGTTGGCAAACCAGGAGTGCAATGAGAACACAGGAGCAGCTGCATATAGATGAAGAAAACACTGCACTGCAGTAGGTAGCAGAATCGAAATAGCCCCTTTTGTACCCCAGGAGGAGTAAAGAATCAGCTTTCTTCTCCTTTCTCTCTCTTCTGTGCTCTTTTCTTTGTGATGCATATTCTTACTCCTGTGGTGAAGAAAAACCCAACAAAACAGAGTCACTGGACAGGCATGCACCAGCAACCCTCATTTCTAAATCTCTCATTCTCTCTTTAGCAGCTGCTTCTGCTGCAGATACCAAAGTTCTGCTGAGCGAGCCATGAAGGGGAAGCACTCTCTTTCATGGGCAGTGTGTTTTGCGAGTTGGTGAGGATCTTTCTGAGTCTTTTCCTCTCCTCAGAATGTGGAATTTCTGGTGGTGTGGTGGGAATGCTAAAGGCTTGTCCAGACTGAGAAACAAGGAGTAAAATGTTAGTGCACTGAAACATACATCTTCCAAGTTGCATCTTTTCAATGCGCACAACAGCTGGGAGAAATTCCTCTCTTGCCAGCTTCTTTACATTTCATTGCAGTTCCTGGGGTATCAGGGGCTCACCTAACAGTCATTAGATTCAGGAATTATGTGAATTCTTGAGGCATTTCGGGGAATCATAGAATCATTTAGGTTGGAAAAGACCTTTAAGATCAGTGAGTCCAACCCAGATCTGCCAAGCCCAGCACTAAACGGTGTCCCCTGCTGTCACATGTGCACATCTTTTAAATCCCACCAAGCATGCTGCCACACCGTGGTTGGGACAGCCAAGGGGTCATTGGCCTTTTTGGCCACCTGGCCACCCCTGGGCTCATTTTCAGCCACTATTGACAAACCACCCTCAGGAAGCCCCATAAAAATGCCCAGATGGAAAAGATTCAGGCACACCAGGGTGATTTTATTTTCCAAGCCACCTGTGAGGTCCTTGGAGACCCTGGTCACAGCTGCTGGATAAATTGGTGTGGTTAATGCTGAGTGGAAGTTGTACTGGAGATCAAGAAGCTCCCACCATGCCAGCTCTGTTTGCTGCTGGTGAACACAAGCCAGCTCCCAGCTTCTTCACTGGCTAGGCTGAGCAGAATGCACACCATTTTTAACCTGGTTTGAAAAAGTAAAATAGAAAATCAGAGTTTCAGACCTCTGCCTGTTTTGCATGGCATGCTGAAGCAGAGATGGAGCTGCTGATTTGAGAAAGAGGGAGCCACAACTGATCAGGGTCCAGCAGAACCAGGGAGGAGCTGACAGTGGCTTGCTGCTGTGGGAAAAGTAGGGTAAAGAAGGTAAAGTTGCAAGGTGTGCAAACACGGTTTTTAGGTACAACACACCCAGAGCAATTCCCTTCTCTGCATGGCAGCTGTGTCCCATTTTGGAAACCATTTCCAGTCCATGGTGGGAATCGTGAGGAGTCTGGAAAGTGTCAGACTAGGAGAAAGGTTGTGAAGTGATTCAAGATGGATGTGACAGAGAATTTCAAATACTTAAGAAGGAGAGGCAAGCTGTGGTATTGAAGCTTGGACAATCCTGCACCAATGAGGCACTGGGAGAGAAGGTGGGGCCTCTGTCAGGAGATGTATTTAAGAGCAGGTTAAGAAAACATTCACTGAGAATAACCTAGGCACAGTTGAGTCTTCTTGGATCCAGAAACTGGGCTTGATGATCTCCTGAGGTCTGTTCTGATAGACTTGCCTGCTTTTAGTAATGGGAATGGTAAGAAGTGTGAAAATTTGGATAGGACTAGTTGCTAGGCTGAGTTTAGAGGTCAGTGTCAAATATTCCCTTCCACACTGCTGGTTTCCACTCACAGAGGCTGATTTTTTTTGTTTCCAGGAGATAGATGCTCATCCCTGGATTCATCCATGAATTCACAGGTCACACCACCACAGTTTTGTGCTCTTTGCTTCCTTGTGCCCCAGCAGGGTCAAGGATAAAGCCACCCTGCTGCTCTGAGCCGATGACAAAATCAGAGCAGGACTTAAACACAAGGTGCTCTCTTTGACCCAGATAAACACACTTTTTCCACAAACACACTGAATTTGCCCTTTTTTCTATGTGCAAGTGAGCACTGGGCAAGGATAGCTGAAAAACCATCTTGCACTCACACAGGTCTGGGATGCAGTGGTCTGTATGCCCTTGAGTGGAGATCTGCCCTTGTAAAATGCATCAGTGTCCAGAGCACTGGAAGGACTCAGCAAGCTGGACATGTTGGACCGTCCCACAGTGTCATTACAGTGGCATCCACCAGTGACTCACCAGCAGCATGACAGTGGTGGCAGCTGCATTATTGCCTGTGGCTTCCCTCACACAGCAGCACAAATATTTTTTACTGTTGTTGCCTTGAAAATAATGTTGGAAGGGTGTGAGCTCTCTCTGGAGAAGCTGCTGCCTTATTGCAGGTCTCTGCTGCAAAAAAAAAAAAAAACACATTACTCTGATGCACTCTGCCCTATCAAAAGGGGGTAATATTGGTGACTTCCACAAAAACTCTTTAATGCGTGAACAGTTCAAGGTTCATTTCTACAAGCACTGCAAGGAGGCAGGCAGAGAGGTTTATCCAGTGGAAAAATGGAAAGTCAGACTGACTGAAAGCAGTGGTAACACTTCAGTGCCAAAGTGCAGAAAGTCTTCAGCTCTGAAGTTGTGTTTTCTGCCTTTCCAGCTATCACACCTCATCTAGCCAGTCCTGGAGCATGTAGACTTGTGTCTTTCTGATTTTTGTCCTGAAAAGCCATTTTGGGAGCTGCTTGCCCAGGCCAAGAATAACAATCAACGCCTGTCTCTCCCAAGGGAAGGGAACACCACTGAGCACCCTGGTGGCATCACCTCTCTGAAAATCACAGCAGATTGTGAGCTGCTGCTCCTCCACTTGGGAATCTCTGAGGGCCCAGACGGAGCTTTCTGAGGTACCACTTCCACCCAGAGGAGGCTGCAGCCTCAAAGCCCTTCCTCCACAAATCCAGCTGGGCTGGGAGCTACCTCTGAGTCTCGCAGCTCACCTTGCAGGGGTGCCTGAGCACCTCACGGGCACCTTTCCCAAGAGGATGTGATAGTCATGTGAATTGTTTCACCCTCACTGATCATTTGCAAATTAAGACTTCGGTTCCCTAAACCATTTTTTCACCCTCACTGATCATTTGCAAATTAAGACTTCGGTTCCCTAAACCATTAGAGCAGCTTGCCCCTTTTTTTTTTCAGCACATAGCCCGGGTAGTTTACTTTGCTGTTATATTAATTCATTATAGATCGCAATCCCACAAAAAATCCGTTCTTTACATGTGCCAGTGAAGAGTCTAAATGGAGAGAGAAACACATACAAGTAAAAAGCTGGAGGATTGGTCTCTTTCTTTGTTTTCTGGAAAACAACACAGGCAAAAGAACATCACTTTAAAAAATACTCAGTCTTGCTGGCTCAAATCTGGTTTTGATTCTCAAAATATCAATTTTAAAAGCAAGACATCTTATTTTTGATGTAAAGTCACACAGTATTCAGTTCTCATTCATACCAATGCAGAGTGTGGAGGGCTTATTTTTGTTTCCTTTAACTATTAGAAAACAAGTCTAAGTTTTCTCCAACTCTTCAAGGAAAAAAAGAAACAACAACCTTACTTCCATGACATCTATCCAGTCCCACTATAATTACAATATCAGCTGGCTCTTTTCATTTTCATGTTTACTGCATTAAGAACATAATGGATTGCAGTCTGACTCCCCTATGGGAACAGTGAAGTATTATTGCAGTATAAAATAATTAATTTGCTGTTAATTAACGATAAGCTGGATTCAGGTCCACACAGTGCAAATCCTAGGGAGCAGCCACCAGGGAGCAGGTGGCAGTGTCACTGTCACCTGCAGGAGGTGGCAGCTGCCTCCCAGCCTTCCTTCCCCCACTTTCTCAGGGATTCTTATTCCCATTTTGAGGCTGGGAATGGACACTATCCATCCTCTCTGCCCGAGCAGAGGTTGGAAAATCCCTCACCTGTAATACAAGGGATGGAGGAGTAATCCAGCAGCATCAGTGCCAGCAGAAAAGGAGGGCTGGGGGCAGTGTGTGTGTGTGCAAAAATCAGTGTTGTGCTACTTGGTTCTGTATTTCTCCAGGATAAAAACCCACAATTGCTTACTGATGGCTTTTTTTTTTTTGCAAAAGCAACACTACCACACACTGGTGGCTGGGGTTGTACTGAGGCAGCACAGCAGCTGTGCACAGTGCTCAGAATGCTGACAAACACAGAGGGGAGCAAAAATGCCCGAGGGGCAGCATCTTCCCTGCAGGGGGGATTTTAGTTCTGGGATTTTAACTCCGGAATCTAGCAAATAATTTTCAAAGCCAACCTGAATTCTCACCTCTAAACCAGCTCCCCACTTCTCCCTCCTCATCTCATCCTGGTGCAGAGCAAAAGAGAACCCTCAGTGCTCATGAGGATTGCATTAACCTTGGAAGAAGGGCTGCCTAAAAGATTTGGTGAGCTGACCTTGGCTGGCTCTCAGGAGCCCACCAATATTCCCTGTAACTCTGCCTCCTCATGTGAAGGGGGAAAATGAAGTGGGGTCATGGGCTGAGTTAAGGACAGGGAGAGATTACTCACAAATTGCCATCATGATCAAAACAGACTCGGCTTGGGGGAATTAATTCAATTTACTGGCAATCAAACAGATTAGAAAAATGAGAAATAAGAACAAACCTATAACCACCTTCCTTGTGCTCTTCCCTTCTTTCTGCTTCACTCCAGATTTTCTCTACCTCCTCCCCAGGTGGCACCAGGGGATGGGAATGGGGCTGGCTGGTGGTCACTCCATCGCACATTGCCTCTGCCACTCCTCTCTCATCACACTTAGCCTGCTCCACCGTGGGGCTCATCCCATGAGACACAAACTTCACCAAGGTGAGTCCTCCTCCTGTGCCTCAGTTCTTCATGGACTGCTCCAGCATGGATCCTTTCCACTGCTGCATCTTGATTAAACCAAAAACTCCTGTCCATAACATTTCCAGTTTCTATGGTATTTACCTGAAAACTTGTCCCAAGGATATCCAGGGTATCAACCATTCCTTTGTCAGATGTCTACTGGTAGGTTCTAGGTCCTCCAACTGTAGACAACAGTTCATTTAATAAAAAAATCCTTTCCCCTCAAAAAATAAAATAAACAAAACATGATCTAGTCCTATTACTTGGAGAGAGTAAAGTTAGAAAATGAAAGTTCACGTAATAACGGGAAGAAACAATGACCTGCCTCAAAATCTTTGAAATCCCACTCTGTTCTCATCCTGTTTCTCTTCTTTTTGTATTTCCTACATTGCTTGCAAATGATTAGGAAAAGCAGCAAGCTGTCAAGAGAAAATGGGCTTAGGATATCAAGAGGCCATAAAGGAAAGAAAAATGGTTAAGGGTTCGAATTTCTGCATCAGATATGATAATTCAAGATCTTCCACTAAATCAGGACAATTACACCTTTTCCCTCGAAAAAGCAAAGCCCCCAGCTGATGGAACAGCTCAGGAGCAGATAGTGTTCTCTGCTATTACAGTTAATAATAGACTGTCAAGCCTAAAACCAGGATTTCCTTCTGAACCTCTGGATGCAAAGCAAAGTGTGTCAGGACAAGTGCCCTGTTTCCTTTCACTGGGCTGCTCCCCTCGGGGTAACCCCCTTTCCTCTGATTCACATGAAGGTGTGACCCTCTCACCGTCTCATTCCTACCAAGATTTTTTTTGAGCAAAGAACACAAATTGCCGGTTTTACCTCCACCACTCAGAAAGCCCTTAAATTACAGATTGGGGGCATGGCTCAAGGCAGAGCAGTGGGTGTTTTTTGGTGCCCACACAGGCCCACAAAGGCATGCGCAACTCTCATTCTTGCATCAGTCGTGGCCAGCATCACAAGGCCTGCCCTGGTTTGCATTTGTGGCTTTTTGGTCAGGTGAAGAGCAAAGCCAAAAACCTTCCAAGAAGTGCCAAACAGGAAAAAGAAGTGCTGGCATAGGGTATCTCCTTCCCACTGAGGGGCACAGCCAGGAGCCTGTGTGGAATCTTTGCCATGTTCAGGTCTTTAAGCACTGTGTAACATCCAAAATCATATTTGAGGAGAGTGAAGATTGCAGGGGAGTGGGGCAAGTTCTGTATTCTTTTTGCTTGTCTTCTGACAATTGAAGATACATCCCCAATCTTTACCTGCGTTACCTGCCCAGGTTCACAATTCTCTGCTCTGTGCTGTATCCCAGAGCTGGAAAACAACTTTCTGAAAGCATCTTAGAGAATAGAGCCACGATGAAACCTAAAAACCAGTAAATCTCTGTAATCTAACCCAGGCTGGGTTAACAGGACTGAGAAATACTGCTCTAGATTAAAAGCTCTTCATATTTCTCTTTGCTCAGGGTGTAAAAGGGCTTATCCTGGTGGTGCTGTGGCATTGTTTTGTACCTTCAGTAGGGCTGATATAAAAATAATGGGTGGTTTTTATTCTAGGTCTGTCCTGTTCAAGCAGTTAGGATACTGGGGGGGAAAGAAACAACCA
>PYHW01009482.1:417715-461770 GCA_013186435.1 Turdus rufiventris
AAAAAAAACCAAAAACCTAGGAACAACAAAAAAATTAGAAATTTTAGAAATATGTGTCCACCACAGAGCCACAGAGCTGTGACAAGTCATCTGTGCCATGACCAGAGGAAACTGTGACTGCAGATTTCTGCTCTGGTTCTTGGAAAGTTTATACACGGGAAGGGAAGGGAAGGGAAGGGAAGGGAAGGGAAGCTGTGTACAATCACAGATGGTGCAAGACACCAGCTTCTGCCCAGGAACCTTGAGTTACATCTTGGGGATGACCTATTGCCCGGGAAGGTTCATCTGCACCATTTTCTGTGCCAGCCCCGTGAGAGGTCTCTGTGCAGGGCATCAAGCCTCTCCTAATTCGGACACAACTTGAATTATAAAAACTTATCCTGAGACAACCTCCCTACCAACTCCCTACCAGCTGTCAGCTTCATTACCAATCTCCACTGGCAGAGGAAGAAGAAACTTGGAAATTCAGTTGTAAAATGCCCACAGGTTGGTTGGTCATTGACTGATTCATTCAAAATGATGTTTTGTTCAATCAGTCCAATTATTGGGAGACTGCATGAAGACTTAAACTTCCTGAGATCCATGGGCTTGGAGGCAGGTTGAGTAAAAGTACAGTAATTTCACGACTATAAGGCGCACCCTTTTGACTAAAATTTTCCCTCAAACCTGGAAGTGTGCCTTATAGTCCGGTGCGCCTTATTTGAGCTACAAAATTGCGACTCGCGGGGGGTGTGCCTTATAGTCTGGTGCACCTTATGGTTGTGAAATTACTGTAATTTGTCTCTCCAAAGAATTTATAGTTCACAGGATGAAAAATAAAAGAAGTGAGTTCAGGGAAGTAAAAGGCACAGGCATGGGATCAGTGTGGGTGGGAAAGTGTGCCAGACAGTGGCTCTGGTGACAAATACAACAGCCAGCCCTGTGCTACTGACGTGTCTTGATTCCAGAGAGAGAAAAGTGCTTCAGGAAAGCCTCTCTTCCATATGAGATTTCTTCCTCCGAGGTGGGACCTGAGCCTGTCCTGTGCTCAGCTGGATCATCCACACAGATGGAAGGGGAAAGGATGGACAGGCAGGACAGCTGTGACACCCACCCGAGAAACACTGGTGGAGTTCAGTAAGTGCCCTCTAATTTTGGTCCTTCAGAAAAACAGATCCAAAGAATGCAAAGAGGGGATTTTCAAAAGCCATGAGTTTCAGCCCAGCTTTGGTCTCACTGTAGCCAGCAGGAATTTCACTCCTGATTAGCAACGAGAAGAGAATAAAGTCAGGAGTGAGCAAACCCCACTTTTACAGAGCAGCATTGCTCCTTCCCTCCAGAGCTGAGCAGAGGCATGCTTCTGATGATCAGGAAAAAAGTTACATTTAATGTCAGCCGAAGGGGGAGAGTGCTAGAAACCTCATAGACACCCTGGGATGTCACAGCGAAACAGGAGGCTGAGGGGATGAAAAGACAAACGGGGCAAAGCCAGCGTTCACACGGACTCTGACAAAGCCAGGAGGAGGGAAAGTGGGAGCAGGAAAGCTCAGGAACAAAAGGATGGACTCTGCTCTTACTCAAGCTGAAACAAATGCTGCTGCAGTTTGTGGTAGCTGAGTGTGAAACTCTCTGCCTTTTTGTTCATTACAGGTGAAGGTACCTACGCAGCAGGTGTACAAATCTGGGCTACAGAGACCTGGGTGCTGCAAATAAGGAAACAGAAAATAAAACCCGAGAAGTGCCCGTTACCAAACCAAAAGGATGACATCAGTAAGACCAAATTGTACACACCTGGAACAACAGTGGCACTGTCTGACTTCACCTCTATTGCTGTAAGGTGCCCACAATCATCATCCCTTAGACCATTACCCCACGATTAACACTGAACAGTGATTTAAATAAATAAATTCTGGAGAAGAAAATGCATTGCTTGCCTCTTTCTTCTATATTTGTAGTGGTGAATGGACCTCTAGTGGCCACAGCAAAAAATCTCTGATGAAGTAGAAATAAGTTTTGTTTGAGGGAATGTGGTGTATATAGAAACCATCTGGACAAAGTTCAGAATGAAGAACAGGTACCTTGAGTAGTCCCAGTGCTCTTGGTCACTTTATCTGTCTACACTTTCATTTTGCGCTGTCTTTGCAGCTCACACCTGATGTTCTCCTTGCTGATGTCCCCTCCTAGGGACTATTCTGGAGGCAGGGAGAGCAGTACCAAAGAACTGATGCCCCAGCTCAGCTCCAGCGACATTCTGCTCCTCTCTTAGGCGTGGTTTGACCCTGTTTTTGGCCCTTTTTCACTGCTCACAGAGCATGCAGGGTGGGAGGGAAGCATGGCTTCCCGTCTATCAGAGCTCCACATCTTCCTCATCTCTCCCACCCCAACAACGAAAGCACAAAACCTGCTCAATCAGAGCAGCCTAAAATGTAACTCACTAGGAAATAAATGTTTTAGGACAAAGAGAGAGACCTCAAGCAGCAGGAAGCCTACTTTTTTTTTGTCCACTACTACCAAAACATCACATTGTCATTTCTTGTTTCAATGTGTTGCCTCTTATCAAAACTCTTCCTGCCTGTGTGTGTACTTTGAAAACTTAAGGCTCACCTGAAGATACATGTTTTTGTCCAAGCCTAAAGATTTGCTTGACTCTAAAGGAGTTATTTTTTCCCGCTACTTTTTGTTTGTTAAGGGAATAAGGGAACAAACAAAAGGAGAAAAAAAAAAAAAAAGCTGTAAAAATTGTCACATGGCCAGTAGAACTAAAATATGTCTAAAGATCTATTTTTAACAAAGTTCCAGGCTTATTAATCTGTAATATAGGTAAGATACTGCAAGTTCCAGCAGCACTTGTCCTCTCCCTGTCTTTCAGCACACACCTTATAGGAAGATATTAAAACACCCGCAGGAGAGATGCAGATCCAACAGCAGCAAAAGTGTAGGAGGATAAGCCCCATTGAATGTCAATGGCAGCTCAGAAACCAAAACCTTCTTCAGTGTTGTTTTTTATACTCCACTTAAATCTGCAACTACCTGGCTAAGTGTAATTTGTAAAGCTTATGTGGCCCTTCAGGAATGCAGCTGTAACAAAACCAGACAATCACCCCTCCTCTTCGCCCAGCGCAATTTGTACTACTCACAAACATCCTTGTGGGAGTGGTGGTGTCAGATACATCACCAGATGCATTCCAATACCCAAATCAGGCTTCTGGAGCCAGTCCATGTTCTATCCATGTTCTTCAGACGTGTTATAAGGAAATTATCAAAGAGGTCACCAAAATCCCGACAGAAAACATCCTGGTTTGTATCTGTTTGCTGATAGAAGTTTGCTAAACCCTCTGGTGTGCTAATAAGCTATTAAAGACCATGTTTGCACTGTGATAATAATTAAAATATCACCAGTGGGAATCTGACCCTGTGTGTACAAATCCTTGTATGACAATTAATGTAGTAGGGAGATGTGCTCCTAAAAACAATTAGGATATAATTGGATGAGTTGATCCAGAAAACACATGGTTTATTGATAAGGAGGCAGAGGTGGAAGAAGCAGCCACTTTCAACATGGCACAAATTAGAGCACGAGAAGAGACTACACTTTGGCACTCTAATTAACTGAACTATTTAATGCCTGTATTTAATTTAATTTTTATCATGGGAAGAAAGCGACCTAATTACATGATCTCACTTCCTCATTTTCACCTTCAACACTCCTTATGTGGTTGGATGATGCCAGCCCCAAGTAGATGGCAAAGCAACCCTCCATTTGTTGTGTGTGAGGATGCCACCACTGAGTCCTTTCTCTTTACGTGGCTTTGTTTGCCTTTTTTTTTTTTAATTATTTTTGTGGGATTGGTTTCTCCTGCCTCTGAAATAAGCTAACACAAGTCAGAGCTCATCACAGGGTAGCAGGGGTAGGGTTTGGCAGCACACAAGAGCTGTTGGAGATCACACAAAAGATGCCTGGGGGTGAGCCAGCTACAAGATTACACACTAAGCCTTCCTCCCCTCTCCCTGGCCAAAAGTTGTTCTCCAAAAGGCTGACAGGAAGAATAGCCTGGGGATTAACCTGCTCTTCATGGGGAGAACCCATTTCATCTCTTTTGCTCTGCTGTAGGCATCCCTCCTGCTCGGGGCTGTATTCACTGACTGCCTTTTGCACTGCCTGGTGGCTGTAAAGTGAGACGGCCACGAGATCAGGACTGGGATAACACCTGTCTCATCTAGGGCTATAATGTGTTTTTCTTATTTGTGAACCAGAAGGCAAAGCGTTTCCCTCATCCCATCAGTTCCTGAGATTAAACAAACCAAACCAAACCAAACCAAACCAAACCAAACCATCACCAAAGCAAAGCAAAGCAAAGCAAAGCAAAGCAAAGCAAAACCAAACCAAACCAAACCAAACCAAACCAAACCAAACCAAACCAAACCAAACCAAAACCAAACCAAACCAAACCAAAAGCAAAACAAACCAAAACCAACCAAAACCAAACCAAACCAAACCAAACCAAACCAAACCAAACTCAAACCAAACCAAAAACCTGAAAGAAAGCTCATAATACTCACAAACTCCACCATAAAAAAGCAGTAAGAATAGGGTGAGTAAGGTCACCAAGAGGCTGAAATAATTTATTTGAGGATAGAGTATATCCTGGAGGAATGGGAAGGAGGTCCAATGAAAACACCTGCAGTTCCAGTGCTGGGAGGTGACTGGCATGGTGCAGAGGCAGTGCTAAAACATGGCTGTAGAGTGAAAAGTACTGGTCTTAAAACCCTCCCAGCTGATGTTTGGACCTCTTGGAGTTAAGAACAGTCTTTTCTTTTGAGTCTGGGGAATATCCAAAACAGGGCAAAAGCACTGAGACTGTAAGAGCCCTTACAAGAGAATCAGCAGCCAAACAACACCCCAAACCCCACAGCAAACAGTGAAGGCAGCGCTCTGAGAGGTACAGGATGAGCTGGAAAGATCACTTTGTCCATGGTGGGTAGAAAACACCTGGGTTCAAAGAAATCTCTGCCTCTCTGACATGCCCTCCAAGCAGGACCATGAACTGGAACCACACTGGTGTGGTGGGGTGGTGGCCTCCAGCCTGTGCCAGCAGTGCTCTGTGCTGGAAACCACTGGAAAGAGGCAAAACTTCGCTCAGACCATGCTGGTTTTGGCTGCCTGGTGTCTCCTGAGACCTGACTCCTCTATCCAGAGGTGTGGACCCTGCTGCATTTTCCTGTTGGGCACATCACCTCCTCACTGAACCCAGGCAGCTGTCCCCTCAGGAGCAGCACATCCTGTCCCAGTCCTTAAGAAAACTTCGGATTGCTGCAAGCAAAACTTTAGATAGGGTTTCTTTGTCCTTCCTGCATCTCTAGCCACTTCTTCCAGCTGCACTGGGTGTGACATAAGGAAGTTATGCAGAATTAGCTGTGCTGGAATCAAACATGTTCCCAAGAAACTACACAGTGCAGTTTTGTCAGCCTGGATTACTGTAAAGGACAGAAATCTTGCCTAGATGCTTTACCAGGGGGGTGATTTACAAGCCCAGAGGAGACAAATTCAGCATATACCAAAGCTGGGACTCTTGAAACACACCTGAATGTATGCAAAGTACACTTAATTAAGTCAGTACCCCGTTGGAAATCACTTAACTGCTTAAGGGGTTTAACTGCTGCTTCATGAGGAAAAAAATTCTAGAGTGAAATATATACTTTGGAGCTGAATCAGCCACGCAGGTTCAGATTGGCAGGGCAAGCTATATTTACAGCTTGGTGCATTCTGTTAAAAAGGTGAAATAAAACACAGGTACCACAGCTGAAGAAGTTCTGAACCTGAGTAAACTCATTTCAAGTTCTGAAATAGTTGGAGTTTTATATAACAAAGCAGCAGCTAAAAGAATCAGTAATAAATAGGTGTCTTAGCCCATATCTTTGGCTGGTAGAACATGCAGACACATCCATTATCACCTTTTCTCTTTTTATATGAGCCCTTCCACCTCTGGCTGTTGCAACAAGAATGGATTCAAGAATCAGAGGAATTCACAGGAGCTGCTGGGAACACAGAGCCCTGCATTTTGCATATGAAATACCAGCGGTAACAGATAGTCTTGGGCAGTCTGTGTAATTACTGGTGAGTGTTATAGGAAGTTTTGGGCCGCTGTCAAGTAGTAAAAGAAAGTGAAGGAATAATACTTTGAGAAGTTTTGTCCCTTTTCAATGCCGAAGAGTGAGTCAGTGTAGTCTGGCAGCCAGTGAAAGTCACATTCCTGGTTATATTGCTTGGTGAAGAAGAGATTCCTGATGTCGCTCCCGAGTTTGGTGAGACCCAAAAGCAGCATGAAACCTCGACTGTAAACCAGGTCTGCCCTCCAAACTCTGCCTCCTTTCCCTCCACACATCTCTGATGTCTCAAGTTCCATTTTCTTGCATGAAGGAAAAATGAGACTTCTCTGTGTGCTTCCTTTTAGGGAGACATTGCTCAGTGAAGCACAGATTACCTGGGCATAATAAAAAGTCAATTTGCAACACTATTCAGATAAAGCCTGCATTCAACATTTTTTATTCGATATTTTTATTGATTCGAGAGACCTGAAAGTCTGTTCATTAGTTTGTAGATTGTTAGTAAGAGGGCCTGTGAGCTCTGAAAAACTGTCTGAGGAATTCAGCCTGATCTCGAGTAGGAGATTAACCTAGGAAAAGGATTAAGAAAGCAAATTAACTGTCTCAAAGGAAAAAAAAAAAAAATGAAGACAATCTGGAAGGAATCATCAGTTGTACAAATACAGCATAAAAATATCTGGGGGTTATAGCTGGTCACGAATTACATGGTAAACCAAGAGTGATGCGGACAATTTATGCAGAAATACATATATCTAACAGATCTGAAGTCATCCCTCTGTTTCTTCATACACAGGTTTTGCATGTAATATACCTATTTGGTCATTTTGCAGGCACCAGATTCCAAGAAAAATGACGGTCTCCTGCAGCAAATGCAGAGGAGAATGACAGTGAGAGTGAGAGACTGGAAATCCTGACCTGCGGAGACTGAAAAACCTTGGTGGTTGTTCAGCTCAGAGGAGAGCAAAGAGAGCTGAGAGATGTCTTCAGTTGTTCCTCAGCTGCTCTGAGGAAGAATGGAATAGCCTGCCTCCATTTCCATTGCAGATGGGACACAAAATTATGCTGTCAATTGCAGGAAAAGATCATTAGCTCCAGCTTCAGGAAACAAAACATCCAGGCAGCAGGAACAGCTGAGCCCCAGGGCATAGGTGTCACACCTCCACTTCTGGAGGGATTGGAGAAGAGATTAGACAAACATCCATCTTGAATAACTCGAACCAGCCTTGGGGCATGGCCGTGGAGCAGAAATCTCTTCCAGGCCTGTTCTTGGGTATCCTGTTTGCTAACTGACTTTTTAAAAAAGCACCTCAATCAGAGGATTATTTTACTCTTGTGTTGTGTGAATGGGTTGCTCAAATTCACTGCCTCTGTTTTCCTCAGGTTTGTTTGTGGGTTTGACATTACAGAGAGCCCAGAGCAGGGTTTCCTGGCTCTCTGAGCACTGTGAGCATATCCCTTGTTTGTCCTGAGTTACCACAGCTCAGCTGGAAACAGGTGTCTCCAAATCCAAGTTTCGAGTCCTGCATTTTGGCCACAATAGCCCCGTGCAGTGTTACAGGCTGGGGATGGTGTGGCTGGACAGTGCCCAGGCAGAAAGGGACCTGGGGGTGCTGGTCAACAGCAGGATGGACACGAGCCAGCAGTGTGCCCTGGTGGCCAAGAAGGCCAATGGCATCCTGACCTGTGTCAGGAATAGTGTGGCCAGCAGGAGCAGGGAGGTCATTCTTCCCCTCTACTCAGCGCTGGTGAGGCCACACCTTGAGTGCTGTGTCCAGCTCTGGCCCCTCAGTTCAGGGAGGACATGGAGACGCTTGAGCGCGTCCAGAGGAGGCAACGAGGCTGGGGAGGGGCTGGGAACACAAACCCTGTGAGGAATGGCTGAGGGAGCTGGGCTTGTTCAGCCTGGAGAAAAGGAGACTCAGGATGACCTTATCACTCTCTACAGCTCCTGAAAGGTGGCTGTGGTCGGGTGGGGTTGGTCTCTTTCTCCAGGCAGCACTGACAGAACCAGAGGACACAGTCTCAAGCTGCGCCAGGGGAGATAGAGGTTCATACCAGGAAAAGTTTTTTACAGAAAGAATAATAAAGTATTGGAACGCTTTGCCTGGGGAGGTGGTGGAGTCACCATCCCTGGATGTGTTTAAAAATAAGACTGGATGTGGAACTCGGTGCCATGATTTAGTTGAGGTGTTGGGGCGTGGGTTGGACTTGATGATCTTGGACGTCTCTTCCAACCCATTCTCTTCCAACAGATTCTGTGATTCTGTGATTCCAGCCTTGGCTGGTCATGTGCTTGAGGCCCAACCATCCTCTCCAACTCTGCTTGGGAAAAACCCTGGGGAAAATACACTTTTGGAAAGATCACACTCCTCTCGACCCTTTGGTGTTGAAGGTCTTCATGTAAGCAGAACGCTTAATTACATTTATATTAATTTCTAATTAATGAGCCCTTATCCCCCTCTTTAAATACCATCACATAATTCAACTCTTATTCCCATTTCTTGTGAATTTAGTAACTGGGAGTGCCCAAGTCGGAAATCAGGGATTTTCTTGCCAATTGCAGGGAAATCAGTGTGAAATCTACAGTTTGAAGCCCTGTGGTTTGTGTTCCTGCAATGGATTGTTTCCTCTGTGCTGGGTGCTCAGATGCAAGACCACAAAAACCAATTTAGATAAGAAGGAACTTTGCAGCGGTTGTGATAAAAGGATCCAGAAACCAGGGCTGGGGAGGCAAGAACAGAATCAGAAGAAGGCGGGGGCAGGGGGGATTTCCTGTTTTACACACACAAAACAAAACACCACACTAACAGCGCAATCCACAAAACTGTATGTCTTACCCCAAAGCCGAAAATTCTTTTTCCTGCTCTTTGAGCAGCAGGAGGAGGCACCTTATATGGAAGGATGGCAAACCACCACCCTGTCCAAAGACACTGCTGTTAACAGAATGACACCTGTCCACTTTAGCAGCAGTGGTGTTTTTAAGGACTTTATTGGAATTATTGGGTAGGAAAAATTCTGTTCCATCCATCAGTCTGGGTGGATAAGGGCCACATCCTCAGCTGCTGTCCAAAACCATGATTGTCTACACAGATATGCTTCCCCAAAACAAAGCCCAGCTGCCTGCCAGCAAAGTCCCTTCACTCTAATTTTGGACTGGAGATAGGAGAAACATTCCCAACAATGTTGCTGTGGCACTTGGATCAAAATCAATGTTATCAGAGGGAGTGGAACAAGGAATTAAACAAGGTTTTTTCCCTGGCATTCCTTCTTTCTCCTTATCTCTCTGACTCACAGCCTGAAAAAGCTGCAGTTAGAATATCTTTGGGTTTGGTACGGTTTGGGATTTTTTAAAGAAAAGATAGGCGGGGGGATAAAAAACCCCAAACCACCAGCCTGGAAAGCACAGCAAACCTTCTGCTTTGGGATTTTCTTCAGCACAATAAAAGGTTTGCAGGAAAACACCTTACTCAGTTCCGAAAAGCAGGCAGCAGCTCCTGCTTTCCCTTCAACTACAGCATTTCTCACAGCCAAAGCAGCTACCAGGGACGACCCCAGAAGTGCTACTTTTTTCCCTAAGGATTTCAAGGCTTTGAGGTTCTCCTTACACCATTTTTGACGCAATCACCGTTACTTCACTTCTCTGGCAGTAGCACCTAGCTACCTGGATGGTTTTGGCAGATGTTGTGCAAACACACAGGTCCATTTGCGCTGCTCTGCATGTCAGACCCTGAGCTCTCCTAGCATGGCTGGGACTTATTTGCATAGCTGGAGAGTGATACTGTGCTACCTGCCTTCCCAGCACCCTTGTCTCAGCCAGATCTCTCAGAGAGCTTCTCTAAGTGCAAGCAAGCCAGGGCTTGGTGGAATCTCTCTCTTCAGACCGTCATATGCCCTGAGAGAATTTTGGTTTTTTTTGCCTTTCCTTGCCTCTAGGCTGCCCCTTTCCAAAACTGGAGGCTCCAAGGCAGATAGATGAGGAGAGCTCAGTCCTTTCTGAGCACTTGCCCATCAGTGTGTCGTTTATATTCCCCTCACTTTTAGAAACCCTTCTCAGGGCTTTGTTTGCTTTTCAGCTGCTGCCAAACATTGTCCAGATGGTCTTAATGTCACATCACTGTAGGTCTTTTATTTTCTAGTCTGTGCCCTGTTTTGTCCTTCCTTCCAAGCCAATGTCTCTAGGACTATTTTTGGCCCCTTACTTCATTTCCCCTCCCTTCTGTCCATCAAGCTGGGTGAGTCACACTCATCTGTCCAGGAAACCTCATCTATTACCCCAATTGTTCTGGGCTGAAAGGAGGAGAAGAACAGTCATCTCCAGATGACATTGTTTATGCCACCCCAAAGCAGCTCACCAAGGGTTTAGGTACTTAATACCAAGCAGTTCCTCCACACAGACACAAAAGGCTGCCCTAGCAGCACTGACTGAACCTTCAGGAATGTGCTTTGCAGAGGGAGCATCCTGCCAGGAGCCTGCAGTTATCACATGCCAGTGTGTTTTTTAACAGTACCAGGAGATCCAATTCTCACCTCTACACACATGCAGAAGGAGCCCATGTGTGCCAGCAGAGATGTCCAAGCACAAACATTGGGCTGAGATTCAGCTCCTCCTGCAGGGAGGGTGAAGAAAGATGCACACAACCCTTAGGTCTTAAATTCAGGTAAATGGATGCTTTTCATCAGCATTTTCCTCACCAACACAATTAGAAACCTTCATTTACCTCCTGAGTTTTTCTCTTGTGTTTTAAGTAACTATCTGCCCTGAGTTTAACTCCATCACAATGAACATTTCTCCATTCCTTCAGCCTCACTCTCAGGGAAAAGAGCTTTTCTGACTTCTGCCACTTCCTCCCACATTCTGAGGACATTTTTCCAAGGCTATTGGTTTCATCACTGTCCTCAGTTTTGATGTTCTCCCACCTGCTCAGTTTTAAAACTGAATCTCAGCCAAACATCACATTCCTCCAGAACAGGCAGCTCTTTCTCTGAAATGTAACCATCAATATCAGCAAATATGAAGGAAAAGGAATTATCTAAGCCTCAAGGAACTGCTACTATTGCCCTTCAGAGCCAGAGTAGAGAAAACATTTGGGTTTGGGAACAAGGCTCTGGGGGGTGACAGTGTAAAGCTGTAGACTCTTTTGCAACCTTTAGTTTAACACTTTTATTTGTGAAAGAAGTGGGAAATATTTCTGATTTAAAATAAAATAAAATAAAATAAAATAAAATAAAATAAAATAAAATAAAATAAAATAAAATAAAATAAAATAAAATTAAATTAAATTAAATTAAATTAAATTAAATTAAATTAAATTAAATTTAAAAAAAAAAGCCTAACCTTACCTGTGTCATAATGAGCTAAAACAATCAAGGGGGCTGAAAACTTCACAAATAAAGGACCTGACTGACTGCATCTCAGGAGTCCCCACGTTGTGTTCAAAGTCATCAGACTTTGTGAGACACGGAGCCAAATTCTCGCATTGTTTAGCTACAGTGCAGGAAAAATCCCTTCTGATGCTAGAGAAATAACTCTGGAACCACACACTGGCAGTTTTTAGAAGGCGAACTTGGTGTTTTCTCTGCCATCCAGCTCCAGGGTTATGAAAGCGCTGCAGAACTTTCTGTGGGGGACCTTTGTGTGATTACCAACCTGTCCAGCAAAAAGTGCTGCAACGAACAAGTTAACAAGGTAGCAAGGTGGTGAGGTTCATGAGGTCTGCCTAGAAATTAATTTTGGGAAGGAAGGAAATTTTCTTTTAAAAAAAAAATTAAAAATCTAGTTCACATAAACTCTGGGTCGACCTAATTTTTTTCTGAAAGCACACAATTCCAAAAAATCAAAAGCACCCCCAATCATTCAACACCTCTGTGAAATTCAGGGGAAATCCTGGGCTTTTCTTATTTTCCAGAGTCATATAATACAGCAAGTTCAAACCAAAAGTTCCTTCCCAGCCTACCTAGTAATCTCCTGAGAGCCATTCCATACATCCTAACACAATGCTGTCAATTGGATGATAGGATTAAACACCTCCAGGTTAAAGCCAGTGCAATCCAGAGAACAATGATTTCAAACTCAGCAGTCTGGGGAGTGGAATGTATGGCGTTCCTCCCTTTCTCTTGTCCCTCCAGGAATATTCTTCCACACTGAGGAAATGAGAGTGAAACTCTCAAAAGTCACCCTGCCTGCCCACCAACAGGAAGATCCAGGTGGGATGCAACAGCAATGGTGTCAGCAGACATTCAAGACCATATTTAAAGCAGAGATGTATTTTACAAGATTTTAGTTAAAGGAAATGCAAATATATATGTATTTTATATATATATTTATTTTTTTTTTAATAAATCTGTCCAAGCCCACCTCCATTTCTCACCAGGTTATAATAATAGAGACTTGAGTCTGCAGAAACCAAAATACTCAGGCACAAAAATTGACTTTGGACTTTTCACTCCCTTGGTCTGTAACACAGCTTGCATTTCTAGAAGGCAGAGTGATCCTGAAAGTTTTGGATAAAATCCTTAAATTCTGGGAATTGTACTGAGTTTTATTGTTGGGTACCTGGTTTGGGGTCCTGGATCCACCCAGGATCCAGGATTCTGTGGCAGGGCTGCAGATTAGCCTGTCCTGCAGAAAGGATCAATATCCAGTGAAACAGAGGAGAGGCACTTACAGATGGGAGAGAGTCAGAAACAACAGAGACTTTGGCCAGCACAGGTCAGCCAGTCACCTTGGGACACAGCAGCAACCTGCAAGGGTTTTATGTGCATGGGTTGGTAGGAAAAAAAAATATTTTTGAGGTGTTATGCACACACTGAATAGGCAAAGCTGGATCATGGCCTAAACAAACAAATCTGGTGGGGAAATCCCAATCAGAAATTCCTACGAACAGTTTCCCCCCACCTCCACACCCCCATTATTATGATTGTTGCAGTAATTATTGTGGTTGTTGTTATTATTTCACCAGTTTCGATGTTTTCATTTAATCTCCATCTGCCAGACAGCTGCTGTAGAGCAGGGATCCTCTGTGTACGCACAGCTACTTTGGTGACCCGAGTAATTGCAGAAGTGCTTCATAGCTTTTCCCTTCCCTAGACACCGTGGAGATGACATCCCTGAGACAGCAGGGTACGGGCTTGCTCTGTGGCTGTGGATCATCACCAAATTGTTTCCTGAGCTCCTATCACCACCCTGCAAAGATTAATGTGAGCGGAATGAAAAGCAGAGCTTTCCTCTCAGACTCTTCCACTCCTGCTGCTCACAAAGGAGGATGAGCACACCCCATGTGCTCTCAGCACTTGAGGCAGAGCTGGGGAGCCTGGCAGGTGAGGAAGGGACAGCTGGTGTCAGGCTGAGGCATGCAGGGTGGGGAGGTCAAACTGACCCTGCCCTTCTCCAGGCACTTCTGAGAGCAGAGCTGAGCTCAGTCAGGCACAGCTATTTGTCAAGAAACACACATTTTTTCCTGCCACGCCGCCTAGAAGGAGGACACTTTGCCATGTGCTGAGTCCTGAGGCCAAGCAGCACTCAACCCCAGGAGGCAGAGCCGGGGCACAGGTGAATCCACACTGCTCATCCTGCTCCACACGCAGACTCTCAGCCCTGCCAGTGAGAACACTCAGCTCAGCAGCCTCTCCAGTGGTCAGCCATGCTTCCGAAATTATGTATGCACTGAGCTCCTGGAGGCTCCTCAGGTTTCTTTTCGCTCTCTAGACAGCAGCAGCAATAACTCTCAGAGCTTCACAAATTTATGAGGCACAGCTCATGTCACTGCAACCATGGCTGGAAACGTGAAGGGGCTAGATCCAGCTGGCTATTTATAGAGGGACATAGGAGCACCTTCCAAACCACTGAAAATGCTCCGGGCTGTTTTGTCACTGGAACCAAAGGATGGGATTTCAAAGAACCTGGTCTGTAAATCTGCACCTCTGAATACCCAACAGGGCAGTCAAGAACAGTGGCCAGAGCCTCTGGTCAGCTTTTTGGGGGGCACAAAGGGAGGTAAATCCATCAGTCAGTGGAGGGGTGGTGATCTGTGCCAGTGGAAGAGCTGCTGTCTTGGGGGAATCTTCACAAATGTTTTAGTCACACATTCCAGTTCATCAAGGAATTTCTCTTGCAGCAACACTGCAAGATGCCTCTATGTGCATGTGTGAAACTAGTGAGATTTCCTTTTTTTTTTTTTTCCTCTGCAACTGGGTGGGAATAGCTTCAACTCTGGACTGTGTGGCAGCTACCCAAACAGCTGCTATACTTCACCCACCTTCTAGTTCCATGTTCTGGTGTTCCCATATCTCCATGTTCATGGTCCCTACTAAGCCTGTCCTTGCAGGACCCACACCTTTTCCACTTCTCCATGCCCAGTACATCCCAATAACTTTGTCTCTTGCACCATCCGCCAACATCTTTGCTGTCATTGCCATGGATTGGTAAATACTCAGGAGGTGACCTTCTGCTGTGTTATTTTTTTCTCTTTGTGAAAAGCATTTTTAATAGTACTCAGGCTCTTATTGTATTTATTCAATCTTTCTGAAGGTAATTTGATGGTGTTCATAAACTTCTTTTTCTGCAGCCACATGAAGTGCTAGAGGAAGCAAGGGTTGACCAGCGTGGGTGAGAGGAAGGAGAGCTGACAAAACTACTTTTTATTTTTTGTTGTTGTTGTTGTTGTTGTTGTTTTTGGGGGTTTTTTTTTGGTTTTTCTTTTTTTTTTTTGCAGTCCTCTTGACATAGAGGAGCAAGCCACAGATGTGCAGTTGAGCAAAATAGGTGTTTTTGTAAGAAAAGGAACATTACAGCTCTGGGCATCATGTGAGCCTCAACCTTTTCTAAAGTAAGGTTTAGGAAAACCTGTAAAAAGCCTTTGTGTAACAAGAAAGAATATTGAACCAGTGCAAGTCCACTGACAATTGAAAACTCTTTTTTGCTGTGGTTATGTCTCTGGAAAGGCATAGAGAGGGGAAAATACTCCAGCTTTCAGGCAGCAGCTGGTGGTAGGATACAACAGGGAAACAAGACAGCTACTGTGGGATGCTTGCAGGTCTAAAGGTATGATCCAGTTTTCTGGCACAGGGGTATTTTTCATCAGGGCAGTGCAAAGTGCATACCCTTCTTTAGGATCCAGAGTTAGTGAGACTCCCTGGTATGCCTGCTGGGCTTCAGAAGGTGACAAACGGAGCCTGGTGAGGTCATGGAAAAACACCAGGGAAGCGCTGCCTGACATGCCCTGCCTTTCCTCAGCCTGTGCTGTTTCTGTAAGCCTGACCTCATCCTTTTCTCCAGCGTCCAGCCTGGATCCAGGGATGGTAACTGAAGCTTCTCATCTCAGTTGCCTGCCTCTTTACCAAGCTTCAGAGAAGCTGCCAGCAAAGGCATTGGCTCCCTGACACTTGTGCTGCTTGGCTGAAATGCCATCAATCTTTCAATCCCCCTTCCCTCTGCTCCTGTGCTCCTGGTCCACAATAACTCAATTTTAAACCCTCTTGGTCACTGTGCTCCCCATTTGACACCCCTTCAGCACTGGGTTTAGGAGGAACTGGGGAGCATGGATCCTGCCTCAGAGTGTCTGTTCGATTGAGTGGCCAGGTGTTGGAGTGCCAGGTGTCCTCTGGGCTGGTAGGGGTGGACTTGTGGGATTTGGAGGAACAGCAATGCTGCTGTTCCAATCAAAACTAAAGCCCTGCCCTCTCAAATCGAGCTCCTAGCAGCACATTGTCCCTAAACAAAGAGCAAGGGGCACCAACAGCTTTGATTTGCGAGGAGATCCCAGCCGTGGTAATGCTCCTGCACGGCAGGTTTTGCATCCATGGAAGCAGCACCTCCCAGCAGAAAACCTCGCCTGTGGAAAGTTTCCAGCCATCACTGCTTTGGAAACAGTGCTTAGGGCAAATCACACTGCCACATCAACTCTGAATCATACCTCAGATGCAGATAGAAGCCTACAGCGTTTCCAGAACAAGCTTTTTTAAACCACACCCTTAATTCAAAAAAATCCTTTTTCCACTTCCAGTTCTTCCCAGGGCAATGAGCATTGTTAGAAGTGTTTACATTGCTGCTCTCTGCCAAATTAACATTATCACTCTCACCACCGCAGGAGCTTCTAGGTGATGCTAGCTACTCACAGGCTGCAATTTCAGAAGCACTAAAAGCAAACAGGATGCATCGCTACATTTAACCATCGCTCTGCTTCAACAAACAAGAATCCTAAATTCTAAGCTTTGTGAAAAAGCCAGAATATCAGATGCCTCCAAGCTTCATGAAAGCAACTTGCGTTGAACACATACTTTGTTGGTCTTTGCTCTTTCATGCATCCTTCCACTGCCCCTGCTGTATCAGAAGGTAGGTAGTGAGAACTAAAAACCATCTAAAATATCAGTCCACCTTGTGAACCAGGTTTGCATGGAATATTTCACCCCGAACCTCTTGTGGGATTCACCTTCCCCACGTTCCTGCTCCCTGCAGGAGCAGGGCAGCATTGCCACAGCTGACTGAAACAGGAGTCATTCCATGGTGTAGGAAACTGAGGACGATTCATCCGAACCTTATCCCCAAGCCTGACCTTTAAGTCTGTTTTCCCTCTCCCAGCTGCGTGTGCCAAGTCTCGATATATCATCATCATTGGGAAATATGCAACAGCACTGGAGGAGGAAAATAACTGGGAGACATGTGAGTAACTGAGACAATGCAGAACTGCCAGGTCTGTGACAGCAGCTGAGCGCAAATCTACAGCCTGACATTGTGCACATCCAGGTAAATTATCACTTTGATGTGTATTTTCTCATAGGCTTGGGAACTAGCACAAACAAACAAGGGATTTTTCAGTGTTATCACGTTGTGAAGGAAGTTTTGGAAGCTCCATTTCACCCAGTGACTGCTTTCTGGAAGGGGGAGAGGGTTGGTGGTGTCCCTCCCAAGCACCCTGAAGTGGGTTAAATGAAGGCATTCCTTCAAAAATGCTAAATCTACAACATATTTTAAATAAACTTTTCCAAACTTTTACGGAACATCTCCACAACAATAACAGCAGCCTAAACACTGTAAACAAAGTGTCTTTTCCATGCTGAACAGCTTAATAAAGAACAGAAGTGAGGAGAAAAGAGACAGAATCAGAAAAGCAGTGGAGGACCATGGCTGTCTCTGTGGGACAACTCCTCACACCTTGTAGCTTTGGGAAAACCTCTGGCTCAAGCCTTGAGCTTTGTCAGGCAGGTTCCTGGCTGATCTCAGCCCCTTGTGCCCTGCTAGGTCTCCCTCAGCCTGTGGGATAAATCACTTTTCCTGCTTTTTGTTGTGAGTCCCTGCAGTTCTCTGTAGCCCTGGTGAAGTGCACAGTGCTGCCTGAGGCACTGAGCTCCCCCAGGCTGGTGAAAACCAAACCCTGCAGCCTGCTTGGAAAGCTTTGGCCAAGCTTTGTCAGTGAAACTGGATGAAATATACCGTCTTGTGGTGAAAATATTAATTAGTTACTGTTTCTGAAGTGTATTAGATGTTACGGTGTCCCTGTCTCTTCTTATCTGCAATATGGGCTTTCTGGCCCTCCTCTCTATCCCAACCAATATTTTTTATAAAGCTGGTGTGCAGAGTCTGCGCTGACACATTACAGGATGAGCCAAGTGACTATCACTCAAATATTTATTTCATGAGAAGTAAGAACATTTTGCACTTTTCTCCAGAACTCTTTCAAAATCAGCTCATTTCTTCTTGTTGGAAGAGAGCCCATTGTTCATTTGACACTAAAGATAGAGCCTTGCTGTTTTCTTTTAAGTCAGCATTTGGAGGGTGGACAGCAGAGAGGGAGTTAAGCTTTATTACGCTGCCTTGTCAAAAGGATACAACATTATGCAAAAGGAATGAAGTGGAACAAAAAACATTTGCTTTCTTTTCCACACGCTCTCTCTCCCTGGCACACAGTTTTCAAATGATATTCCTCCTTTGCTTTGTCTGGTAGATTGGATTTCAGATGACTGTGTCAATTAAATGGCAAGAGCACCTTGCTGCCTCAGGAAGCAGTTTCCTCTTGCCCACAGAATTTCTAAATTAATGGGGCAGAAGGGTGGTGCTGTTTGTCTGGTTTTAAATCTCCCTTAAACAAGCATTTGAACAGCTTAGTGCTGGAGCCTGCAGCCTGGAATGAACAGCATTCCCCCAGAGTACAGGCAGGCAGAGTGTCACACCCACAGAGGGGCAGGAGGGGCACAGAGGCACAAAGAGATCTGCCCGAGGTGACACCGAGTGTGGGAGCAGGGACTAGGGCTCACAGCTTCCCTGGCTTCAGACTGGAGGCAAACAGAGAGGGAATGCGTGATCCACCCAGAGAAAAGAGGACAGATGGCTGTTTTCCTCTGTGGCTTTGCAGGATAAACCAGGAAACACTGAGTGATGCCCCTCCTGATTTGTTTTTTCTAACAACATGTCCCTACATCCCAGCTGCTCACAGAAAGCTGTGCAGCGAAGTGCTGGAGCACAAATCTCATCAGGAGCTGGGGCAGGGGCTCAGCCTGCAGAAAAGGAGGCTCAGGGGGGCCCTTTGGCTCTGCACAGCTCCCTGACAGGAGGGTGCTGCCAGGTGGGGATTGGGCTCTGCTCCAGGGAACTGGGACAGGATGAGACGGAACTGCCTTAAGCTGTGCCAGGGGAGGTTTAATTTGGATATTAGGAAGAATTTCTTCATTGAAAGGGCTATTAGGCATTGAGCAAGCTGTCCAGGGAGGTGATGGAGTCATCATCCTTGGAGGGATTTAAAGGACACGTTGATGCGGCACCTTAGGACTTGGCAGCCCTGGGTTAATGGCTGGACTTTATGATATCAAAAGGGATTTTTTTTTTCAGCCTAAACGGTTGTGTGATAACCAACAAAGTGATTCTCTGTGTGTTTATCATCCTTGAAAGTGGAATCCCTCATGGCTGGATGCAGCTTGCATGGTGCACAGCGAGGGACTCCAGGCAGACTCCCAGTGAAATCCAGAGCTGGGTGTGATTAACTCCCCTGCACCTCTGAGGAATAGTACCAGGAAATTGCTAACATTGTAAATTGTCTCAAACATGCACTTACTGAAGCCCTTAAAGAGCAATTACTATATGTTAACTGAACACCCATCAACTGTAAAAACAGCAGTTATGCGGCTTTAATAGGTATATAAAGGAGAAAGTCTCACCACCCTGCAATTAGCTCTAAATCACATAAAAAGTGTAACTTGTACACTTATTGCTTATTAATACATAAAACATGCACAGCATGTTAAAACATTTAATTAGCACGTACATAGCAGGCTAAAAGTTAAGTACCAAATTATCACTAAAATACTGTTGAGCTCTTCATTAGCCATGTGAAACCACCCCTCAGCATGCAGGGCTGTATTGTCCGGGGAATTAGGTGATTTCAGCTACTGTTCAGTGATTTTAGACGGTGATGCACTGCCCATTTTGCCTGTCTCCAGAATCACCTCACAACTCAGGATATTCCTGAGAGAACCAGAAGGCAGGGGAGGCGCAGGGAGAATAGATGCCCCTGAGCAAGGTCTACAGCTCTCACCTCCACGAGGCTGTGTTTAAAAATCTGTCCAGAAAATGAGGTGTGAACAGTGCTGACCTCCACCAGGGGCTATCAGCACGTCAGGACAGTGAAAAGGGTCCTGCATGAAGGTCCTCATGGTGGAAGAGGCCAGCAGTGGTGGAGGACATCAGCAGGAGGGATTTTGGGGGAGTGGGGAGCCAAAACTGGAGGGCTGGAGGCGCCCACTGTCACCAGGAGAGAAGTGAGTGACTGGATATTATAGTGGGAGTCTGAAAAAGTAGAGAAAAAAGGGTGAGGGACGGCAGAACACGGAGCTGGGCTGCAGCTTGGACCTGCAGTCAGGAGGGATTCTTGCTAGGGAGGAAATAATATCTGAGATGTGCCCCTGGGAACATCACCCAATCACACAGTCTTGTTGACAGAAGGAAACCACAAGGCAGAATTACCCTTTGTTTAGTCTAAGTCAGCTGCCAGCGTGCACACACACCACATAAAAGGCAAAACCTGAACATGTTCCCAGAACATCTTCCTGAAAAAGCTATCTGCTGCTGCCCCAGCTAATGTTACCATCCTCCCCATCACAGAGAGCTTTGGAAGCATAAACTCTCTTTCCCAAGCGAGAGAGCATCCTCACCTCAGCTCCGAGCCTGCCAAGTACAGCCCAGAGAGTTGCAGGGTTTTTTTCTTTGCTTGCACACAGAGGTGAGGATGGGACACCCAAAACCCTCTGATTCCATGGAGTAGGTCTGCAAGTGGTTGGTCAAACTGAAAGTCCAACAAGGGAGGGTTTTCTCCTGGCCCCAGACACACAGGTGGAAGGTTGCTTCTCCCCAGAGTGGGTAGAAAAGCCTCCTTTTCCTCAGAAGTGTATTTTGACAGGCCCCAAGGAGGTGTGGAAATTTGTTTCCCCTCAGAAAAAAGGGTATCATCTCACTGAATTTGCTTAAATTATTCGGCAGTATTTGATGGCATTTAACTCATTGCTCATCTAGATAGTAAACCCTAATATATGGTACCCCACCAGATTCAAAGACTAAAAAGAAAAAAAAATTACGAGAAATGTTAAAAAAAAAGTAAAATATTGTGTGCATTTCATGCACAAAATCATAACTTGGAGAAAATATTTAATTTAAATCCTTTCCACTTCTGAATGCTTTCAGGCAAAGGCCATGGGCAAACTCACCAAAATTTATTTTTGGATTATGATAAACTTCCTCAAAACACATTCCCTCCTCTTCTTATACCAGTTCTCCATCTGGCAAAAAAGGGATGTTAAACCCCTTTTCCGCCCCAACAGCAAGACACAACTTGTTTTTCCTTTCTATTGTAAGCTTTTCTGTGAAAGGTTTCTGCTCTTTTCCTACTACAGGTAACACTACAGAAATATTTGTGTGACATGATTTCTTTATGCTATTGTCATGCAAAATAGATTATTGTCTTATTCCATTTTTCTCATTCCATCCTCTAATTACTGCCGTTGAAAGAGCATTAGCGGCAAAGGATGAAATACTAAAAGACTTCTGCTCAAACTCTATCTACTGTTGGTGAAAAGAAACATTAGATTTAAAATAACTGAAATACTTCATGAACAACAAAAGCCTTTCTAGTGGAACTGATCCTCCATGAAAGGGACCTTGAAATGGTGGTAGGAGATATTTATACATAGTTTTAAGCCCTTGTCTGTCACTGGACTATAAACAGGAATTAAAGTTCAGGGGCTTTGCAAGTTTGTACAACTCTTCCTGCTTCAAGAGACTCGAAGTTTAATATTGTAGGTTTAGTGAGTGTTATTCCTGACACAGTAAAGTTAATCAAGAAGGGACTACCACTAACTTCAAAGGAAAGACATCCCAGCCTGAAATTGGAAACAACCTGGACTAACCAAAGCTGTGCTGGAAGCCTGCTATTGAAGAAAGCAAGATACCCCACTGCTCGGAATCAAGATAAAATGGAAAACTTGGTGCAGAGCAAAGCAGTCCACCAGCAAAACAGCTGTACAGACAGCTTTTTTAGGAACCATCAATTTAGATTTTCAAATTAGATATGGGTCTGAACCACAAAGTTTTGATCAGGATTCAGACAGGCTGCAGGTGAGCCTTGGTCTGACCTATCATGGGACTGGAGCAGTGTTCACATCCTGGTGTCTCTAAAATTCTTGCTCAGTTTGGACTGAGAGGATTCAACTCACACCCAGCTCAAGCTCCAAAAGCTCAGATGTCTCAGTACCTCAGTTAATCCTCTGTTTTGAGGTTTGTGTGGAAAAGCACCATGTCAGCATGGGCAGGAGCTACAGATGACCCCAAAGGCAGAAGGGAAATAGGAGCAAGCCTGTATAATCACTCTGCTTCTTCCTTCACTTCTTTAGCTTTCAGATTAGACATCGAAAAATTAAAAACCCTCCAAAAAAAAACAAACAAAAAGGAGTATAATGGCAAGGTTTGAGATACTTTATCTTGATAAAAAGGTAAACCATCTTTGTGTGCGTAAGAGTCAGCCATGGAATTAGAATGAGTTCCTGGTATTTGCAGAAAATATGACTGAACACAGAATTAGTAAACTCTCCCAAAGCAGAAGCTCACCTGAGTATTGGAGAACAGTATTGGAGAACAGCCCAACTGCACCCTTGATATTTCATGTACAGAATTTGCTGGTGTTCGTTTCAGGATGGGAGCTCTCTGAAATTTAATCTAGATATTTTAACTGAGAAATCTTGGAAACTTGTCCTGTTCCAGGTTCCAATTTTGCACAGAAAATGAAGTGATCACCTCTCCCTTGAGCAGTTTAACCTTCTGTTAGCACAGCACTTTCCCACTGGCTGGTGAAGGTACATGATCATGCTTCTTTTTGAATTCACAGTGTATAATCACAAAGTTTGCTCTCAAGAATGACACTGAGGAGAAGATCTAACTTTTAAAATTTTTTTCCATGGGAAAAAAACAGGTGAATTTTCTCCATCTAAGGCTCTCCCAGAATGTAGAGTATCCCCAGGAACAGCTCACTGACTGAGAGACAGCATCCATTTGATACAAATTAATGGGAGGGAAAAAAACATCTCCTTGTCAGCTTTCCAATTAAATTACATGGAAAGAAATCTAGGCTACAGCATGAAACCCTGCAGAATGAGGCCCTAATTGCTAAACATGAACTTTTAAATGGATTAAATAACAGCATACATTTAATCTGATGGTAAGAATATAATTATACTCTTGTTGCTGCTGTTGATTGAGTCATTTACATGGGATATGGTATCAACATCTGATCACCTGTCCTTGCTGTTTTTGCTTAACAGCACAGAAGCACAAGCAGTTCTCAGGGAGGGATCAGTCATATTTAAAGCTTCTGACCCCACAAAAAAATCTTTTTTTCTGCCACTGAGCTGAAGAAACACAAGTCCTGCTTGGAGCACCTCAACGAACAACCACAATAATGTCACCCAGATCTTACCAGCTACATTCTGGCCAGTGATTGCCCCCAAAAGGAGGTGCTTACAGGAGCAGCTGCGGAGCAGACATAATTTCCTAACCTGTGTTCCAGGAGGATACTCCTGTAGTTTCAGCAATAAATACTTTGCAGCAGGGCTCTTGCCTTTCTGCGGGCAGCATGTTTTGAGTACTGGATATTTATTTACCTATGAGAAACCAAACCCTTTCCACTTCTGAATGACTATTTTTACTCAGATCACATGCTTTCAACAATCACGTGCCTGAAGTCCTGAAGAGTCTAAGCAGAGGAAAACATGTTTTTATTTTTTTTTCTGGAAAAAACACATCAAAGACCTACTGCTTTACAGAGCTTGCCTGCTAATGATCTGCTGGTTCCTAGAGACCAAAACTACCTGCAATAGTTTAAAATTCTTTTAACTGCAGCTTGTCTGCTAGAAGCCTGCAGTGACTTCTCTGTAAATGATTCCACAAAGAATTGAAGCAATATTTGGCACAGTAGCTAAATATGGTTTTCTTCAGTTGCAGAGGAAACTTTAAATTTCAGTCCAACATTTTCAGCACGAACTGAATTAATTTGAGGCATTGCTGGTGGGTACCCGCCTCTCTTTAAATGCTGCTGAGAACACAACAGAACAGCTGCAGGGAGACACATTTCACTTAGATTTGGAAGTCATGCATGTACAGTTGGCTAGACTGAGCTAAGCTCTTCATTAATAGAAGTGTAAACTCTACAGAGAATTCAAGAATCAAGCTGAAGCATATTTGCTGTTACACCAAATATTCAAAGAGAGAAATTATTTGAGGAGGAAAGCATGTCTTCTCATTCCAGCACCTGATTTCATTTTCTCCCTAAGCATCCTAGCTGAAATTAATTGCAATTCTTGAGTGATTATTTTATGAAAAATACATTTTATGAACAATGTCAGAGTAACAGAGCTCATGCAACTAACTTTTAGGAAGAATTTATTTTTCAGATACTAAAATAGCAAAAATTCTTAACACGAAAGTATTTTACCTCTCATCAGTTCTCATCAGAAAAAACAGGTGTTCAGCCAAATCTAAAATTGAATTAGTAGCAAAAGTAATGTAACTTGTATTACAAAATGAATATGAAAGAGTTAGGATTTCTACTTCTGTGGATAAAGCTTTTGTCAGAATGGATTAAGGTGAGACTTTCATTAGGGACAGTTTATTCCCTTCCTGCTCAGCATGGGATTTTCTTTTTTCTCCTTCAGGAATCAAGACATTGAACCAGAGAGGAAACACACTTGATCTGATCAATTTCCACATTCTGATGGAACAAAACAGATCTCAAATGCAGCAAAAGGAGAGTCAATAGTGGTACCTGAGTCGTAGCTGCGCACTCTGTTGTTACACAACACATTCTCATTGCATGAAAATTTATTTTATTTTACTGACTTTTTAAGCCTTTTCTCTCACTTCTTTGTGAGCTGACAGAAATTTGCTTTGGATTCCTCCAGCTGTAAAAAGCAAGAACATCAGCTCAACCACAAGAGCAAGGCAAGCCCAAAATCTCCCCACACTGACACCATTTTGGGTATTTAGCTTTATTTGCAGCATGTCGTGTGAGTGCTGGAGAGAATGGATTGTAGGATCCAAGCTGGAATGAATTACAGTAATTTAACATTTACAAGCCGCACCTGATTATAAGCCGCACGTCTGGGTGTCGGCAACATTTAGGTCTTTGTCCATGTATAAACTGCACTGGATTATAAACCGCACTTTGGTTCACAGGCAGGACCCGCGTGCAACAAAATAACGAATTAGTAACAGAATCGCTGGATCACTCGCCCTGGCCCAGCGCTGCCCTGCGATGCCAGTGGGAGGGAGGCAGGGAGCCTGCTTGCACCCCCGGCAGGAGGGGGAGGGAGGCACAGGGCCGGCAGCATGGAGCTCCCCACCTCTCCCCTGGGCCACGGGGCCAGCAGGAGGGAGTCCCCACTTTCCCCCACCCCGCACTGCCGGCACTGTGCCCACCTCCCCCTGCCGCACAACAGAGTAACCAATTTGCAACAATCTCGCAATCCCAGGTTTTACTGGCAGGTGCTCAGCTCAGCACCCTGGCTGGCACTTCTGAGTTGGGAAATTTCTGAACATTTTTCATATATTGGCTGCTCCCGAGTGTAAGCTGCATGTTTGGGTTGGGAGAAAAATTTTAGTCAGAATGGTGCGGCTTATAATAGTGAAATTACTGTAAATATGAAACAGAAATTAGTGTCTTCTCCTCGGTGATGGTAATTTTCTACATGGTAAAGGTTCTTGTCTACTGTCCCCTGGCAGTGATGCCTGTAAACCCAAAGAGAAAATCTGATAAAATCCACCTTGATTCTGCTAAGAAATCACTGTCTTAGGTACATGACATGTCACTGAGCATACATTTAGATGCCTGTTTATTTGGTCATGCCTTTAGATTTTTGGTCAGAAATTATGAGACACAGGACAGCCAGAAATGCTGTTCAGAGAAGAGCTGTGAGTCAGTGAGCACACCCTAAAAGTAGTTCAGACTTCACCAAAAACAAGGCCTTGCAAAAAGAGACAAGGTGGAGAAGTCAAGGGTTTAGAGAGCATCAAAGAAATAGGAATTGGGGAAACAGGCTTATGAGGGAGATCTAGAGATCAGTATTTCAGTCTCTTGCCAAAAGAAGGATTGTTGCTGACACTAGACCAGGCCAGTGGTGTTTGTGATCTCTTTAGAGACAGGCAGCTGGGTCTCATGGTGGAAAAGTCCTGTGTTCTCACAAAAATACTGAAGGAAGACTTCAGGGTGAGGGAGAGAGCAGAAGCTCAGGCCAGCTTGCCTTGAACAGAGCCCAGTTCAATGGGCAGTTGTGTTGAGGTATTTCCTCAAAGCCTGGAGACTGACTTTGGCTGCGCAGGTTCACATGGAGTCTTCCAAGATAAATGGGCCAGGAGTACCAACATTTCACACCCATTCCCAAAGAGTGGATTTTCCTCTGGAAACCCCACAGACCCAGACTTGTATGTGACTCTGCCAAGTTTCAGTGCTGTCCCTGAGTCACAGGACAACCTCAAAGGCTGAACTCTTCTCCAGGGAGGCTGGATGTTTGGAAGGGAGGGAGATAACAGTCTGATACTCCTATTCCCATAGCAACTCCTGCAAAGCCTTTGTTCTGGGGTGGATATAAAGGCAAGACTTCTGCGTGGGGAGCATTCAGCCACTGTACCTCCAGGCTGGAGGAAAATGCCAGCAGTCAAGATAGCAATAATGAGGCAAACATTTACCCAGGCTTCACAAGCAAAGAGAGGACAATGAGCCTGGGAACACAGTGTGTGTGAAATCCCAGTTGTCCCACAGCACAAATGCTCCCTGGGAAGCCCAGGGCTCCCTGCTGAAAGAAAGGGACTTGCCCATTGAGGCAAAGGGGTAAAAATGTGAGTAAAGGATCATTGTTAGTAACCTCCCCTTTTCTTCTTCCCTCCCACTCCTGTGATTTCAGTTCAGCACAGGGACCTCAACACAGATGATCCAGGACATGAAGGGAACTTAAGGGAAGACAGGGTAAGACTGTCACCGTAGTGATAGGACATGGGGGAGTGGGCTCAAATCACAGAGAATAGGTTTAGATTAGATTTTAGCAAAAAATTCTTGGCTGTGACAGGCTGAGGCATAGGTTTCCCAGAGAAGCTGTGGCCAGGTCGGACTTGGAGGGCTTGGAGCAGCCTGGGATAGTGGGAAGTGTCCCTGCTCCTGAAACAAGGCGATCTTTAAGGCTCCTTCCAACCAAAACCATTCTATGATTTTATGATCCAGTCACATCCAACCTGATACCTAAACATGGGGAGATGCTTTTTACAAACTCATACAATCCCAACACTAAGGTGGGAAAATGCAACTGCAAGAATCTAGAACTCATCCCAAGGTCTTCCATTATTACATCAGTAATTCTTATTAGTGATATATCACTGAGCAGCCCTTTCCTTTTTTAATTTAGTGAAAGTGCAGGTAGGCTCTGGGCTAGAACACATAACGTGCAAATTACTTGTAGGTCTTTCTGAATAAATGTTTCCAGAGATTCCTGATAAAAGGTAGTCTGGCAGCCCAAAATGCACCATTCCTCCCTTTCCCTGTACACAGGTTAAGGAAATAAGCACCTTAACAGGGAAATAAAATATTTCTCTACTTCTTGACTCCTAGGAAAGCTGAATAAGCATGTAAAGTTATCAGGTAATCAAAAGTTTCACGCAGTTTCAGAGCAAACACATTTCTTTAAGATCCAGCTCCAGTACAACCAAAAAGCAGCTTAAACTGGGAACAGGATCTCATTAAAACACAGACAGAAAAAAAAAACCAAAACAACAAAACCTTCAACAACAACAACAAACCTTCTGACATCTTACCGACGTGCATTTAAATACCTGTCTTCAGCGAAGAAAGATTCTGTGACAACACCACGAGCATCATTTTAGGTTTTTGGAGGGGAATGAGAAAATACACCCAGCTCCAAATATATTGGTGAATATTCAGCTTCAGTCAAGCACAACCTCAGTGCTGGATCCAGCACATCATCAGACACTGGGGAATACAATATTGCAACAGCTCCTGACAGGCCTGAGTTGGTAATCCAAATTACCAACTGGTGCCTGTCTT
Organism: Turdus rufiventris; assembly: GCA_013186435.1. Lineage (NCBI taxonomy): Eukaryota > Metazoa > Chordata > Aves > Passeriformes > Turdidae > Turdus > Turdus rufiventris. Next base: position 445,378 of record PYHW01009482.1, read on the forward strand.
CATCTGTTTTGATCTTCCCATACAGCCTGCAAAACTTCCTAATTTCTATGTTTGGGTTCAGGAGGAGTCAGCAGAGCTTGGCAGTGTGCTCCGGCCTCTACGGGATGTTGGTCTGGGTCACATTTGAGGCTTTTTGGGGGATGTTGTGGACCCTAGGCCTGTGTGAGCTAGGGCAAGTCACTCCCCATAACCTGCAAATCAAAAATTCCCTGTGAAACACTGGGGGAAATGGTGCAGGAGGGAAAAGGAGTTTGATCTCTCCAGAGCCACCAAGTGCAGAACCAGTCACTTGTAGGGACCCATCTCCAGAGCAAGCCAATATAAAAACCACACACAGACAAGAACACACTCTTAAAAAGTTTTTATTAATTTTCATTGTTTTTTTTTTTTAAAAAAAACAAACCCGTCAGTGCAACAGTTCAGTATCCCCTTCCTATCCCCCATCAGTAAGCAGTAATTTTAAAATCAGGAAATACCGAGTGCTGAAGCCAATGGGTTAGCATTTTGCTATTATTTCCTTCTGTCAAACTCTGAAAAAGTCCTCTGTATAAATTAAACAATGAAAAAAATGTTATTTTCAATTCTATGTCATTACAGTCAACAGAATCATAATAATGCACCTAAAATGTGTGTCCACAATATATCAGGTATACATTTTTGGGAAAAGAAAAAAAGGAAAAAAATATGACATTCTAAGCTTGTTAAAAGGATAATGGTCCCATATTTTTTTTATTACAGGTTAGCAAAACAAAATCCAATGGATTACAATATTTACATGTTATTTGAAAAATTAAGTAGTGATAAAAGCATGTCACAATCATTGTTTCTTTTTTTTTTTTNTTCCTTTTTGGTAACCATTACAAACACCCAATCCAGGTATGGAACTGTTTAAATATATTTGAAATGAGGCCAATTAAAAAACAAATACAGACACAAAATGTGTATTAATAATTGTCCCTCAAATGTGTCTTTTCTATGATGTTCCCTCCCTATTTAAAAAAAAAAACAAAGCAAAAAAAAAAAAAAGAAAAAAGAAAAAAAACAACAACAAAAAAAAACCAACAAAAAAATTTGAAAGAATCCCCCTAACACACAATTGATGAATCCCCAAAAGCAAAACACCATGCTTCTCAAGTAGCACTTATTCCACAAATGCAACGTTTTTTGCCATCACTTTTAAGTGAAGCTCTCCAGGACACAATTTCCTGGAGAGCTTCCTATTTTCCCCCCTCCCCCTCCCCCAGATCCCCCCCAAAAAACAAAAAAAACAAACGAAGACACATGCATTTCTAAAACTAGGTTTCAGTCAAGTACTTTCTACTTTTTGGAAAGAAACTTTTTTTTCAGTTTTTTTTTTTTTCTCATTTTTCNTTTTTTAATTTTAATTACTTTTAAATTTTTTTTTCTCTTTTTTGTTCACAATCAGAACATACCATGGGCACCAGATCCTGTATTGGCTGTTCAGCCAAAATCCCCATATTGTATTTAAATAGGCTTTCTACCCAAGGAGTAGTTGCAGGATCAGCCACTTAAGGTATGCAGGTTCCTATCCATTCTACACTGCTCCCCTCGTGCTAAAAAGCTAAGGAGGAGGGGAAAAAAACTCAGCAACTCCATCCACTGAATCGAGTTAAAAGTAGTTCTCCAGGCTCAATGTCGTGTGTAACCAACTCACCTCCGCTTGCAAAAAGATGTGTTAACAGACACCCCTCCCTCCCACCACACCAAAACAGAAAAAAAACCAAAACCAAACAACAGAACAAACAAAGAAAAAAACCCCACGCACAAACCACAGACAATTAAAAAAAAAAAGGAAAAAAAAAAAGGCAGCCAATCTCAACGAAAATTACTGGTGTGAGACTGATCGATGTTAATATGACAAGCAACAGAACGGTTATGAGGACCCAAGTGTTTGGCCCATGAGCTGCATAGCTGTGCTGTAAGTTTGGTTCTTTAGTTTGTTTTTATTTTTTTTTTAAAGTTAAAACTTCTTTGTTATCTCCATATGTTTAAAATTAACAAGGACGACAACAACAACGACAGCAACAACAAAAAAAGGTTCTATTCACAAGATCTAGTCTCCTTTCCCTGTCCCCCACTCAAAAAGAAATACTCATTTTTACATGAGAAACTTAATTGTGCTGTATTTGTAACACCTCAGAAAATAAAACGTGTGGCAAACAAAACCGCACAATCAGTCACATGAAATCTACCAAATACTAAAATTATAACTGAATACTAACAAACAGCTTACCTGGAATAAAGGATGACAATTCACAAACAGTTATCTAGGAATTAAAGTATCTCTCTCTTTTTTTTGTTTTTTTTTTTTACTAAAATAATTAAAAAAATCACAGTATTTTAAGAAATAAAACCCACACTGGGATTTTAAGCACAATTTGTTTTTCCTTTCTTTAAAACTTTTTTTCTTCTTCCTCCATTCACCACCTTGCCCAGCAGTCTCTCTACATTTAACCACAACAACAACAGGTAGTACTGACAAATGCAGAGATCTCCCTTGGTTAATTCTGAGGTACTAGGAAACAGGTGACTGTTTTAAGCAAAGCAGTTTCTGTTTTGTTTTTTTATTTTTGTTGTTTTCCTTTTTTTTTTTTTTTCCCCTGTGTTTNTTTTTTTTTTTTTTTCTCTTTTCTTTTCTAAAGCAGTTGCGTTCAGTCTGGAAAAGCATTATGTATTAAAACTAGAAAAACGCACACAAACTTGTGCGTCCAAAAGTTGTCCCCCTACCACTTCTTCCACGCTCACGACGCTTCCACTCATAAAACAATTGAAGTCTCCACTGCAAAGCACGATGTGTAATGTAGGAAAAACACCGGGAGTTGCTTCATTAGTCCAAAGATGAACGTAACTTCCCATCGTCAGATCCAGGAGGAAAAAAAAAGATGCAGTGATGTAATGGAGCCACTTATTCCATCACTTAAATAACTTTAATATACACACACTCACACAGGTACCAGTGCTTTGAAAATAGATCATTCAGTCCTAAAAGCAGCTTTAATTTCTTCCTTCTGCCCGCCCCGCCCGCCCTGCCCCGCTCATCACTGTTCAAGTACTGTCGATTAGAACCACACCGAATGCTTTTTCTTATTCGTTTTTGGCCTCCGGGGTGTCCAGGAGAGGTTGGTCAGCAGCCACCATGCTGACCGCTGTTTCCCCGCCGTGGGAGTAGTCCACCACCATGGTCTCGATGCCTTCCTTCTCCTCTGGCAGTGTGCCGGCCGTCTCCTCCGCGTCCTCCTTGGGCTGGCTGTCCTCGCCGCTCCTGTGCTTGCTCTCGTTCAGCGCCCTGGGAACACAGCAGCGGTCAGACACGGGGCACAGCAAAGCCAGCCACGGGAGGGACAGCAGCAGGTTGCTTTCCAAAAAGGCAGCCACACCATGCCACTGGCTCTGAGGGAGAGGCAGGGGAATGAAGCTGCTGGTGGGACATTCTGGCCCTGAAACCAAATCTTTGTTTGTTCTGCGCTGGGGATTTGGGATCAGAGGGAAGAACTCGAATCATGGCACTTGGAGTTTATTCCCTGGTCCCTTGTAAACATGACTAAGGAGGCACCAAAGGTACAGGAAAGGAGCACTTTTCCCAAAGAGTTAATAAAACTCAATAAAACTTTTCATTGGTTGCAGCATTTCAAGTTCTTATTTTCAGACTTACATTCTTTTAAGGGTAAGAGAAGTTATTGTTTCTCATCCCCTCGCAGTTAACCCACAATATTGTATTCAGATATTTCCCACCTGTCAGCAGCCTTGAATGAAATCTGCTTTTTGAAGAAACTCTGGCTAGAAAAGAGATCTCTGCTACCAATGAGATCTACATCAAGAGAAGGAAACAGATTGCTCCAGAGATTCCTATCTCTGTGTATCATCCCACAGTGTGAAAATTGCTGCAGAGAGGAAAAATTCTTTCAAAAATCAACAGCACACTTAGCGGAAGTTAATCCTGGCCAAGAGGCATTCACCCAGGACAATCTTGGCTTTTAGAATCACAGTTAAACCCTATGGTTGCAGCAGAGTTAAAAAGGATGCAGAGACATCCTACAACTGTATCCAAAGACATATTTGGTCTTCATAGATAAAAAATAGACAATAAATGTCTTTGCATTTATTGTAACTTTTTGGGATGGGGTGGAGGGCAATATACAGGAATCTACCGACACCTTTGGCTGTTTGGCAAGGGAACACAAAGCAACTTACATGCCATGCCTCAGCACGTGCCGCTCCCACTCAGAGCCCTCGGTGAAGGATCGGCCACAGAACTCGCACGGAAAGCGCTTCTCCGGAGCGCTGCTGTCAGGAAACATCATGGGATCTGGGAAAACACAGCACAGCCTGTGAGCTCAGAAATGCCAGGGCAAGAAGGGACCACTGTGATCCTGCTCTGGTCCCCTCTCATTTCAGAGAAGCAAAAGGACTTTCTTGACAGGTAACGGGGAAAATGCAGCTCCTGAAAAGAAAAGTGACACTGCAAGTGACAAGTCCCATCCTAGGTCTCACAGCATCTCTGCAAGTAAGAGAAACAAGTTATTAGTCCCTGCTCCTCTTCAACAAATGAAGAGACTGTGGAATTTAAATTCTGAACCAAAACTGCAAAGCTTAGGACTGAAGTGTCTTTAAAGCAAAATCATAAAGTCCACTCAAATCCATCTATAATTCTGGTAGTACAAATTTTAGGAAACACCTGGATTTGCTACATTTAACACTTGATTCTTGCAAGAGATCATAAAGCCTTATGGACTAAGTCCTGCATCTTAACTGCATAGGTGTTTCATGCCATCCTAATCTTTTATAAAAGTGCTTGGGTCCTCATTTGCAGAAGTGTGGAGCACCTTGTAACATGAGTGAGGTCACTGGCAGCTCAGGGAATGACATTCCTGAAAGCCAAGCTCCATGTGAACACAGCCTGCTCTGACAAAAGATCAAACATTTTCTCACAAATTAAGAAGATCACCGCACAAGCCATTGAAAATAATTGCATGAACTATCTCACTTGATTCTTTTGCTGGAAATGAGACAGCACCATCTGCTCAGAGCATTAATTCCTTAGCAGGGATTATCTTAAACAAGAAATCAACAGAATGTCTTTCTGACTCCTCCTGAACTACGTAATAAAAGAAAAGGGATTTTGCCTAATTTTGGTTCTGATCTCTGCTCACTTGGTTTCTTCACTCTCAGACTTACTCTGTTCAGGATCATTCTATGAACTCAAATTTGCTCACACATTCTCCATTACCCACAGCTAAGTCCTGCAAATGCATTTTTGTGACACACTTCTCACTAGTTAACCTTTACTTCAGTTTTATATGGAATGGCTCTTGGCACAATTTTTTGGCCTCTTCTCGTGAAAGGTAAAAAAAAACCTCCACTTTGTATTTCTTATTGTTGGGGGCTTATTTATTATGTGTTTAAATATCATAAAGCTGCTGTGTCAGGGAACACCAGAATGCAAGCAAACGCCATCAGCTCCGTTTACACCTGGATTTTTAACATATTAAGCATGGCACAAATGCATAAACACAATGCAACACACAGACTAGTCATGACACAGGGATAAGTATTTTTGGTGGGTAATAATTTTAGGGGCAAATGCTGCTGGTGCTCTGTATAAGAATACAGCTATGGATGGAGCAACCTGGGATAGTGGAAGCTGAGCCTGGCCATGGCAGGGTTTGGGACTGGATGAGCTTCAAAGGGCTCTTCCCACCCAAGCCAATCCATAATTCATACTTGCAAATCCCACTAAGTTTAGCAATGCTACTCTAGCAAATCTACCACCTCTTCAGACAACAGTATCTTGTTCATCTACTCCCTGGCAACTTTTGCCTCCAGGGATGTGAATTTGGGCTGCTTCCCTGGAGGATTATCAACAGTCTGCTCTTCTCTGGGTGCTGCAGAGGAGAAGTAACAGACTTCACGCATATCTGACCTCTCTGTGGTTTTGCTCTGCCACACATACAAGTGTTCATGGACATTTAATTTTTCCCTATTATGGAAAAACACCTCTTGATCTACTAAGACCAAAACACAGAGATCAGTAAAGCTTCTCTGAGACACAGTTCTATCTGGGAGAACTGTTCTTGGCATGGTCTATGCCAGACACTTCATTTTTCCCCATACATCTTTTTTACTATATCCTTTACTAAAAGCAAATTAGTCCCTTCCTTTCGCTTCTGAGAGCGCAGCTCAGCTCTGCTGCCCAGCTCCGTCTGTACACATGGACATATGTGGACATATGTCCACATCACGGCCTTCGTGTGGTTCACCAGCCCATCTGAAGAAGCCACATCTCTTATCTGCACCTTCAGCTCTGCACAGAGCAGCTCAAGCCGAAATGGTGAGTTCTAGAGAAGAAATACTGCTTCTCCCAAAGTCACAGACCTCAGACAGATTCTCGGAACACACAGAGGCACTCTCAGCAAATCCAAATTCCTGCTAACACCACAAAGGCTAGGATTGTCAGAGGCAACCCAGCAGCACCCAGGATTGCACAGTCTGGTGTGGTTTGAAAGCTCTGACAGCATTAGCCACTGTGAAAGGCTCTGTCTGAAACCACAGGTCTGGCTCTCTGCTACCAGGGCAAACCACTGCTGTATCAGAAGGATCTTCTGAAAATGCCTAGGGAGATGTCAGCGCGCAATTTAGCATCCTTCAGTTCCTGTCTCACTGGGACATTTTTCAAAAATCTTGCACCTTAAGAGTGGTAATTCACACAACTTGCCTAGAAAAACACAACCAATACAAGTGGATCTTTTCTAATATTCTCGCTGTAGTAAGCATAAGTGTTTTCTGCATTTTCTGCTTATTTTACTACAATTTATTACAAATGGTTAAGAGATTGAAAAGGAAAAAAAGCAAAAACCAAATAAACAATGATGAAACATCAACCTTAAGGCAACAGAAGAAAGAAATGCTGTAAAGCAAACCTGAAAATACTCCTGATTTTTTTAGGCTGGTCATCCAAACAAGCATGCAGAAATTATTTTAGCCAGTCATAATTAAAGGTGAAAAAAAATAGAAGTACAGAAGCTGCCTTGCTTAACTATGAAACACGAGGATAACACATCTATTAAACCTTGCACACGTAAAACCCCAGCATGGAAGGTGATGTTTTTGTACTTCCAGGGTGTGACCGAAAGCCAATTTAAACAATGAACTTCACCTTGGGCTGCCCCCCTGCCCACAGCACCTTCTCAGGGATTTGTGAGGCTTGGCAGAGAGCACTTTCTTCTCCTTGGTCTGGGCACCACGGCCTCCAAGGTCACCTCAGCACCTGTGCCTGTGTGTAATGCTAAGGTAATCCTCACAAGGACAGCTTGACTCCTCACCCCCTGCTAGCTGCAGGTCTACATACAGCATTAATCAGCCTGCTGCATCTGCAGCTGATGTGAGCTGGAGCTTTAGTCAAATCATGACACAATTATTGCTCCAGCCACAGAGCCCAGAGGGTCAGAGCTGTCCCCGAGAGATGCTGAACTCTGAAATCCACATGGAGCTGACATCCCTCCTCTGATTTTTCTGCGGCTCTACATAAGACCTTGTGAAGGATATTTTACATTAAAACATTAATGGTTTCCTATCCAATTGGCTTGCAGTCTCATTTGAGTTAAAAGCCATCACTAACTGTTCTTGGAGCGCTGCTGCTGCTAAGCACAAACTGAATTCATGCTTCAGGGACACAAAATAAAACTCAGGATGCTGGGGTCTTGCTATTAAAAGGCAAGAAGCATGATCTGAAACCCCCTAGCTCTGTAAACTACTTGTGAATCCAGATATGTGATTTTTTCAATGCCTACACGTACATGAGACACCTTTTTTTTTCCTGGAAAGCTCTTGAGTGAGTTTGAAAGCTAAAAAATCAGGAGGAAAAAGTTCACCACACATGGTAGTGTACCTTTAGCTAAAGTACACAGGACTTGGATAAGCTGTAGTATCAAGAATTGGGTGGCCTGTTGTTCAAACCATGAATGGACTAAAGATATCAAAGAATTGTTGCATTTGAATGATGCATTGTTGCACCAGTTACACCAGATATTGGAATAACTTGCCTTTCATGGGACAAGATTGTTGGAAAGGAAACCCCTCATTTAATCAACAGAGAAATAACATTTTCTTTGTTGATCTAAATTCAACCAAACCAAAAGTATACGGCCTAGCCTTGTGGAAATTGGTGGGATTATTCTTAGACACAAACTTAGGCACATACATAAATATAAAAGGGTACAGACAGGTGAGCATGGACATACCCTAGCTCTGGAGCTGCCAAATGCAGCAACTGCAAACAGGACTGTCTGACAAAGAAAGCTGGCCAGAGAAATAAAAAACAACCCATAAAGCATCTTCATCCCTCACTTGGACAATGCCAAGTGAAAGCTGCAAACTGGTTACCAAAACAGCAAATCTGAGAGGACACTAAAATACACTTACATAGTTTTCCAAGCCCTTATATATATTATCTAAACAGCCACATCAGTCACAGATGCTGTCTGTGCTTTCTCATAGTATTCTCCCTGAACAGACAAAAATTTGTAAGGAATATTAGAAACACAAGATTCCCACAGGAGCTGTGTCTTCAGGGAAGCCACATTCTGCTACTGCAGAGTTTGTGCTGCTCACTCAACAGCTGACCTGGCGTCGTTGTACTGGTGAGGCAGGTTGCAATGGCCAAAAAAACCCAACAAAAAACCCCCAACACATCAAAGAGCTGCACTGACCTCTCTCTTGAGCCTTGGGGCTTAACTCTTCTTCTTTTTCTTCTTCATCACTGCTAGAGCTCTCTGTTTTCCCTTTCATTTGTTCCAACTGGTCCAAGTTAACCCGTCCAACCAGCTCAAAATTACGACTCACCTTTGAAAGAAACACTTCTGTTAGCACTCAGCACGATCACCAACCAGACAGAAAAATGCCCACAAGTGCAAAACAAAGCCTAGTACACCCCAAAGCCTGCTCAGCTTGAGGTGACATGCAGTCCCTATAATCAAATTAACACTCATTTATTTCCAGTGGAAGTGATCCTTCCATTGCTGTTTATTCTGCATTTCTCATTTCTGTTTTTTTGGAAATTAATGAGATTCGGTAAACCCCCTTCAATTCTTCATCCAAGAAATGTAAAACATCAAGTCGTAGCCTCATTTTTATGGCATTATTCAACTGCTGTGATCAAACACTGCTACCACACATCCACACTGAAGGGAAACTCTCTGTGATGGGTTCATTCAGCTTTATTCATGAAAGGATGGTTCTTTTTTTCACTAAGCACATGGCTGCTGTGTGGCACATACACTCTCACTCATTAATAACAGATTAATTTTCATTACGCCGGGCTGCAAAGTGCTTTGCAAACTGATACACAGACTATAATGGGAACACTTCACCCAGCAGTCAAATTCAGCTAACCCTGGGGTGAAATGCACCAGCTACTTAAGAGCTCACAGCAGCAGTATGAAAGGAGCAGCTCAGGGCACAGGAGTCAGGAACTGCTCCACATCCAACAGGAACGGCGGAGCAGCAGCCCAGATTTACAGCGGAGGCGGAGAGCGTGGAGCGTGACCAGGACACTAAGGCTAATACTTGCTGCATGACAAGCGCCCTCTGAGCTCATTGATCGCTGCTGGGAAGGGTTTTGGATTCATCTTTCATGCAGAGAGACAGCCCTCCAGCAGCACAGGCACTGAGCCACGCGGGCAGAGGGGATGGAGACGGAGCAGAGAGTGCAGCACAGCGCGTCCTGCAAGAGGCTGAATGGAACAGCAACTCCCACTGCCTGCTTTTTACCCCTCTGTGGGAAAGGAAATGTGAATGATGCCAAGGAGGACGCAAGGCAGGCTGGAGGATACATCCAAATAGCAAAGTGTCCTGATTATAGAGGTGTGAAGATTCCTAGTACCGGGTTACAGAGAGCTGCGGTGAGGTTCTCTAACTTAACACATCACCCACAGAGGTTTAAACAAACAAGACCACATGCAAGCCACTTGATTCAACTCAGCTTATGTAAATGAACTCTTTTTAGGGTGCAATATACAGCCTGGGTGGTATCTGAGCCCAGAACGTAAGACATAAATTGAAGAGGTATAATTTACCCCCCAAAAAGGGGAAGCGATGCCCTAAACTACCAGGGCCACCACTGCAGGCGCAGATCAGAAGGGATAGCTAAGTGAAAGGAATAATCTTCCCAGCCTGATGCACTGTGTCAAAAAACATCAACCAACAGTTCTTCCTGGATACACCAGGCACCTTGCTGCGATGACCAGGAGCTGTGGAACTCCTTGTGTACCATTCGAATCGCAGAAGACTCTCCAGAAGTAATAAAGATGGCAGAGGAGCCTAGCATGCCAATGTAAATTGACAAAGTTTGGTTTTACAAGATGGCCAAATATTTTTTGAGCATGAAAAGTGTTTTGCTTTGTTTTTTTCTTTTCCCTGGGACTTCTGCTGCTAATACCTTCCATATATATTTGGCTTTAAGGAAAAAGTCATTCAGTCAATGAAGCCTTTAGTGAGGACCTTGGGCAGCCAAACTCCAACAGGTGAAGGCATAAGCTGCCTCTTCTGGAAACCTGCCAAGGAAGCACTCTAGGAAATATTCCAAAACACATCTCAGTCCTAGAACTTAAACGTTTTCAGCTACAGAAATTCAAAGCTAACAGTCTGTGGAAAGCCTTTAATGACTTCTCAAGACTAGACCTGGTATGCGTTCAGGTAATCCACAAAAACTCCGAAGCAGTCTCAACTGAGGACCTGGTTAGACTTGCTGTTTATCTTTCCCCTTGTTAAATGTAAATGGAGATGTATAGACCTCTTTGTTATTAAAATATGCGTGGCATGTCAGGCTGCTGAAGTTACCAGAGCAATCCTGTGTTTGGAATCTCCTGCCTTTTACAGAGGCTGAATCACACTGCCTTGGTATTGTTCCACGACCCTTACCCCAACCCCCTTTAAATAAATCCAGCATACACAAGAGCCTTTTCCAGATAATCACACTCTGCATGCAGCAGTTTGCCAATTCTGATCTATCTGAGCAGCTTCAGAAACGATTATTTTTCAGTTTCTGAAGGAAAAAAAAAAAAAAGTGAGAGAGAAAAAAGAGAATGGGAAGTGCAACATGGGATTGAGGGAGGGAGAAGAAAAAATTACCCCGGTGTCAAGTTGGCTAGCCAGACATGCAAATAAACCAGTTCAGTACCTGCAAAGACTAGATTGCCACAAATCAAAACTAATTGGGCGTTACCTTGTGCTCATCTCGAAGGTGAGCATCCAGCTCCTCTGTGTGTTTGGTCTCATAGTAGCAGAGTTGGCATTTGTAAGGTTTCAGTTCATTGTGCTTCTCTATGTGCTGCTGCAAGCTCTCGTCACTGGAGCAGGTAAAGGTACACTTGTCACAGCGGAACACGACTCCCTGCAGGTACTTGGACAGCTTGGAACGGCAGACTTCAATGGGAACGACCCTTTCCTCTGTGGGGACAGCACAGCATTCACTTAGTGACACCAGGAAAACAATCCTCCCTGCCAGGGCAGGGTTAATCTCCAAAAGCTACAAACGCAGGTGGCTGGTGACTGGGTGAAGAGGATGGCAATGGAAGGTTTTGGGGTAAGTGAGACTCCATCTATGAGTCAGAGGAGTAGAGCCTAGGAACACAAAACCAGCCCATAAATCAGCCAAGACCAAAAGTGTGGTTTTGTTCAGTGCTTGACAGCAGCTGGGAACTGCTTCTAGGGAAGTAATAAACAGGGCAGTTGCTTCTCAAAGCATCACACGCTGCTGGTTCTGCATAAATTGGAGCTGGTGTCCTCACCATCACACCCAAACCTGCTCTCTGGGGACTGAGAAGGTGAGCAAGGCAGCACCTCTCCTGGAAAAAGGCTGTGCAAGTTCAGCCAGCAGCAGAAAACCTCCCAGCATACCCAGAGCTTGCAAAAAGCTCTGCACACATGATGTACTGAAAATGCTCTTGCTGAGTTTTTAAACTCTGCACTCCCTCTAACAAAGCAGTGATGTTTCACAGAGCAGCAATTAATTTCGGTCATTTGACACAGCCAGAATCCGATGTGCCTCAACACTCATCCACTGTGGTTCCCTCCACGCTGTGCAAACAAGAGAAACCCCAAATATGACCGTTCAGCTGAGGGTCACCACCAGATCCTCATTAAGGCTTTTGTTACCCAAACTAGCATTTTGAACTTGTGCGCTTGAAACTTAGCGCTGCTCCTCCTTACGGGCTGCATACTAAAGGAGGGTTTTGATCCTCCTCATCCAGGCTCATCCCCAAGGACAGGAGGAAAAAAAAAAAAGGCCTGAATCTCTTATGGTAGACATGAAGGCTGAAGGAATGTGAGACGTGGCAGTGCACACATGGATCTGAGCCAACGGGCCCTTTCTTCTAGTGAGGAGGGTAAAATTACATCCAAAGACAACTACAGAAACACACACTCCCTTTACAGTAAGACTTTTTCCTGCAGCTCAACAAAATATTCCATCCTGCCCAGTTTCTCCCCAAGCACAAAACTTATCTTGTAACTTCCTCTTTTTGAGGTTTTCCCCAAAGCTATGCCTTAACCAAAAAAAAAAAAAAAAAGGAAACAAACACCCGAAGACTTGTGATTCTTTTCTACACCAACAACAGCTTCTCTCACTATAAAGAAACCAAATAGTGGCCATTCAGAGTGGAAACAGAGGAGGAAAGAATAGGGTTTAAGACACAGCGGAATTTAAAGCTGTGGTGCTGAGATCACTAGAAAAACTTTTTACAAGGTTGTTGCAGCTGCGTGCTTTTGGAGTCTCAAAAATAAATGACACAGCCAGTTTTAGAAGTGAAAAAGCCAAGTTAAGTTTTCAAGAATAGAAATACTAATTAAAATATTTTAACATTCACTTTTCCTCTAACACCTGGCACAGAGTAAAAAAGCTAAAACATGCAACAATATAAAACTTTAAATCTACCAGACTGAAGTAAGGCAGCATTCTCTTATTCACATGAACAAAACCTGTTACCTCACAACCACACACAGAGTCCTCAAATCAAAGGCAACTCAGTAAGAGAAGAGCAAAAAAGACACAAATATCAGCTCTAGATTGAAAGATTTCAATTTCAGGGGCTGATTTATAGCTTTTACATGATGTATTCATGTCAGTGAGCCTCCTCCAAGGTATGATTTTGGAACTTGCAGGGCTACCTGGACCTGGAATATTACATTTCTTAAGGTGATGCTCTCACCTCCAGCTTGCCCAGCCCTGTTTATTTAATTATTCATTTAGAATGCACTTATCATGTCTCGACAACTGACAAAACTACAGCAAACCATGAAGCCTCAAACAAAAATTGTAAAGCTTCTTTACCACCATGAGACTTCTTCAAAGCTCACCAGTGTCCAGTGAAAGAATACTGCAGACACCTCACAAAAAGATGTCCTGACTTGTGGAACAGTTTTGCAAGAGCAGTAATTAAAAAATTAACAACAAAATAAACACCTAACAAAAGTATCATCTTGGTTTAAGAAATCATGTCCTTCCACTAGACTGGAATATTCAGGTTAATTGTATCAGGGAACTTACTGAAATGACATTAATGACTAGCTATTATCAGTACTATAATTCAAAGCAAACATACATTTTTTGTTCAAGGCACAAGAGAGCTAAGGACTCTATTAGTCCTGAGTTGTAATGAGAAATCTTTGCTCAGTAACACACCAAAACATATATAACACTTCCTTCCCTCAAAGGTAAACCAAAAAAAACCAGTCCTACTATCTAGACACAGACCAATTACTTGGTTATCTTGGGTTTTAAAAATACACATTTTTGCCTGGAAATCCAAAGTACACTCATAGAACAAGCAGCATTTGCATTCCAATAGCCACAAGCAAGCAATGCATGAGGGTTCCCCATGTATCAGTGAAGTTGTATGTACAGTGGAAAATGCCAGAAAAAAATCATGTGCAAGGAATCAAGATCTGTAGCAAGGAAGCCTTTGGGGAGGCAGGTAATTCTGAAAATTTATCTTAAAGGTCACTATTCAAAACATATGGGTCTTATGAAGGAAAAAATCACTAGCTCTCTAATGAAAGGATGAGGAAGAAAAATGCCCAAGGATTTAAAAGTATAGCCAACAGTGAACTTGCTAAGTAGCCTCCAGCCACCAATATACTTCAAAATGCACAAGGGGAATGCTACTGGAAAGGATAACATCAGGAGAAAAGGTGGTCAGGCTTTGGAAGGAGCTGCCCAGGGACGTGTGGGAGTGCCCATCTTTGGAGGTGTCCAAGGAACATCTGGAGGTGGCACTCAGTGCTCTGGCTGGGGACAAAGTGGGGATTGGTCACAGGCTGGACTCAGACCACAGATGGTCTCAGAGCTCTTTTCCAGCCTAACTGATTCTGTGACACACTAAGTGTATTGTCCAGCATAAATTAAAGGTTAACATGCTGCTGGATCAGGAATTCCCTGCTGCCTTTTACCCTGTCATAAAGATCAGGAAGAACTAGAGAGCCAAACATCTCCTCACTGCCCTGCAGCAGCCTCTGGCTGAGTCAACCCCCTGGGACAGGACACCTGTAATGAGTCTGTGCTCCCTCTGTACCCACAGAAGGGAGGATGAGCTGCTCTGACACCGATCAGGGGCAGGTGGTATATGAGAGAAGCTCTTGGAACCTCTCCTTCATGGAAATCAAATTCCTTGCATTATTTTTTTTCTTTCTCACTAGGCATTCAGGCTGCTAGCTGATATTCCTTTAACCTCATGAAATTCAGCCTCTGTAGCCACTCATTAAGAGGTAAATATGTTCTCCATTTCAAGCACATGCTGTTTCACCAAGGATTAGGGGTGCAGCAACTTGGAAGTAATGTAAGAGTCATGCATCTGTAAACATGTCTTTTGCACAAAAGGAGCATTAACCATGAGTGGATCGAATCCTTCACTCATGATTTTACATGCTGCACCATTTCATCTACCTCAAAACCAATTTTCTTGAGCCACAGCTCAGGGTTATGCCCTTGCTTTGCCAATGTAATGGCCATAAAACAGGAAGGTTATCTCAGACTACATTGACTATTCCTCAGTCTTTCTTCCAGTGCACATTAAATCTTGTCAAAACCATCTGCTTCAGTTGCCACATAATTAAAGACAACAGTAGAGGGGTGTTTTCTAGCTAGATATATGCACCAGAAATAAGTCTATAAACCCTGGATAGGTGATGCCAAAGAAAACCCTTCGTGGCCTCTGAGACTCTTCAGCATCTACAATCCCATTCGCATGAAAACTTCTTTTACTGGTTTTTCTGCCCGCCAGCACTGGGGTGCGTAGACCATTATGTCCTTATGCCATAAGGTTTGTTTCAGCAGCAAAAACTCTTTGAGGTTGGTTTGTGCTACTGAAGCAAGTTCTACAGAAGGAAAGATCCACAGTTTCACTTACCCAAGAGGTGACAACCTCCTTTCAAATGGTCAGAACAGCTCTGCAGAAGCAGCCCAACTGCTTGAGCTCATGAAGTGCTCTTCCACTTCTGCAACTGGACATTCTCAATACCAAACCTATGCATGATGGAAAACACCCTGAAACCCATCCAGTCTCCCCTGTTTTAAAGGTCTGGCATTGTCTGTTGGAGCCCTGGCGTGGTCACAAAGTGGAGCAAACTGGGCAAAATCTGACACAGCAGCACCTTCAAAGACAGGAAGCAAAAGCCAAAGAAAGCATCGGCCAAACCCTTGCAACCAAATACAGCAGCTTTGTAATGTGCTTTCTGAATCACTGACAGGTCATTTCCCCAGATGTTCCCTTGGAACAGCCCTGCTAGCAGAAAGAAATCTGAATTCTGCCAAGCCCACTGTGCTGGTACAAGAAGGACTTGAAGCTACCAACACTGAGAAGTGGTATGCTACAAGGAATCACGACAGCACTTGTCACACCAGAATCTCCTCCAGGAAAAAGATGGCATGCAAAACCTGTGTTTGCTCACCACCAGTACCCCACTGTGAAACTCTGCCCAACCTGCACGCAGGCAGAGTGCCATCCCAACACATGGGTTTGGATTTCAGCAGCCAACAGACCATCCACAAGCATCAAGTGTGATAGCTGTGGGCAGGAATCCCAGCCCAGAGAGCCCAAACTGCTGTCTCTTCTGAGCTAGCAAGCCCACAGTTAATAGAATATAGACATCCCTAATCCCACTTTTAGCAGGCTTTAAAAAAAAAAATTAAAAATGGAGAGGTGTAGACAGAAAAGCATTTTACAAGTAAAGAAATGAGATAATTACAGTAATTTTACGATTATAAGCTGCACCTGATTATAAGCCGCATGTCCAGGTGTCGGCAACTGTCTTGGGTTACAATACAGAGTGTGATAAAAGGTATCTGTTCTATCACCATCTCTTGAGGGTGGGGGCAGTGATC
>PYHW01009482.1:462236-485206 GCA_013186435.1 Turdus rufiventris
ATTAAAATAATTTGGAGGGAGGGGGTTTACATTCTCCATTTCAAAGAGAAGCTCCTGCCTTTCTCAGCAGACACCTGTCCTCCAAACTGACACAGCAACTTTTCGTTCTTTGTCCATATATAAGCCACACCTGACTATAAGCCGCACTTCATGTTTGGACCAAAATTTTAGTCAAAATGGTGCGGCTTATAATCGTGAAATTACTGTATTTTGTTCCTAGGAACACCGAGGAGAAAATACTCAAGGAATTTATCAAGGGATATTTTGAGGCCTCTATGGTTAGCTGATAAACCTTCTGGGTGAGTTTATGATAGCAGGGCCTTTAAGATAACAAGGACATGGGCTGGGCAAAACTCTAGCCTAGATCAAAGTTGCAAATTAGGGCAACTCTTGCTAAACAGGCGTTTGGTGGCTTTCACCTCTCTTGAGGACAAGCTTAAAAACACTCCCAAATACGCCCTGTTTCAGCAGCAGCAAACTTCAAATTTCACAGAAAACAAATCAGATGCATCTTACAGAAACGAAACAAAAAAAGACAACCAAGGGCTGGTGACTCCTTCAACGTATTTGTCCTTGTGTAGAAAGAGAGGAAAAATGGAATGAAACCAGTCTGAAATACTGAATGAAGGCAGAGCAGGGCCCTGTCCAGCAATCCCCTGACCAGACAGACAGGACACGGACGCCGTTACCTCTGTGCAGAACTATGTGGTCGATCATGTTGCGTTTGTATTTGGTGTGGTAGAGACAGAGAGGGCAGCGAAGGTCTTTGGGTCCTTCCTCGGGGACTGCCGAATGCCCGGCCTCCACGTGCATAGTAAAAGCAGATCTGTGGGAGAGAAGGGAGACAATGGCAGTCAGGAGGGGGGCAGTGAGGTGCCACACAGCTCTATAAGGGACGTGTGGTGTAAAAAGGTGCAGATGCCACTCAGCCCTGTCCGCACGGCCCAACAGACAGGCTGCTCACATGAGCGACACATGAGCAGAGGAATCTGCAGGGCTCCCACCCTCAGAGCAGCAAACACTCGTGGTGACAAGATATTCTGCTGCATGGGCTGATCCATATAGTCACACCACTATAGTTAAGATAGCAAAAGAATTCTCATCCTTCATGCTCATTATCTGTCTTCAGGCTGAAACATGCAGTGCACTTTCTCCGGTGAAGGTTAAATTTTTTGCAAGTTGAACAAAATCCAACTGTTCTGGAGTTGCAGAGAGGAGGACAAACTTATTTCAGGCAGAAAACATCCTTAAGCATCTTGATCTAACCAGCTAAACCGTTTAGATTGTGGGTACAAAAGGGATTTTTGTTCATAGTGAGTTTGGCACTGAGAAGTTTCGCTTTCAAAGCATCAGCTGTAATAATCTGCAAACCCAAGACTTAGAATACTGTATTTATTAGTGTGGAAGAATGAATGAATACTTCACAGTACTTTTGAACCAAACACTTTCACTGGCATTACACTGGCCACATACTTAGAAGTTGCAACAGATATGCATAGCAGAAGAAATTAACTGCACATCCATCCAACCACAAGCCCAACGACTGAAATGAGAGCTGTCTCCAAACCGGGGGCACTGGGCAATTTTTTCCTAAAGCAGTGATAAACCTTGCAAAATCTAAGGGGCTTGATACATTGAACGAGAGTAGAAAGTAGCTTTTAGTAGATCCAATCCAGCAATCATTGAATGCTGCAGGTACACTTCCATCAACTTTGATCACTGCTCTCATGCTTTTAAGTTTCTAGAGTGCCTTGAAGAGGGGACTGGTATGTTTTGGGGGACTGTTTTGCCCCCTGCTCTCCTTTTTTTAAGACAGAAAACACTGCTAAGAACATGTCTAAATTATTGTTGTATGATTTATTTCATAATATCAAGGTGAAAGAAAATGGCACTTGCAAGACACAGTCAGATTGCACCTGCAAATTTCTGGTAGTATTTAAGACAGGGAGCAATCAGGATTTTAAACACACGATTCTAACATGGGGGGAGCAAAGATGAAGCAACGAAGTGTAGAGACATATAACTAGAGTTCCCATGTGGCTTCTTTCAGGTTTGTGCTCAATATTTCCTCCCCTGATCAATATTTCCTTTCCTGATCCAGTCCTACCATTTTGTGCTCAACAAGTTTAAGACCTCAAATGTCAGCTGAGTGTGTTATGCTCAAGGCTCCAGCACCCCAGGAGGATATGATGAACCACACAGGTGCCTTCTTCTCTTTTCCTCCAGAAGAGCAGCTAAAACACACACACACATACAGATACACAGGGCAATATGCCTTTAAATTTAAATAACTGGATTTTCTGAAATGTCTCTGTATCCTAACAAATAAGCTAGAATAGTATCTTTTTATCATTTAAGTTGGAAAGATTGGAGGAAAAATAAAACTACATGAGAAGGGTTTCTTCAGTAAGGTGATATAAATTTCCCCATCGCCATGGGACACTGTCCCATGTTTCATGCTGGTTGCATGTAGAAATGGCACTATTTCTGCAGAGAAAGTTTTCACACTTAAGAACAAAGGAATCATGAAATGATAGTTTTTGATTCTCAGAGAATCTCAGAGAAGTAAGGAGGGATGCAGCAGAACTGCCACCTTGGATTTCCAGAGAAAAGACTTTGGCATGATTGGGGGACTGGCTGAGAAAATCCCCTGGGAGGGTATCCTGAAGGACAAAGGAATCCAGGAACATTGGATATTCTCCAAGTACAAAATCCTAAAGGTGCAAGAACAGATTGACTCCATGTGCCAAGAGATGAGACCGGCCTGGCTGAACAGAGATCTGTCTCTGGAACTCGGGGAAAAAAGGACAACTTATGACCTTTCCAAGAAGGATTGTGACAAGAGGACAATGGGGATGTTGTCAACCTGTCCTCTCAAGTTGCACTAGAGGACATTTAGATTGGATGTAAGGAAAAATTTCTTCCCAGAAAGGGCTGTCAGCATGGGAACAGGCTGCCCAGAGAAGTGGTTGAGTCACCACCCCTGGACGGATTTAGAAGATGTGCAAATGTGTCACTAAGGTTTAATGTGGGGCTTGGTAGTGCTGGGTTAATGGTTAACTCGAGGATCTTAAGGGTCCTTTCCATCCTGAACAATTGTGTGATTCTGAAACCTACTGCAAGGACTCACTGTGCTTTTGTCTGCAGCAGATGGTACCGGCTGCTGTAGGAGAGAAGAAAATGGATTACATGGATGCTGCTGTGATCTGGCATGGCATTCCCTACGCTCCTCTCCCTGGTCAGCAGTGGCCATGTTCCTGTGAGCTACAGCCAGCTCTCAAAGACCTCAGAAGTCTTTTCAAGCACTAAAAAAACCCCCTTACGAGTTCAATTCATTTGTTTTGCACAGTACTTACTTAAAGCCTGTATAAAAGGAGCAATCTTTGCACTTGAAGAGCTTTTTCCCTCCGTGCTTGTCGCGGTAGTGGCGTCGGATGCTCTGTATGTAACCCGAAGAGAATTCGCAAAATTCACAGTTAAGGATGGCTTCTGCTTTCTCCACTCCCGCAGCACTCCCGGAAAGTGGGATTGGGCTGATGTTGTTGTTGTTCCTGGCCAAGGCTGCGGACTGGTAGTGGTTCAACTGCTGCTGAACATCAGGGGGCTCAGAGTACGAAGAGTCTGCGGGGAAACAGAGTGAAGTTGTTATTCCAGGTGGATCAACAGACCCAAAAAAGGTTTGATGATGCCTGCTCCAGAACCTACTGCCTTTTGGAGGGGGTTGATCAAGTGGTTGGTTATGAAACTAATCCTGCTTTCTGAAGGGATTAAGAGGTGCAGCACTTCTTAATCTAATTTAATGTGTATTCTACAATTTATGAGGTGAGCAATATAAATAATGCCTTTTTAGATCTGATTCGGGGAGGAAAGGAGTGAGACACATTTAAATTAAACTAGTTTGAAAAGAAACCTGATTTTAAGACACTTAATTTGTGAAGGTAAAGCCCGTTAATCATATTGCCAAATGTTTTATGTGTTTGGCACATGAATCAGACCAGATCCTCTCAAATATCTCATGCCAGTTCACATGAGGTGAAGATCTGGCACAGGATATATGTAAATAATCTATCTATGTGGAAAAAAAAAAGAAGAAAAAGAAATGGATACCCTTCCCTACTCATGCTGATGATGTTAGAAATTAAATCATCACTGGGAAAAAAAAAGATGTTTAATCACAAACTCCAGTAAAACAAACTTTCAAACCACTGTTTTGCCATACTGAGAAAAAAGATCTCTAAAGACACATCCCTTCTACAAGCCAGCAGAACTCTGCCACACCATTTTAATGGCAGGAGGAACAGAATCCAGAGATGTCTCTGTACTGAAACTGAAAGCTGCAACCTGTTGGTTGGATACCCCAAAAAAAGAGTGTGGAGGGAGGGAGGGTGGTGTTGAACCTTTCCCAACACACTGCTTGAATGTGGAGGTTAGGAATTCATCTGCTTTGTTCTACATAACCCACAGCTGCCCATGAATGGCACAAACCAAAGCAGATGAATAAAGCACAGATGAATTTCAGTGCAGTTTTCCTGAATAGAAGACAAAAGGCTCTTTTCCTAAGCTTTCTAGAAGGGGGGAAAAAAAGCAAGGAGGGAGGGGGAGGTGGGAGGGAAGTCAGGACACAAAGTGTACCAGCCACCTCCTGTTTTGATGTGTACTTCATTTTCCAAAGCTGAATTCCCCAGGGCTAGATATGTAAGAATTCCCTAACAGACACACATTTGTGGGAACTCAACACCATCCATTCCAACCAATTAGTATGGGGAAACAAAAGGCAAACAGGCCTATACAACACTGAGTGTGGGGACTTCCCCACCTGTCTTCAAAAGGGTAAAATGCTTGCTTTCTTTTCCCACTACCACAGGCAGGGGTTACAGATGCCCCAGAAATGAGTAACAAATAATGACAATTAAAAAAACCAAACCAAACCCTGAAACAAAGCAGACACAGCAGGTAAATGTCTCCAGGCTCCCATGGCTTCACCACCAGGTGTACATAGCAAAGAGAAAGGCAGAGACAGGAGAGATCCTGGTAAAATTTGGTTTTGCTTTTCCTTATCCACACCCCATGAGCTGAGTGAGGCTGGATTACAAAGCAGCATTTATCACCACTTGCTTCCACCCCTTCTACAGCAGGTTTGTTCACCAGGAGGGCTCACAGTGAGCTCCACCTGTTTAAATGTCACGGCTTTCCTCCCCTTCTGTTTGGAGCAGGCTCCCCACATCCTTTACTTTGGCACAGGACAGGACAGGTCTGAGGAACTGCAAACCCTCTGCAGAAGTCTCCTTTCTCTCAAAGGCAGCATTTGAAACAGGATGTTTGGTGTATTTTTTAATGTTTACTGGTCAAATTACTCTTTAGGGTATTCAAGTCTACTTGGTAGCTCACTTGTTCCCTTCCTCAGGAAGAAAGGATCAAAAATTTCCACCACATCACCGGTGTTCCTGACCAAAGCCCCAGAGATATCCGCAGCTAAGAAAGCTGCAAGTCTAGAAATTATTCTTTTCAAGGGAAGGAAGTTCTGCTGTTGTCTGCAAGATCTACTGTCCTTCAGATGTTTTACTTCTCCTATCATCTGGCGTCTGTTAATCCAGCTTTAGAATTTTCCATCAGTTATTTACACAGCCCTGTGGAATCTGGTATGTGAAAACAACAGAAGTAGATAGCTTCATGTCAATTCCCACNAAAAAAAAAAAAAAAAAAAAAAAACCAAGAAAAAAAGCACATCAAGTAGCTTTCTCTGTCATCAGAAATAGCCAGAAGAAAATTCTACCTTTCACAGTGACCACCTCACAGCTTTTAGTACATTACACTCCATTACTCATTTTTAAAAGAGTTATGGTATTTACAGGAATGAAAAAAAGCCATCTGAAGAGTTTTTCCAGTGAGTCTTACCCTTGAACAATGGCAGCGTGCATGGCCTGGTATAGTCTTTGCTTTTTCTCTTGCCAAATTCTTTCATTACACTTGCTGCAAACTTGCTGCAAGTGCAAGATTTAGCACTTCCTGAAGGAAAACACTCAGGATTAACACATGTGCATAGGGCTTCTGTTGATGTCTGAGCACCAGCTTTTCCAGACAGCTCTCCTGGCATGAAGGTGCAGCCCAGCTCCACCAGGAACACCCTGGACAGAGCCCAGAGTTGACTGAAGGCATGGCAAGTTTTCCAATGCGTTCAGCAAGCCCCCATCCTGCTGCCCATTCCCAAACCATCAGAGGCACTGGAAGGACAGCAACTTGCCTCCAGAGATGCCTCCAGAGATGCATTCTGACACACAACACAGAGCAAACGGCCAGCAAATGGCAAACAGTGGATGGGGGTGAGCTTTTGACATTTTTTTTCTAATTTTTTTTTAAAGGGTCAGGGGTGGCAAATCCACAGTCACAGCGCTGCTTTAAAAACTGCACTTGTCCTTGCTCTGTTCCTGATGGAAGAGTGGGCTGATGTTGCAGACAAATTTTGCTGCTCCAACAACAGGACGCCAGGCTGGAGACTGAAGGAGCAGAGCTTTTCTTTCAGAACTGACCCAAAATCTGAGTCATGACCCTATACAATGCAAGTTCCACCTCTTCTTTTTTCCTGCACCCCCAGGCACAAAGGGCTGGGAGCACTCTGATAAAGTGTTAACAGCCTTGGCCTAGAGCAGGAAGAGGGTTTAGCCATCCACCTCTAAAAAAAGTAAAAAAGACCCTAAAAGCCTAAGAAGTCAGAAAGCAGAAAACATTTAAAATAAGCAAAGGGAAGATTGAAGAAAATTTGTATTAAGTACATGTAAAATACAATAGCAGCGAATAAACACAAATGGAAGGGAAGTTAAGAAAAATTAAACACCAGGAAGTTCCATTTACATTTTAAGAAAAAAGGTACTTTTTTTTTTTCACTAAACAACCTTAAGGCAGCACAAGAAAATAAAGCACATTCATACATGTAATGAAAGGAAAGAAAATGGAACATTTAGCCCGATTCATTTGAAACAATCAAACAAACAAAAAAACCCCACACCCAAAACACTGAGATTCCTTGAAAAAAACTAATTGTATTCAAAACAAATGGAAGGACTTCACTGTGCAACTCCTGAAACAAGATAACAGCAAAGGATGATCTGATATAAAATGAAGGACACCTATAGTCATGTCAAGAGGCAAAAATTTACAGCAATTGCTATAGTTAAAAATAGAAAAAACAGCAACAACGCTGCAAATCTCAAATTTGAAATTTTACATATGGCATCTACCTACAAAATTACCTGCACAGGACAACTAATTAGGCCAACAAATAATGTAACTCCTGTCAGCACCTATGGCTCTAAAAGTCATTATCTTTCCTTAGTATAGAAGAATGGTTTTATACCCAAAATTCCAGAAGTTGAAAGGAAAGCAGGAGAAATGATTGTCCATGAGGTGATTTATCAACACAGCTATATCTAAATTACTGCTGCATTCTGGTAAGAACACACAAGCAAGTCTCACTGTGTCCCTCCACACACATTTCCAGAGTGCCAAAAACACCAAAATGCCTGGTCAGGGGTGTTGTCACCTCTAAAACTTCATCCAGACTGCAGTGCCAAAGACTGGGACAAACGAGTCTGCCAAGAAATCTGGGAGTTACTACCTCAGCCAAAAGAGCAAGGCAATACAATACGGCCATGAAAATTTAGCTTGATTCCCTGCATACCCTGGGGTCACACACTGGGGAAAAACATACAAAGAAAATACACAACGAAAATCCACCACAGAAGCAAAATGAAAATCCAAGTTTCATTGGATCCTGTGTCGCTTATAATATGTTTTAGATATCTCAATGAAAACAAAACTTGGGGATCCTTCCAGGAGAAAAAAAAAATGCAATTTCAGATCCTGAACTGAAAACATAAATTTACACAGAAATTCCGTGTTGTTTCAGTTGTTGGTAGATATTTTCAGTGGTATCAATGAACATCCCTTGCAACAGCAAAACTCTTCCACAAGATTCCTAAACCCAACAATAACAGGCCAGAAATTCACTCAGACATGTCAAAGGAAGAGACACTGAGCCAACAGCTGAGAAACAAGAGGGGAAAAGACCTATTATAGGGAGGAAATTAAATCTGCTTCATCCTTTTAGGGTGGACAGAACCAGACATATGTAATAGAAACATTTTCATGTCTGCACAGTGATGGACTGGGGTGGAGGGAGGAGAACGAGAACTGGTCAGGAAAAGTAGCTGTTGGAGTACACTGGAAAGTGACATTACTGACTCTACAGAACTTTAATAATGAAGCAGCTCAATGACCAGGAGGAGTCACTGGGAGATAAAAGCGAAGACACCATGGTATATTCACACAGACACATCAACCAGTCAAAAGAGACCAGCATGTGTAAGAACAGTGAAACTGAGGACAGAGATGTCTGGTTCATGAGATAAGAAAAAATCCCAAAGGGAAATGTATAAATAACAGAAAGTGCTTAGTAACGCTTTGTGAGGAAAACAAAGGAAATTAAATATTAATACCTAGGCCTGGGACGTTCTGGATCTGTGAGGACATGTTCTAGAGGGACTAAGAGGAAAATATTTGGAATGCTATTTACTTTTATCCCAGTTCATTCATAAAGAGAAAATTTCTATGAAGAACGACAGAAAGAAATCCCAGGATTTAAGAAAACCAGCAGTTTCCTCTGGATAGAAACAAATTTGTCAAACCAAGTAAAGATGCAATGCTGCACTAAAGAACACCAAAAAACAACATAAGGCCAATTGCTATTTTAAAACACTTAAGATAAGCATAAGGATGGAATTTAGGAGATTTAGGAACACAATCCCTTCCAAAATTCAACAGGACTCAAAATCACCAGCTGACTGAGTGGCAGGATTGCACATAGCCATGAATGGCAACAGCTTGAAAAGTGGGAAGGTGGCAAAGCAGGGTGTCACACAAAGATTGCGAAGACTGCACACATTTGTTCACTTTATGCCACACAGCACTGACCTGGAAGGAAGAGTATGTGGGAGGGTGAAATGTTCTGGCAATAAATTGAGCTGAGGGGAGGGGAAGACAGAAGAGACTGAGACTCAGAGAGATGCAACTAAATGTTCATGAAGAAGCTCAGGGAACCAGACAGTCCAAGTCGTGTTTAAAAATAGAGTGTGAGCCTGGTCCTCTACCTAAATTCTGATTTCTGCTTAATTACCTTTACATTTTGCCAGAATGTTGTGAGTGAAGGATAACAGAAACAAGTTTTGTGCCCTCACTCACACACTCCAAAAGAAAAAAGCAATTAAAAGTAAAGAAAATAAAGCCCTGGAATAAAATTACCATTTAAGGGATTTATACACCACTACTACCCCAAAAAAAAACCTCACAAAAACCAACAAGCCCAAACCCAAACAACAGAAACAACAACAACGAACCAACAAAAAACCCAAAACAAAACAAAACCTTGTTGGTGGAATTTATTTCAGCATTATCTCTCAAGACCACTTCTCGGATCATGCCAGGCCAGGTTTTGTGAGAAAGATATTACATGTATTTCTAAGCCTCAGAAAGGAGCAATGAGAAAGGCACGTGAACTATGCAATCTTGTTTATTCAGAAGAGGTGAGAGAAACTACGTCTGTACTTCTTCAGAACTCTGAATTTCCTCTAAAGTTGTGTGCTCTGACTGGGACTGAGACAGGATAGAGGCTATGCAGCTCCTTGTGCTAATACCCAAGTAATTTCCAAGGGACATAAATTTCACCTAATATGAAGAAAGTAATAAATAATTTTCATCATCCGAATCTCTTCCACAGAATGACTCTGAATTTTGATGTTTCACAGTTGAGATCAAGAGTGGCTACAATAGTCTGTAAAAAAGACGATGCATTGGAAAGCAGTAGGAACTAATTACGATTTATGGAGGAGTAATATAATTGATGAGGTAAGTTATACCACAGTATTTCTGTAAGAAGTAAAAGATCAGTCCAGGACATACCCATGCCCCTCTGTTTTAGAATATCCAACTCCACCAGGAATTCCTGTTTGCATGAGCTTTCAAGGCAGGCACAACCCTGCTGGGCTGATGCTGTGATTGGGAAGTTTAGAGCTCAGGAAATGCTTCACCAAAACTTCTACTCATCCCTTGTTTTCATCTCTTCTCCCCACACCAATATTTCCTTCCTCGTCTCAACGCCAATAAACTTTCCTGTTTTTTAGATGACTTGGCTGCTTACTGATCACATTTAGGGTGCACACAAACCTCTCATTGTAAACAGAATTAAATTCCTTTGCCTAAACACAGGATTGCACTTAAAAACAAGATTTTCTGCTTGTCAAACACTGGGACCTGAATGAATTTACCTATTTCCATAAAATGCAGTAAAAAAAAGTTTGTCTAGCTTTTCCTTTTTCTGCTGAACCAAACTCAAACTTCATAGATGGAAGTACATTTACATTACAGAAGAGAGGAAAAGAAACAGAACTGGAAATAGCTTTAGCAAGACACTGATTTAACCAATCTGCTAAAAGGACTTAGTGGTAACAGGGTCTTTTTGGAATTTACAAATGTACAAAATCCTACTTCAACTGATTCTTCACTCGAGACAAGAATAAATTCTTTTATTTTTCATTAGTTACCAAATGATCCTCATGCTAATGTGTTCCATGATTTCCTTCTCATTTTTAAGGGCATTTCATCAGGTATTTTTTGCATTTCCTTCTCTACGTGACCCTTCACATATTTGTATTAATGCAAACACATGTGTTTCAGTCACCTAAATGCTCACTCTCCTCTAAGGCTTGAAATGAAGAGGGAAAAAAAAAAAAATCAATTTATCAAGCGATGCATATTGGCATTCTGTTTTAAAAGTGGCCCTAAAATTGCAGTGGCAGTATGTGGCACCAAGGATTCTCTCCAACCACAGAGCTCAGGAACCTGAACGTGTGTAATTTGTTCTGGAGACCTCCAGCACAGACCTTGACATTATTTTTTTAGTCAACAGAAGGTCCCCATCTCTGTCACAGTTCTGAGCTCAGAACACTCCGGGCAGTGTTTTCAAGCACTTGTAGTAACAATGTTCCTTAAAGAAGAAATAAAACCAGCTACTTAAATGTCAGATCTTGAGCTGTCAACTGTGATGATAACACACATCCATTTCAACAGAGCTAAAATGAGCAAAGAAGTTTTACCTCTCTGCCAAGCACCAAATCCCTCCAGCATGTTTTAAATCAGTGGGATAAACTGGAGTCTCAGGTGACAGGGAGAATATCAGTGAGGCTGATAGAGAAGGCTGTGAATACATGGGAATGATAGTCTGCAGAAATGCCCTCTTATACACCCTTGCTCAAGTCACACCCTGTATCCCTTCATGCCAACAGCATCCTTTTTAATCTGTGTTGAGTGATCACAAATTCCCCAGACACACAAGAGATCAGCATCTACCACTTTGTCAGTATCCTGAACATGAAAACCAGCGTCAAAAGAAAGCAAAAACCTCAGGAAAACAAACAAAAAACCACAGCAGGAGCCAGGATATGGTTCTTTCTTTTCACTGTAGGTGCTATCAGGTAACTTCCTTCTGCTCAGAAGGAATCCAGATGTTTCTTCCTTCATTTATTTCCTGATCTGCCCAAACATTTTGTCATCTTCCAACCCTAGGCAAGCCTTTCAGTGCCACAGCAATCCCATCACAGCAGGGTGGCCAACTCCATACAAGGCTGACTCCAACCTCCTCCCTGCTGCATGAGCTCCAGTCTGAGCCCTGCTCAACCTCAGCTTTGCCTTTGCCCATTCAGCTCAAGCACAAAAAACAGCACCAGAAAAACAAGCACAATGAGCAGCGAGCTGCCACTCCCCTCAGCACAGCCAATGACATCTCCCTCTGTTCCACCAGCCACAAAACAGTTCTCAACATGCTGCAGGAAAAGGCCAGAAGCCAAATAACTATACCCTAGTGGAAGAGAGCTACAGAGAACAAGGTCATCCCCCCAGAGCCTCAGGACCTCGGAACAGTGAGGAGCTTGTTCAGTAAAAGTGGAGGTGAACCAGACCTGCGCTTGTTCCACCAGTCCCTGCCAATCTGATGAAGGAGAAAAGTCCTGTCTGATCCAGGATCTGATATTTAGCTTAACGCTGACCACAAGGAGTAAGACACACCAACAATTACCACAGAGTTTTAAAAGCACTGCAAGGCAGTGTGGCCACTGTGGGAAGAAGAGACAGGCAAAGGCTGAGGGGAAAGCAGGAACTCGCTCCAGGTTAGAGAAAGAAGGAACATGGCTGGGGAAAATAAAAAAAAAAGCAGCCTGGAGGTAGCAGAGGTTAATCTGTCACTTGAGAGTGAGCATGAGGCATCACTCCTGTGGGGCACAAAAGCAGGGAAACAAGCAGAACAAGCAGACAGCTCTTTGCAGTCCAACTGTGACTACAAAAGTAGAGGCATCTTCTGTTCTGCAGCCTGCAGATCACCATATTACATCCTTAGCATGGATGCAATCCTTCCAACTCACCTGGCAATTAAAGTAATTAGCTGTTGAAGCTCTGCCTGAATTTGCCCTGTAGCCACTACTGGCTCTCTGCCCTTCCAGTCAAACTGCAGCGAAACAAAAGGGTCTGAAATTTCAAAAGAGTCTTTGTCCAAGCCCCTCCTCCCAAAACAAACCCCAAACCTAGAACTAAATACATCCTGCTATAATACAAAGTTTTCTGGCTGTGAGGACTGACCAAAACACAAAGACACACAAGCAACAACGACAGAGAAACAGCACCAACTTAGGAACTTTGTGTCCTGATTGCAAGGTTAGAAAAAGAACCCTTATCAAGAGTAAGAATGCACATGAACAAAAGTAAGCAAATCAGCCACAATCCACCATACAGATTTAAAAGACTCAACAACAATAACAAACAGGAGAACCCAAAAATCAGGGTAGCGTGTCTGACCATATGGAAAGCCTGCCTCTCTTCTGAAAAGTGGAAGGCAGAGGCACCAAATTAGGGGATTTTCTTGAAATGGTGCCTTGCTGCCCATACTTCTCCCCTCATCCCGGCAGCACATGAAATTTCTTTAACAAAACCTGCCAAGGCCCTCTGCACTCTTCAGGAGTTCATCTGTGAGGCAGCACAGAAGAAGACACACAATCTGATTATGCACTATCTACTTTGAAAAAGTGTACCGAAATGGGAAAGGATTTATAGTTCTGGAACACCAGTCCAAGAAACAAGACTTAGTCAAGCAATTTTGTGCCCAGCCTAGCTCTGGCAAAGCAAGCAGATGTATTTATATTTCAGCCTCTAGATGAGGCAAAGTTTTTTTCCACTGGCAAAGGCTAAAGTTCAGGAAAAAAAAAAACTGGAACAGGGCACTGGATGTTTCACTTAGCAGTTTTCAATGCATTTGCTGCTGCAAGTAATTAAATTTAATGAAGATGTTGACATGCCATGTACTGGGAGACTCAAGAAATCTAGTTCTGACCTTACATGTGTTTTGTGATGTGTGCTGGTATTAATGATAGGTCCTGTTTGAGAAGCATAATTATTGAGCTTCGAGGGCACACAAAAAGTGTGCTGCTTTCTATAGATCAAGAGCTGGTGGTCAGTAAAAAGAAATGGTTTTATACCACAGCAGCACAACTAAGGAGACACTAGAAACCACATCCAGGTCTGTTTAGCCTTGCACTTTTTGCTGCTTTGTTTTGACAATTCAATGTTCTTAAATACTAAAATTTTAAAAAGCTATAATTTTGAATTACTGCATGCAGTCATGATACAAGGGAATTTATGAGGCTCCAAATCTGCCAGCCATATGAATAAAACACAGTGCTTTGCTCTACAACATGATTAGGCCAAAGGGGTTATTTTCAAAAAATAAAGGGCTACTCCAAAAATCAATAACAGCAGCCAGGGCAATTTAGGGCAGGTATTTCACATGCTCTCAGGAAGCCTTTGCTGTGGCTGAAGTCATAATGTGAAACCCTTCATCAATCCATTGAGTCACTCTGCTTTACAGAATTCATGACCAGGGGTTGAGCTCGTGTGTCTCTCCAATTTGTGAGAGGAGGGCAGATCACCACCTCCACAGCCTCTGAACACAAACACACATTTATAACGCCATTCACTCTTGCTGCTCTTTGTGTTTTTTCACATTCATCCACACAATTTTTGTGTCTCTGCCTCGCTTGCAGATATATCTTATAGAAAGAGATGGGAGCATTCCAACATGGTGCCTTGGCAACGCAGATTTTGGGATTCCATTGCCTTGCCCTCAACAGGAGCAGAGCTGGGAACACTTACCTGTGACAGAGTCCCACAAGATGACACCACCATTGAAAAAACCCAAAAAACCCATTCTGGCCAGAGATTAATATGAATACAAGCTCTTATTCTCACAAAGACTGAAAGAGCATGGAAGCAGATCTTGTGAGAAGATTCATCCAGTCCTCCTAGCACTTTGTAGTACTTCAATTTACAATTAACTCTTGCTGCTGAAGTTCTCATAACTGTTAAGGACATTTTAGGGTAAATCGCAAATAAGTAAATTCAAACAAGCAAAACACTCATGCAAATATTTAGCAAATCCCCACCATTTCCTTCTTGCAAGAGAAGAAATACCTGTGACCTATCAGAAGAGCAAAAGAACATTTTACCACAATGGCAACCTCATTGTGTCAACAAGACCTGGACACTACAAACCATTCAATGCCCCTCCACTACGAAAATCATAAAAATAGCACTTGTGACCAATATTTTCTGGGGGATTTTTTTTGACTGTCTGTAGGAACACCCAAAACAAAATATCATCACTCCACATCCCCAAAAAAAACTCCACAGAGTGCTTTGCTTCTGGTGAGAAGAGGATACAGTGAAAATAGGTTCTTCATATATTAAAATATTGCCCAGCAGGCAAAGAGGGGTACAATAAAAAGACAGGATCTTTGAATGATGTATCTGCAAAAAAAGCCTTCTCTGCTGACTCACCAAGAGTGACACTGAGAGAAGCACACACACTCCGAATGATTGTTATTCATTGGACTGAAGGTGTTGTTATACTTTCTAATGACAGCTGTCACCAGAATTACAGTTGGGAAGGATAGGTCTGCTCAAAACGTTCAGCACCTACTTCATTTTAGATTAATTTAATTCCATGAGACGTCTGTGAAGCACCCCAAAACACCTCTGAGATGTGCAGCTGAGTATTTCAGGTAAGTCTGCTGCTACCAACACAGAACTGAAAGAGTTGGGCCACAGAAATCTAAACACATTTACCTCTTTTAATTGATGGATGGATGGATCTAAAAGAATGAAAGGAATGTTCTAATCGTCAGGGAACAATTTTTGCAGGGAAAAGAAGTATCACAGAAGTTCCCCTGGGTTGCTGTCCCAGAGCAGCTCTATCCAGACATCCACTCTACTATTACAATTCAGTACCCTTCTCCCTCTTCTGCATTTTTACAGAGCTCAGCAATCAACAAGATTTCTGCAGCTCCCCAAATCTCCCCAAGCCACCCTGCTATATTTCCTATTCCAAACACAATATTCATTCACAGGCAGGAACAGCTCCTTTCTGCAACCATTTCAATTTAGCCTTCTGCACATCTATGAGCCTACAAAACAAGTTCCCTAACAATGGGATGTAGCCTTTTGTCTGCCTTTCACCCCAGCCCAGGTTCAGTGCTGCATCCCTGGTGAATTACCTTTGATCACACTTCACACTGTGGTTACTCATATACACTAACAGACAAAATCCAGCTGCTCCACACCATGTGAGTCCTTCCTAAAACTCCAGTTGGACATAGCAGTGCCTGCACTTGCTGTCATTGGGACCAGTATTTCATCTAGTCTTGCATACCACCCACAGCTCATAGGCCTGGGCCACAGAGGCAATGATTTATAGCCTTCTAAATCCCCCCAAAAAATGCGATGCTGTAAGAGCAGCCACCATTAACCTGATCTGCAGCAAACTGTATAATGTGAAAAAATTACTTAAAGCAGGTTATTCCTTCCTCAAGCACTGCTGAAAATGCTAACACTATTATTGTAACACCTGTACTTGTCCAATCAGCTCCCCAGTGGGTGGCTTCTATTATTGTCAAAGTGACTTAACCATTAACCCCATTTAAAGATCATCTAGCTAATTGGGACAAACTTGGCCTTGGTCTCAGCCTGTAGTACAGATCTAGGCAGTAAAGTCAACCCAATGAAATGCTGTTGTTAACAGAGTCTGTGTTTTAACAACTTTGAGGAACAGTTCTTAAAGGCTACAAAATTATTCTCTACAGGATACAGCAGGCATCTTGAATTCTAACCACTAATCAATAGTTTGAGCTCCTGGGATACACAAAATTAAAAAAAAAAGCAACTGAAGCATCCTTCCCCAAACTGAGTATTGTCCTCCTGTATCTCTCCACACACACTAACAAAAGACTGCTAACACATAGGAAAGGCCAGGACAGACACTGAAAATTATTCTCCACTTCTTATGTCAGTAATGGAACATTTTATTTTTAAAGCAGAGAAAAAGAGCAGTAGAACACATCCCAAGATATACTCAGCTTGCTGGATTAGTTTACGGTAGCATTAGCAAAAAAACCTCAGTAGTTGCACTGCTCCAGACAACCCACAGACAAAAAGATGTCTGGGAGCAGCTGGTCAAAATCTCTTGTTACAGTTCTGATTCTGACCCAAAAAGTGACTTGCTAAATCACAAAAAAAATTTGCTGGTTTTTTTCCCTTTCAAAGAAGTATTTCTATGCAGATTATTTTCTCCTTTCAATTCCTTTCAGCCATTTTCTGAACTTTTCTTTCACTCTTTCTCATTTCGCTTTTAGTTTTTTTTTTTTGTTTGCTTGTTTGTTTTTTGTTTTGTTTTGTTTTTTTCCTTCTGGTGAATAAGAAAGCAAAATAGGAAACCAAAAATGCTACAAAATGATTACAATGATTACTGATAATATTTACCTCTCCTCCTTAGTTCATTGGTTTCCCAAGCAAAACAGCAAACAACAAAATTCCTGCTGTTTAGCAGCCAGAACCACTCAAGCTTCTGGGGAAAAAAAGTATTTTTCCCTCTTCTAACATAGCTCCCATACATTCCAGTTCTTTGAACATCTGAAAATATTCTCCTTCCATGTCAATGAAACTCATCCAGGACTTAAGGCTGGGGTTTCTTTTTTCCCAAAGAAGAGCTCTTCTCTTAACTGGTAGGCAGTGACACCAAAAGATGCCTCATAAGCTACTAGTTAAAAAGCCTTAAAGCTTGCTGTGACAGTCCCTACCCCCTCTTCTATTTCTGTTTAAACAGTGTCCCTCCCTCTGCTGCTTTCCAAACATCCTCTACACACCCCTCCAGCACAAGGGGATTAACAGCTTTCAGAAGAAGCATTGAAAAGGAAACAGTGTTCAGGTTCTTCCTGCAGCTAAATATCTGAAGGCACTTTTGGTGTCCTCTGTACAGCAGACAACAACAATATTTACTCTTCCTACTATTACAGGTTCACATTTAAGGTTTAATCATGTGGTTTCATCAAAGCGGTCTGCTCATGAGATCAGATATTAGGAAAAAATCACTCCCTACAAGGATGGTGAGGCCCTGGCAGAGGTTTCAGAGAAGCTGTGGCTGCCCAAGGTGAGGCTGGATGGGGCTTGGAACAGCCTGGGATAGTGGAAAGTGTCCCTGCCCATGGCCGGGGGGTGAAAGGAGATGATCATCAAGGTTCCCCTTCCAATCCAAACAACTCTATGATTCTATGAATGTAAAGGAAAATCAGGAGCATGGATGGAATTTAAAGATCTTTTTTCCACTAGCTATGAATAGAAATTAGGAGTCTGAAATATTTTCTACAATGTAAATCTCTGCTAGCAAAGCCAGCAGTGTCATGTTCCAAAGTCAGCTGGAGCAGTGAGGGAACAAATTAATGTAGTATGAACTGGTGAGGACCTAAACCAGATCACGTCCTACAACACCACGCTTACTCTTGGTTTTGATGCAACTTCTGGCTGCCTCTTAATGACCAAATGAAGATGCTTTTGGTGCAAAGCTGCCTGCTGCAATTTGGTTTGCAATAAAAATATTAAGCGGCACCTTAGACAATTAAATTCTCGCTCTGAGGCACCTCTTACCATTAGAGTCCTCCACTTCTTCAGCAGGAGTGTGGTTCTTGGAGGTGTGGTGGGCGTGTGAGGCTGCAAGGTTGACAATGCGGGGTCTTGGTAGTGTCAGTGCTTTCCCATGCACTTTCAAGGAGTGCTCTTTCAGCTGGCTGATTGTCATGGTGGAAAATGAGCAGGAGGAACATTTGTAGGCATGTTCACCTGGGTGAGCGAAATACAGGCAAGTCATCAGCTCACAAAAGAAACAAAATGGGGCCTTCACACTTCTCTTACTGAACTTGGCAGTAAAATTCCCATGGACTCTTCAGTGAAAGACTGATCCCAAAGGAAACAAGCTATGCAAGTCTCCTTGTCGGAGCAGTCTGGAGTCTGTGGGTGTAGACACCTGCTTTGGACCAAAGTATCACTTTCTGGCAACTGCAGATCCTTGTGCAGCGGCTGATGTCAAGAAAAACAGAGACCAGACTTTCAGCATGCCTGTGTTGCATGGTATGGGAAGAAAACAGACTCTGGGATGAAAATGGAGTAACTTAACCACAGCACTTCCAAATTTGTTTGGGAGCGCAGCAGCTAGGGATGGTGAAGTTGTTTGTTTCTGCATGCAGCACATCCAGCGTCATTATTAATGAAGCAAGAAGGACACTAAAAAACTCTAACAAAGGGCCCTCCACAAACAAAAAAAAAGAAAGAAAAAAAATTAAAAAAAAAAAAAAGTGTGTGGCGTAATTACGTTTGGGAAAGGTTACAATTTTACTTATGAAAAATCTGCCTTTAGGCAGCATCAATCTTCACAGAAGTGGCAACCAAGTCAAGGCTGGTGAAAATGGCAATGCCAAGTACAAAAGGGTGTATCTACCAGGCTGTGTGGAAGTGTGTTATGAGAAAGCACTAAAAGAAGTGAAAGAACAGAAGTAATGCACACTCGTGGATTTAATTTTGAATACATTCCAAGCCATAGAGACAGCAAACAAGGGGAAACAAATCCTGATACAAGATTTGTTTTGCACGGAGGCATGGAGGCAATTGGAACACAAAATGAAACTCTCCCAACACAAACAATATGATATTATATAGAGGTGCCAAGTTATTGTTTTGGAAGTGCCACTTCCACGTACAAGAGTAACACCGGCCACATATGAGTTGTACATAAAGTGCCAAAACTAATATAGGAGCAAAATATTCATGAACAGTAACAGAAGAACAAGAGTTCTGGTAATGGATGAAGCAGAAAATGTTTTCCACTTCCTGACAAACCCAGCAAAGAAGGTTCTCAAGCAGCACTGTTTTCTACACCAGAAATAAGTAAACCAAAAGAGAGTATCAAAACACACTGTTGCAGCCATTCAGAGCAAGTACACCTGAAAGGATTGAAAGCCATCCTCCATAAAACTCCCACCCCTGTCTTCCAGAAAAAACATGCTAATCATCAGGACAAAATACAAACTCTTAGAATGCCCTTTTTTGGTGTCTCTGAAAAAGAACAGATCACTTGAAGTGTCTGAAGTGGTGAAACAAAAAACTGCTCTGTGTGTTTTTCCAAGTGACATTCCTCACCTATATATTGCATGAGTCACATATTTCCTTTTTACAAACAGAAATACAACATTCCTTGAGTAGCACTCACAACAAGTTGCTCAATGGAACACAATAATCTAAGGACAAAAGATATTCCAAGGTTACAAGATACCAGTTGGATGTAGATGTAGACCTTCATGGTTTTATCAGTGTAAGAGATTCCTGGATGACAACGTGCACCAATCAACTGTTAACTTAAAAGCACCATGAGACATTAAAGCAAATCAAAGATGATTACATACCAAGCAGCCTAGACACACTAATAAATATGCCCACTATTCATTTCCAATGGACATCAGAACATTAAAGGATGTGTCTGATTGCAGAGGAAAAGCTATAGTTTGGCCCAACAGAAGTCTTCAGCACTTTTTTTTACTGCTAGTTTTGCGTCTCACAAAGTGATGATATAAATACACATACAGATAAATAAATGTAAGCATTTATGTAGTGGGTCTCAACACTTGATATGTACTCAAAGCACTATGTTCCAGATTACACAGAAACTGAACAGGTCCAATGCTCTTATCTTACAATCACCCATTTCTGCACTTCCAGAGTAATCGCTGATTAAGAAATTGGTAACAAGGATTCCTCAAAAACACAAGCCAAAAAAAGAACCCAAAAAACCAAAAATACAAAACAGGTGAAAAAGTTCAGATGAAAACAACAGAGAGCCCGTTCAAAGAAACTATAAATTGTTCTGCTTCATGCCAAAGGAGATGGCACACACTGGATGAAAAACAAATGCCAGAAACACTGGTACCAGATGTCACACAAGAACAGATTTTGTAGTTCACTGAATTTTGATCCATACCCAGAAAATGAGGCAGAGAGGCAGACTGAGTAAAACACTTCAGGAATCAGGATTTTACGGACTTTTTAAGATCTCCAGGAGACTTCAGGAAAAATTGAGTTGAATTTTTTTGAATTGAAGTTTTAAATTATAAATAAACAGATAATGAGAGGATTGACAATTGGAAAAAAATGGCAACATAAGAGAAGTTCAGAGAACCACTGCGTTATTGAAAAACTGGGGAGTCTGAGGAAATCAGACATTTTTGTTCAGTAATACATATTTCTGAATGACTGACTCAAAACAAAGCAAAGCAAAGCTCTGACTGAAAAACATACAAGCAACTTTTCTGTGACATGACCTTTCATTTGGTAGAAATGGGACTGAGGCAGAAACGTATCTATAAGCCTTTGGAAACCCTATTACCCAAGTCACTGTGCAAGCACTATCTAGGCAACCATGAAATTGTGGTCTTGTACAATGCAAAACGTGGCCCTTCAAGGGGTTCCATCCACTAAACCAAGTTCAGAAGCATGAATTCCTAATAAATCAATCAATGAATTACATGAAGAGAAGTGTGAAGTGAATATTACTTGCATGGTAACTTTGGGTCTAAAAATCTGGCAGGTTCAAGCAAGGAGCCCAGCTGTGTAATAGCATAAAGAAAACATTACTTTATGGTTGGTGAAAATAAAAAAAAACATGGCTCCTCCATACAGGATGTGGGATTGTGAGCTGGAACTGCTGCATACCGTTGGATTTCCTAGAAGGGACAGAATGCCATGGTCCTCCCACACAAAAGGCAGGTGGCAAAAGTTAAGCTAATCTATTTTATCCATCCAAGAAACAGAAATTGGCACAAGTTCTGTGAAATCAAAAAAAAAAAGAAAATCCAGGAAACAAAGTACACAAGACCATCCATCCCTCCTATATTTCTGTAGATGAAAATTGTCTTTGGATCAGTGGCAGCAATAATTTTATTTCTTTTTTTGCATCAGCAGAGCACAACAAATTTCTCACACCTTTCTCTCCATTTTTCCACCTTCCTCCTCCACCCCAGAGTATATGACTTTGAGTAAGCAAATAATAGAAAAGGGAATGTACTTGTGGTCCTTTTTATCAGAAATTCCCATTCAAGGAGTTTCTGTTCACAATTTTTTTAACAACTGGGCTGGCTTTCAGATTTTCAGACTGGTCACTATGCTATCATTTGCACCAGAGTGCATGTTTGTATTGAAAACCAAAGGATAACCTTTCAATGCAGGTTGTGTGACGGTGCCGAGTCTACAGCCAAGGAATAAAATGAGGAAATCCTGAGTCTCACTTTTTAATAATCAAAGGTGCAACAGTTTCAGGTGACCTACTCTGTGTGACACATCACCTTCCCAATTCCTGTTCCTCAGAAGCATGGCTTGCTTGTATGGATTCCATACTGAAATACAGAGATTTGCAAGATGAATTTCCACATTTGGTAATGCAATTTTGACATTCTCAGTCTGTTGCACACAGACCTGACTCCCAGTGCTCTCAGGGTTTGGTTTCAACATGAAAGCCAGTATAAGACTCTACCAAAAATCAAGGTGCTGTTCACAGTGTTTTTCCCAGAGTCACCTAAAGCACAAACATAAATACAAAGAGCAGATCAAAGCTCACTGCCAATTTTGTCATGGTATCTGTGGTATAAGCGATGAAATCCACTTGGAGAAAGGAGCAGAAATAAGGAAAAAAATATCATTCATATAAAAGAAAAGAGAAGAAAAGAAAAAAGTTCTTGAAGTACCCACCACTTTAAATCCTTGCTCTTCCCATTACCCAAGCTCCCACTCATCCCAACAGGTTCCATGGACTGTGGCCTTCGGAAAAAAATCTTACCCAGTTCTGGTGACAAAACACGTGGTTCAACCCAGCCTCTGTGATCAGCCACAAGAACACACCGGGCCATTTCAGCTGCAAGAATGAGAGGGGAGAACTTACCAGCATGAGCCTTGAGGATGTGGGTTTTGAGGCGGCTGTTGTAGGACGACTTGAAGGGGCAGAGCTTGCAGCGGAACGGCTTGTGGTGTCCGTGGTGGGTCTGCATGTGGCGGTCCAGGCTTGAGGAGAGACAGGAAAGGGAGACACAACAGGGTCAATTGTTACAGCTGTCCCTTCAGAGGCAAAGCAAAGCATTCCATAGCAACAGAAGAGAAAGTAGGGATCCTTTCTCACACTCTCTCCTCAACAAATTCAACAGGTCTGCTTACACAACGAAGTCAAATCTAGTGTGAAGGAAAGGAGCAGAGCTGACACCAACTCTGTTTATACAGAGAACAAGCCACCTAAATAAACTTACAGGGCAAGATTAGTATAAATTAAGTTATGCATGATCCAGACAGAAAGGACCAGATGAAGAAACATGAAACAGGCAAGAAATTACTTTCTTATTAAATTATCATTACAACACTTTTCTGCTGCCAAACATTTTTGTGAAAATATATATATCCCCTCTTGTCCTGCTGATCAACGGTAAAAAGAAAGTGTTTTTTTTTTTTTTTTTTTTTTTTTT
>PYHW01009482.1:485317-535212 GCA_013186435.1 Turdus rufiventris
TTTGGGGTTTTTTTTTGTTTGTTTTGGGGTTTTTTTGGGTTTTTTTGGGTTTTTTTGTTGACCAGCTTTACTGAGGAAGCCTTCTTTTGGTTACAGCAGCAAAAGCAGATTAGAGATCCTGCTCTGGGGAGGGTGCCAGCAGGCTACAGTTGATGAGTTCTAGGATTAAAAGGCAGCAGAGTTTCAGAAGCAGCAGTGTAGGAGATTCTACATGAAGCTCAGCAGGAAAAGAAGGGGTGGCAAAGACCAGCCTCTACTTTCTTCAGGGAAAATGGAAGTACCAACAGCCTGAACACTGCGAAGTGATCAAAAACTGCACTCGACACAATTTGTCCTAGCAGCTCAGTAAAGTTTGGAGGAGGAAAAAGGACGCTTCCCACATTTTCTAACAGAAGATCAAATTCATTCTAACTGAGTGAATCCTGCAGAGCTCTGCAGTTCCTATGCCGTGGCTGACAGAAATGAATTCCCTGTCTCTGGGTGGCAGGCAGGTAGTCTGAGCCCAAGCTGTAAACATTTCCAGCTCAGCCTCTACTTTGGACACACTTATGCTTTGTGATCTGGTCTTAGGTTGAGTCATCTCACGGGGCAGGGACACTGCAGGAGCTGCAATTTGCCAAAACTGCCATCCACCCCCCTACCTCGGTTCTAGATATATTTCAGGCATCGTTTTTTTATTTGTCCTAAATTGTCCTGCTCTTTTGCAGAGTACCAACATGTAGCTCAAATAGCAGTTGTTCCAGCCCTGTCACACTACACAAGATTTCACGTGATCTTTAGTCCCACACTGACTAGATCCTGAGCCAGAAAATCCCTGTTTACGAGAGCTAACACTGAAGCCTGTGTATTCAAACATCTGATAACAGCAGAAAAATAGAAAATGAACTTGTATCTCCTCTCAGAGTCACTTCATGCAAATACAACCTAGCAGAAAATCCAGGATGGAGTCTGGGACAGGACAAAAAGGTTTTCTAGAGAAATGGGGGAAAACGTCTCCTAAATGAGTAAGACTTTGTACACTTGCAGTGAATACTTCATAGAACAAAACTTGTTTTAAATAGCCTCCAGGGAATGAGATTACTTAACAATTAAAGCAGACTGCCAAAGAGGTATGTAATACATATTAAGCTATTATAAATATATATACCTTAAGGTATTTGACATGGCAGTAATTAAAACTACATTCACAACCACATAGTTTGCCAGCTGCACTCTTTCAAAAGGTTTTAAGTTTTGGTCAGGTCTGGGAGAATATTGGGTTGTTTAAACATCTGCTTTGGTTTCCTTCGCCAACTTAATCTCCCAGGAGAATAGTTGCATCAGAAACAAAAATATAAGAAGAAGCAAACAACTTCAACAGCAGAGACCACACCTATTATCAAGTTAGGTGGTGAGTTCTTCCCTGCCATCCACCACTTTTTGATTTACCCATCTCGCAACTTCTGGGACCTGACTTATCCTCAGCAGGAAGCAGAGTGACGAGGCACCAAACTCAACAAAAGTCTGATTGTTGAAGCAAGTTTACCAGGCAAACAGCAAGCCCTGAAGAGGCTCCCCTCACTGCCAGCCTTGCCAAAGCAGGATGGGATACACACATCCTTCCCCCAAGCGCCTGTCCTACCCTTGGCTGCTCAATCCCATGGACCTTTCCAACTGTGGCATCAATTTGCAATGCTGTGCTTTGCAACCAGCAGAAATCTTAGGTTTTTTAACACAAGGAACTAAAAATTGTCTTCTCTTCCTCATGCATTTGATTGCGAAATGGTGGCATCATCACCCAATTTAAGAGTGCTGAGAATGCCTGAATCAAATGAGACCTGGATCTGTCTTCTTTTGTTAAAACAGTGGACAAGCAACTCTCTCCCCAGAAATTAAGAAGAAATACAGACTTGTGAATCAGGTCCAGGGTGCCAGTGGAAAATTTATCACAACTCAATTTTGGGGGGACACATCTACTATTATTATTAGAATAATTTTTAAAACTAACAAACTTAAAACTAAGTCAAATCTCAGGGAAACAAATTATGAGAAATGTGACAATTAATGAGGATCAGACAAGGAAGCAGGATGAGGGAGTCACCCATACAGCACACTGGTATGAATTTGAAATATTTGTGCACTGAAATTGCATGCCATAATTGAGGAAAAAAAAATCCGATTTAAGATAAATTTATGACATTGTTTTAACATTAGAAATGAAAACTCAACCCACAAAGAGCTGTAGTAATTAAAAGCAAGGCAGTTACATGCAGTAGAAGTTTCTGGAATATGGAAGATTAACTTTTCTCTTCTTGGCTTGTTAAGTCTCATGCATTTAACGGACATGCATAAATGGTGGGCTGCACTGTTTGCCTACTGAAATAATCCTTATTCATTGGCTTGCATGCCTCTCCCCTACATGTAAAAAGAGGGCTAATACAAATTCAAGAAGCCAATCATAATGGCCAAAGATTTTGCAGTGTGGAAAATACATTAATGCCCATGAGAAAAGTGTGGCTCAACGTCAGGTCAAGCGAGCTCTTCTTCCATGTCAAAACAGCATTGATAGATGGCGATTCTTTAGAAAACACAAAAAAAAAAAATAATAAAAGCCACAACTTACTTGTGCCTGAAAGCAGAGACAAAGGAGCAATACTGGCAGCTGTACTTGTCTTCCCGGGCAAACATGGCCAGAGCCAAGTGACTCCTCTCGTGAGATCGCAGACCCTGCATAGACATCAAAACCCGGTCACACTGGCTGCAGTGGTAGCCCCCAGGCCTGGCTTCATCTTCCAGGGATGCTCCATATTCAGCTTCTGTAAATTCCACAATGCCAGGGTCTTTGGCTCCCTCAAAACCCTCCATCAAAGTTGTGTTTGAAGGATCTTCAGCTTCCTGCTAAAAAACACATATCCCCCCAAAGCCATCAATTCTCTCTCCCTTCTGTCCCTCAGTCTTTCCCCTGTGTTCATCAGAATGTCCAGGCTTCCCACTGCATGATATCTCTAAATATATCCCTACACAAACTCCACACCAATGGCTTCCTGAAAAAAAAACCAAAACTATTCTTGGGAGGGAAAATCATTGTTACATCTATTATATACATGCATGCATATGTCAAAAAAAAAAAAGTATCTCACTCCTTGGTCACGTTTGTGTCAGATCACGATAACGAAAAAAGACAAGAAACCTGTCTTTCAGTGGTCTTGGTGTGAATGTTCTAAACTTGATCAGATAACAATTAGTAAGTTGCAGAGAAGTTAATTTCAGTTTATTTTGCTCTAGCTGACCCTAGTAGCTATCCTTCTGACTAATACATCTGTCTACTCTTCAGCAGACTTTGTCCACCAGTGTCAAA
Organism: Turdus rufiventris; assembly: GCA_013186435.1. NCBI lineage: Eukaryota > Metazoa > Chordata > Aves > Passeriformes > Turdidae > Turdus > Turdus rufiventris. The sequence goes on from PYHW01009482.1 coordinate 488,655, forward strand.
CTCTCAAGAAACAAGTTCATACACTTAAAACCCTAGAACCCTCTGAAAATAAAGAGCAAACAGAAAAAAGCCTGGTTTTTTAAACTCTCTTTCGTAACTTTCCTTTCCCATTTCTAATCAGAGCATGCATTTGTGCAGCTACTTAAATACCCTGTAAGAGGCACATTCTTTAGGCCACGGCTGTGGCAGGGAAATCTTGTTCCCTGATGCAAGATTTTATTTACTCAAACGAAAGCACTGACCCTACACAAGCATCACTTGAGAAGTACGGAGAAGAGGGAAAGGACTCTCAGGAGGGAAGCATCTGAATCTGTCAGGAGTATCAGTGAGAAGGTAAGGAGAGGTCAGTGGTAGGGCAATGAAATCTCTCTCAGGCAGTGAGTTAGGCTGTGGAGGACACAACTTCATCACAAAAAGCAGATTATGTCACCAAAAAAGGTCTGTCAGTCAGGCAGCAGGAGCCTCTCACAAGAGCTAGTTCCCACAGCCTTGGCACACTTTTACCTCCCCTGATAATAAGTATCCTGGAAATCAGACTTTTGGAACACAGTGTGTCCTTGGAGATGTCATAGGAGGCACCCCTTTCCACAGGGAGAAAGGAGCAGCGTGTTTGCACCTAACCACCTGAGCAGGATTGCTGGCTCAGCTGGCCACTGAATGTTTTGTTTGTGTAAGTTCCATGTGGAAAGGTGTACCACAAGTAGCTTCCCACATTTGTATGTGCACACTTCCTCTTCCTAAAATAAAAATCATATATATAGAGAGAAAAAGAAAACAACTCATTTTGAGCTTAACTAAGCAGAAATGTAGCCCATAAAGTAGCTGAAAGTTTCCTGCTCATAAACCAGGCTTTTGGTCATCAGCGACATCAACTCCTTTGTGGCTGAGAAGAAATGAGAATTAAAGAGTCTTCGTGCCCCTGGATCGAGAGTGAAAAAAAGTTAAAACATCTTGAAATGAACCAAACGCACTTCAGAAACTTCATGTTAGATTAAAACATCATGCCGAACCGGAATGCCCAGTTCAAAACCCATTCAACCTCACAAGAGCCCTCCACAGGTTATCAACGAGGCCTTTATTTTAAACAATGCAAGTAGTTTCAGCCACTTTCAGTCACCTTTAAGGAATTCTTACCTTCACAGTGGCTGACACAGAAGAGACATTCCCGTACTGGACATGCTTGCGGAGGTGATTGCAGATGGCTCGAAGTGTTGGATGGACTTCCACGCAAAATTTGCATTTGTAGCCAACCACCTTCCTCTCCTTGAGTTTGGAAACATCTTCCAAGTGTCCAAAAGCCTGTTTGAGCACACAAGCATAAATCATTGAAGCAGGCTTTGTCACCTTGTTTTTAGGAGCACAGACCAGACTTTAGACCTGATGTTATACTTGATGTCCAGTCTTGCAGAACTGCAAGGTTCAATTTCTGTTGGTATCATTAATTCCTAAGTAAGTGGACAAGACATCTATGCAGAAAAACCATTCAGTTTATGGCTAACAATGGTCCTCTAGAAGACCATTCTGTTTCGGCCTGAAACTGTGCCTCCTCCTCCACAACCCCATAACTCCCCCAACTTCTGTGCAAAGCTTTTCCTGCGCAAGTGCATTTTTTTTCAAACTGAAGCAGAAGGAAGGGGGCAAGTGGGCAAGAAACGGAGAAACAATTTGGTCCTCTCCTTATCAGGCACTTGCCCAAAGCTCTTGCCACCAGACAGATTCATGTTATGCTAATCCTGAGTGCTCAATGAGAGAAAGTACGAGAGAGAGAAGGTTGAGAAGAAAACTGATGTGTTATTCAGAGGGACATGGAAGAAGGGGATGGGACATTTTGTAGAGAATCTGTGACACAAAGTACATGGCAGCCTCGCCACAAAAGAACAAGCGACTGTCAGACACAGATGGCCCTCCAGAAGCGTGGGAGGGAGGAAAGAAGATAAAGAAAATACTGAAGGAAGCGGTAGGAAGGAACAAGGTTTCCTACAGAACCTAGGGAGATGTGGCGGATGGATGAGGAAATTAAAGCAGGATGTGTAATTGACTTATGGAGCTCACTGGCACTCTGAGTCATTCATTAGCCTGTGGTCATTTGGTTGTCAAAGAGAACATGCAAGTGGGCATTGGTGGGCTCCCCGGTGGGGAGCAGGGGCAGAGGAAGAGACCAGACACACAAATCCTTACCCTCTCTTGTTTGAAATCTGCAAAAGCACCATCTGCATATTTCTGCTTGCTCAAAAGCTGCTTCCTCCTCTCCTGACGTTTGGCACGCTTCTGGAATTCCTCATTGTGACCATTCAAGTGTGCAGTCAGCTCTGCCGTGCTATGCAATTTCGTATCACAGTGCTTGCACTGGTAGACAGGGCTCTGAGAGCGGGTGCCACTTCCAAGTATGGAAAAGTCCCTCTTCAAATCCTTGCTGTGGTGGTCAGTGTAATGCATGCACAGCAGCTCTGCCGTGCTGAACGACAGCTTGAAACATTTAATGCACCTGAAGGGAAGCCACTCAATTTCCTGAGCCTCAGCCTCCACCTCAGGCTTTTCAAAGTCATTCCTCTCCTCAGCTGGAGCTGGTTTTTCATGCTCGTCAGCATACACTGCAGTGAAGTATCCCCCCAGCTTGCTGGCGTGCTGCTTCTTAGGGAAAACACCAGGGTGACGCTTCATGTAGTGGGACACGATGCCCTTCTTGCTGAAGGACTGGAAGGAGCAGAGAGAGCACTTCTTCTTCTCCACAGCCCTCCTCAGCTCCTCGCTGAGCTGAGGAGTGTCATCCTTGGGAGGAGATGGAATGATCACTTTATTGGGTTTGTCGCTTACTGTCCTGGAGGCTGCCAGGCAGTGAGTGTAGTAAGCATCAATGTCATGTCTTTTCTGGTAGTGTGCCGCAAGCCCTTTGCGGATGGGGTTGGTGTAGGAGCACAGAGCACACTTGAAGAGGTTGTTCTTGCCCTCCGGCTGCGCCCGGACGTTGTTATGCTTGATGCGGTAGTGTCTTGCTATCCCCTTCCGGGTGGAGCAGAAATATTTACAGAGCTGACACCGGAAAACTGTGTGAGACACTAAGTGAGAACTGGAGAAATGAGGCGCTGGCATGGAGACCTCCCCAACATCCTCAGCAGCAATTTCTGGGGAAGCTTTGATTTCAGTCACCATGTCTGGCTCCACTGAGGCAGACACCTTTGGTGGTGACTGGGCAAAAACATCGAATTCAGGTTGATTGTGGTACTTCTCATAGTGGATTTTCAGCTTCTCAAGGGTTCCATGGGTGTAGGGGCAGAGTTTGCACCGGTAAGCACCATAACCTTGCTTGAAAATCCTGCTTGTCTCTTCCACGTCATTCTGAGCTATGTCAGTCGACTGCTCCACGTCATGCACAAAGTCTTCAGCAGTGACTTTCACGGATGGGTGCCGCTTCTGGTAGTGTGTGAGGACGCCATGAATGCGTGTGTTAATGTATGGGCAGTGCCTGCACTTGTACACAGCCCCTGGGTTAATGTCTATGTCCTGAGCAAAGTCTGCTGCCTTCACTTTCATGCCGGGATGCTTCTTGCCATAATGCGTCAGGAGGCCATGCAGGTTGTTGTACTCAGACTGGCACACTGTACACTGGTATGGAGTGGAGGAGATGGCAGGATTTGCAGAAGCCAGCTGGACAGTTTTTTCATGGGAAAGGCTAGGATCCTCTGCACACTCTGGATCCTGATCCATCTGCGGTGTTGCGATCTGATCTTCAGAATCCATCCTGACCCCACCTTCATCAGGCTGTGGCATGGTTTTCTCAGCAGTATCTTTCTCCTTAATGATGTCTAACAACACAGACTCATCTCCATTCATGGCCCAAGGGTGAAATGCTTGGTAGTGATTAGTAATATCCCAAATAGAAGATGCCTCAAAAATGCAGTCTCTGCATTTATAGGTCTTCATCTCTGTTGGCATCACTAGGGCAGGAGGGGAAGGATCAGGACCTGCCCAGAGTTTGGTTGCCATGTAGGTATAATCAACATAATGCTCGGGATGTCTCCTTTGGTAATGCACAAGCAAGCCACTTGGCTCCGTGTGTGAATAAATGCACCATTCACAGTGATAACCAGCTTCTATCAAGCCATCCAGAAATGCCCACCTCAGTATGGACGTCACCGTAGCCTTCAGATTTGGGTGGTCTTTCTTAATATGCTTCCTCAGGGCGTAGAAGTAAGGGGAGGTGTAGCTGCACTGCCTGCACTTGAGGGCTCTCAGCTTAGACTTGTCCCGCTCGGTGCCGGAGCTGTGGGCGGGCAGGCTGCCGGCCGATTTCTTCTGGCCGCGGTCGCAGAGGCTCCTGATGGTGGCCGTGTGCTGCCGGATCACGTCCGCGTTGGCTTTGAAGTCGCGGTGCTTCTTCTGGTAGTGGATGAGCACGCCCTTGACGGTCCGGTTCCCGTAATCGCAGTGCTGGCAGAAGAACATCTCGTTCTCGGGAGGGTTCACTGAGGCCTCGGGCCCGCCCCGGCCCAGTGGCTGCATGGACACCGGGGGCCTCTGGATGCCAGGGGGCAACTCGCCCGCCCGCATCATGGCTGCGGTCGGTGGGGCCTGCCTGATGTACTTGGCCGTGACCTTGATCTCGGGGTGCCGCTTCTGGTAGTGGACGAGCACCCCCACGACGGAGCGGTTGCTGTAGGAGCAGTGTTTGCAGTAGTAGAGCTCGGTGGAGAGGTCCGGGGGTGGTGGTGGGGGAGGCGGGGGCTGAGAAGCCAAGTTGGACAGTTTGGGGGAGATGGGAGCCCCCAGCTCAAACGACATTTGAGCGAGGGCAGAGCCCCGGTCAACAGAGACTACGCGCATGGTCTTCTGGATTCTGAAATACGAGGCCTTTTCTTCGGGGTGCTTCTTCTGGTAGTGCACCAAAACTGAATGCATGTTAGGGCTTGCAAATGAACACACATCGCAGTCATAAACAACCACAGTGTTGACTGAAGGTTCCTTCTGATTTTCACATTCAGGACTGAAACTCTTGGTAGCACTTTTGTTAAAACCAGCTGGCACACCAGTCCCGCGAGCCACGGGGGTGGAGGTTGCCATAGTTTTTGGAGCAGAATTCAAGATCTCTCTCAGTGTCTGAGACTCTGTGTTCAGCCCTTCTTGCTGCTCAACAACATAGCTCGAAAATATCATTGCATTGTTAATTTTCACTGTGGGATGCATTCTTTGGTAATGTGGCATCAGGCTTCTAACATTCGGGCTTGTGTAAGAGCAGAAGCGGCAGCGGTAGATCAGATCAGAATGATCAAAGTTCAGTACATTCATAGCTTCAGGATGATGCTCTCCATAATGCTGCTGCAGGTCTTCAAAATTTGTGTAGTCAATGTAGCACTCGAGACACCGGTACACTGCGCTGTGATCATTGGGATCCAGGATGTACCTAAAGCTGAATTTAATGTAGGGATGCATTCGCTGGTAGTGAGTGCTAACACTCCTGGCAGATTTGTTGCTGAAATCACAGTGTTTACAATAGTAAAGCCTGCCAGTGTCACTGAACTCCGAATTCTCATTGTTCTGGTCGGTGCCGTACATGCTGGACTGGCTGCCCAGAACAGAGGCATTAGGGCTCTGATGATCCTTCATGCTGACAGCAGAGTAGTAGTCCTCCTCATCCTCAGACAAAGTGAGCTCGATCTCTGCCCCATTGGTGGAATTGTAGTCGTGCTGCATGCTCCTGAAGCTTGTCTCCTTCTGGGAATCATTAGCCTCTCTGCCCCACATTTGCTGGGGTGCGTACGAACTGGAAACCTCCATCATTGGTTCCGTCTGCTCTTCCTCTCTGTCTAACTCCACCTCTATCTCCACCTCATTGTCCTCCTCCTCTTCCTCATCATCCTCTACGTTAATCACAGCATCCTCCTGCTGCTTGTTTTGGCTGATCTTGCTCTGCAGATTGCTGGCAATTTCATCAATTCTAGTTCTCTTTTTCACGGGAGAGAGGTCTAAAGGGAAGTCATTCGAGACCTTCCTAGGGGCTTTTGCAACAAAGTTGTTTTTAGACGAGAGCCCAAGGATGGAGGTCTGGCTCTTCTTCACGGTGCTGGCAGAGGGGTGAGCATCTGCCTCACTCTCCTGCGGTGCATTTGATGGTGGCCCATCGTATTTTGGCAAGTTGTCACAGAAGGAATGCTTGTGCTGCTGATGAACTCTGAGGCCCTTCAAAGTGGTGGTGGAATAGTTGCACAAGGTGCACTTGTATGGATGCTGTGAGTGGGGCTGGGGAGATTGCTGCTGCTGCTGCTGCTGCTGCTGTTGCTGCTGCTGCTGCTGCTGCGGTTGCTGCTGCTGCGGCTGCGGCTGCACAGGTTCCATCATCCCAGCTGACTTCCTGCCATTGATATTCCCGCTCTCGTAGGACACCGTGCTGTCGTTCAGGGACGAGGCGATGCTCTCGGCCTGGGAGTTCATGGTGTCCCAGTCAGATGTTGCTCCTGTGTGACACTGCTTGTGGGCACCGAGCTTCAGAGAGCTCTTGCAGGTGAAGGGGCACTCGTCACACTTGTACACAGCTGTCTTTCCAGACAGATGGATGTTCTCAATGTGGCGGGAAATACTTCGGCGGTGCATGGTCAGGAAAGGGCAGAAAGGACACTGGAACCTGTTCATGTATCTTCTGAAGGGAATTCCCTTTGTTTCCAATAGTTTGTTGCCATCAGATCCCATCAGCTGCTCTGCAGACATTCCTGAGGTCTGGTGATCCATGGAGTTTAAGCCATTCTCACTGTCCATTTCATTTAGCTCTTCATCTGAGCTGGAGTCATTTAGCATACTGCTTGTTTCCAGGTCAGCAGAAGAATTAGTCATATCAGCAATTCCATAGCGGGATCTGTCAGACAAATTAACCATGCCCGAGTTGTGAGGTGACTTAGGCTTCATTTGAGGGTAAGACACAGAAGAAAACTTTGAAGATGTAGAAGAGTTGGGCCTGATAAGTGAATTGCCCATAGATCCCCTGAAGTTTGAGACATTAGCACTCGACATCTCACGTCCTGTTGTGTTCATGGACATGTAATTCGAGTTTGGAGAGGCACTCTGGGCACTCTTACTCTGCACCTCGGGTGCGCTGGTTCCATCCTGCTGCTGCCTCAGGCTCGAGAGGATTTTCACCATGCTGCGGTGCTTCTTCATCATGTGGTCACACCAGCGCTCCCTCCGAGGTGTCTGGTAGCTGCACCATTCACAGCAAAAGTTGCCCCTAGACTTGGTCAGGGGCTTGACCATCGACTCCAAAATGCTCCGCTCCACCACCTCTGCCGGCAGCTCCTTGCAGGGTTCCTGCACTGGCACAGAAGCAGACGTTGATTCAGACACAGCAGCAGCAGCAGCAGCAGAAGGAGCTGAACTCTCTTTCAGGTTGTTTTTGTGATACATTTTCTGGTGCTTAATAATCCTCGCACGCCTGGGTGACTTGTAGGTGCAGAACTGGCAACTGAAAACTTTACCAAACCCTTCATGCATCATGATGTTGTAATTTAGGGAGCTAGAAGCTGGTGGCCCCACTGAGCTCCCCCCAGCCTGTGCTCCATGAACCTTCCGTGTGTGCTCTATGAGGAGGTTTTTGGAACGGAAGTAACGCACACAGAACTTGCACTGGAAAAACTTGCTGGTTGGTTTAGGATTTGGAGCCATATGCTGGCCATAGAAAGTCTGGCTCTGGCTATAGTAACTTCCAGTCCCCATCTGACTTGTTGCATTTTGCCCTAAAATGAGAATTAAGGTGTATATGTAAATAAATAAAAATAAAAAGGCTTTTCCTTCACCCACCCTGTATGCTCAAGAACTGACAACAGCCATTCCAGGATTCCCTCACTTACTTATGGTAATACTCTACAGACCTGGCAATGGTCAGAAAAGTGACCATTATGCATAATTTCTACATATAAATGACTGTGGTGTTAGTTTTGGGTGGATAGTTTCCAAAATGACCTTCTTGAGGGGAAAAAATAAAACTACTTTCAGTTTGAAAACTAACAAAAGTTGTAATTTTGAGTTGGTTTGTGGTAGTGAAGAACAACCATGAAAAGCTGAAAATGAAAAATCAGTATGAAGAGCCCCATGAAAAGAAGCAGGGAAACAAAACCATCTTCCATGCTTGCATTTGCAAGAAGGAAAAAAAAAAAAAAAGCGCCATGGTCAGAACCAGTACAGCAGGTGCTAAATTATCTGCTTTGCTGACATAGCCATAAAGATAATGCAAATTTTTAAACCACAATAAAGGCAGAAACTAAAACACACTGAAATAAGACACATGTAAAACGGGGGATAAGAGCTGAGATCATAAGAGATCAATTCTGGAGTTGAGATTTACCTGCTATGTCATCTGCAATTGCGAATTCATCCTTTACAGAAGAAAATTCCACCTCAGTCTGGTTGCTAGCATTGATGGAACCAGACCTCGGCTGGGTAGGACTCTCCTCAGAGACATCAGTTGGCTGCAGAAAAGCAGTGTGAACATCCTGAATGTGAGCTTTTAGGTCTTCGTAAGATGGAGCTCGAAAATCGCAGCCATCACACTGCAGGACCTCCATGGTTCAGGATGATCTTTTACATTAGAAAAATCTGCAAGAAAAACAGGGGAAGGAAAGAAGAAGGAAGATTGAGTTTACAGCAGTGCTTTTGGAACAAATCCTGGAAACACCAAGGTAACACCAAGCTTTCGATGACTCAATCATTTGCAGAGATTCCACAAACACAGCAGCGTGAAACTTAACCTTTCCTTACCCTATTTAAGAAGTGTCTACTCAGATCCACAAGAAGTCCTATCTAGGTAGCTCACAAGCTGCTGACTCAACTCTGTGAACAGACAACTCTCTGACAAGTGACCACTGATCCAGTGGACTCTGTCCTCTTGGCTTTTCCATTACAGAGGGCTGTTATGCAGAATTTGGTCTTGTTCAAAGACCACAGCCCATGTGCAGAGAAATGGCACATTATTCCCAGTCGTGCACTGGAATTCAGAATCAGAAGACAGCAGCTTCTGCCCTTCAGGAGACACACACTAACCTTCCTGGAAGTTGCCAATACCTGCCTCATTCACCACCATGCATCAAAAGCTTTCACGGGGATAAATCTGTCTTTTCTTCACAGCATCCTATCAGTCCTGATATTGAAAACCTAGACCTAACAGCAGGGTTACCTGCAGTTACACAAAACCAAGGCAGAACGCTTTGCCTCCCTTCCACCAAGCTTTTAAGGGCACCTCCACTCATTGTTAAAAGGTTTGCAGTTGCACTTCAGTCCATTCGAGGGACAAGACCTTTGTGCCTCAGCAGTCTGGGGGATGGAGACAGCCGGAGGAAGGAAAGGACAGCAACCATACCGAAAAAGAACAACGGAAACATGAGTTACAAAGACTCAAGAGTCACGATGACTTCCTTGGTGTATCCAAAAGCCCTGCATACCTTCCAGCACAAAGCAACGCAAGATACAGCGAAGAACGGTGGTTCAGTTGAGACAATTAATCCTGCGACAGAAGGCTGCACTGCCATGAAGGACAGGAGACACAAAGCACAAGCCAAACAAAAGACTTTAGACCCTCCTACCCTGTGCAGTGCTTAGACACAAGAGCTACCTTCCTATGCTAATACAGCAATCGCCTCTTTAAGCTTCCATGCATGTGCATGACAAACGGAGCATTTCAGAGGTCCAAGACACGACAGCAGCCCACAGCAATTTAAATTCCATGCGTTTGTAGAACGTGGAGTATGAAGGAGGCAACCTACAAAGTGAGGAGAAAGCTCCAAAGCATTAACGCACAGAAGCAAGAGAGGGTACTGCACCAGGATTTTAGATGAAAGAATGCTTCTTCTGATAGCCTGCTAAAATAAACTTCTAGCAAGTCAAATTCCGGACAGTCTGAGCACAGAGGCTCTCCACATATTTACCTACATTACTTTGCAGGCTGCACTGTTGTCCTTTCTCTCCCCCTACTCCCTCTCACCACCAATAAAGAAAATGAACGCTGCACCAGCTTCTTTTCAGCTAACAAAGTTACAATAATCGAGATACTCAAGCTTTTATGTGCAAGCACCAGACCAAATTGTGTGGAAGAGGGTTGCTATCTGCTCTGGATCAAATTACAGCAGTGAGTGAAGCCCCACCCCACGTCTCCTTTAGCACAGTCCATTAGACCTGAAAACAAATTTTTCCATGGAGCAGACGACTCCTGCATTTAGAGCACTTCACAGAAAAGCAGATCATCCAGTTTTCACTACCCATCCCCCCAAGCTTAGTCCTTTCATCTCAGCCAAACAAGCCACAGCTCCACTGAATGTGTTTATCACACTTTCAAGAGATATGAGCCCCTGCGTCACTGAAGCTTTAAGACTCACTAAGCTGCCCTAGTCCTCTGAGCTTTGGGAGCAGCCATTTTAGCTCAGACAACTCCTGCTCTCAGAGCCTCAGAGCTTCTCGCCTGTGCACAACATGGCCTCACTTATCTCAGCTTCAGCTCAAGCACACCAGCCTTTTCTTCTTCTTTTTTATTTTTTCCTTTTTCTTTTTTTCCTTTTGTTCCCCCCTTTTTTAACTCCTCATCCTTAGGTGATGCTTTTAAAAAATCTCCATCGCCCAGAATCACATCTCCCTTTTCTCCTGCATGGCTTGCCCTCCAAATTGTGTCGCTGCTCTCCCCCTGCACCTTCTCCTTCAGCACGAGAATTGGGTTTCCCCAAACCATCTCCTCAAGGTTGGGTTCCCCTGTCCCATGGGTGACAAAAGGTGGCGGTGCGCTCCACAAGCGCTGCCTTCACAGCATCAGGACACTGGTCCAAGCTGTCCTACAGGCAGAGGCGACACGCAGCTGAGCCTCCCACCAGAAGGAGGAGGAGGAGGAGGAGGAGGAGGAGGAGGAGGAGGCGCGGGGGATGAGGGGGGACAGCAGGGGGAAGCCTCCAGCCGGGTCTGTCCCTGGGGAGCTCTCCTGCCTGGCGCAGAAGACACACCACCCCTCTCCCCTGCCAGATTCCAAAGTCTAATGACCTTTGTTAATCACCACCCAGCCCGTCTGCATGCAGCAAAGCCTGCCAGCGGACACACCCTTCACACAAAGGCTGTAGCTATGCCTTTTAAGAGAGGTTCTCTGAAAGCTCCATTGTGTGGAAGAGATGAAAAACAACGCGCACACACAAAAATCTCACTCTTGCCCCCCTCAGCCCTCCCCCTCCTCAGCCCCCCGAAAACTTCGGACCCTTTAGAAACATCACCGCAAAAAACGCCCTCGTCCCTGTCTCTTTTGGAACACGAAATAGAAAACCAGGAGGGAGACCAACCCTGAGGATATGGAGAAAAAAAAAGAAAGACAATTCTGGCAGCTCCAAGAGGTGGAAACCACCACACCATCTTCATTCAGCTCCAGCACACGCTGCTGCTTGGAGAACGCATCCTTTAGGATGCTGGTTGCTGTCTACACAAGCTTAACCCAAGCGTTGTGGTAAGATATCATCAATAGCTGCTGATTACAGAACTGGTGGAGAACTCTCTAATGTGTACCACCCTGAATCTCAGCAGGCTCTGCACCACAAAGTCCAAGAGAGGTTAATCTGCCTTGGACTTCAGTGTGATGTTTTCACCTGGTAGGTGAAAGACAGCAAGGAGGAAGCACTCTGTAAGGGATTCTGCTCTACCATTTCCACCTCCTTCTTTAAAATCCCATTGCGCAAGGGCTAAAAGCACTGCTAGTCTGAGCTCTTGTATCAAAAGAAACTGTAGTAGCACAATGTGCATCTTTCTTCTTTTTTATCCACATGGACACCGGGAGAGCTCACCACCGATCAGCTGAGAGCATTTTCAAGTGCTGGTGTTAATAAATACACGAGGCACATCCCAAGCCACAGAGACAAAGCAAGGTTCACACATCTCCATCATGGTCAGCTAAGCTAAGGCATTCCACAACTCTTTACATCTTCAGTAAGAAAATTCAGGTGGAAGTGTGGGAAGAAAAACCCGATGTAACCAAACAAAACCACCATTAAATGAATCCATAAATCCCAGAAGCCTTCGAACATATTCACAAGCAATCTCTTGAGACCACATTGCCTATAAATAATATGTGACTTCTAAAACACCCTTGCTAATGCAATGCTAACCTCACAAAACATTATTAAAATGCCGTTGTCTGGCTAATTTGCATTTACAACCTCTTCTTAAATACATGGCCTTAATGCTTAAATATGGAGATATTCTCATTTTTCTTATGAGCAAAAAGCTTTCAAAACATTGGGCAATAGAGATTCTCAAAGCCACTGTTTTAAAGACACAAGGTGGTCTCAAATCGTCTACAGCATCCTTCTCTACACTCATAAAAGCCTGAGAACATCTGAGACACAGTTGCATTAGATTTTGAGGTTTTTAAAAATTCAAAACAAAAGATAATTGTGCTTGTTGAACAACAGTAATTACAGAATTTGGCAGCAGCCAAAGTACTACAAATCATTATGTTTAAGTTTGGTTTTTAAAGCTTCAAAATACAAAATTAATTGTGAAGCCCAAGGCACTGACCTCAAAATTGAGCTTCTGTGGTTTGACTATCCATCTGTTATATTTTGAGGTGGAGTCAGCAGAGCTTCTACAAGTTAAGAATATGCACATGCACAACCACAACTAAAAAGGTCAGTCAGACCACACAACACTCCGTGTGAGCTTCCAGCTCAGCATTAGTAACACTGCATGTGGGACAAACGCATCTCCAGCTGTCCAGCCCTTTTTCTGCTCAGATGATCAGAAGCATCTTCATCCCCACCTCACACAACTGCAGGTTGCACTCACAGTTTTCACTTTACTCAGTTGAGAGGTGGAGCAGAAGAGAAAATTTCTTCCCCCAAGCATGGACCAGGGAGGTGTTTGAGTCACCCTCCCTGGAGGTGTTCAGAGGATGTGTGGATGTGTACCTTGGGGGCACAGTTTAGTGGGTGGAACAGTGCTGGCTGATGGTTGGACTCAATGGTCCTCGAGGTTTTTCCAGTCTTCCCCACCCTTACAGAAATTAACTACTAAGCACTACGGAAATTTGCCAGCATGTAATTACAGATAAGACAAGTTTTTGAAATTCCCATGAGTAACACCTCAGGCATTTTTCCCTGCTAGAGAAACCTGGGGTTTATAGCAGTGCCTACAGCTGTGCTGAGGACCTTCCAGCCCTGCTGCCTGGGCTCCTGGCCAGGTTCAGCCCATGTAGTGGAGCTGCTGCTCTGATCTTTGAATTTGGGGTTTTGGGCTTTTTGTGCCCTGATTCTTTCTTCTTAAACACTTGTTATAGTGTAAGATCACAACAGCGAAAATGAGGACTAAACAAATAAAATCATAGGAGTAATGCAAGAACTTACACAACTGAGAAACTGGAAACCTGAAGGCTATTCCAACTGGAGGAAGCCAGCCTCATCTTTCATTTATGAAAGGAAACCCCATAATTAATTAAGAATTCAGAGAATAAATTCAACTCTCAACTACAGTCAGGTAAACCTACTCAACTCATGGTCTTTTTAAACAGCTGAATTCCAGTAAAGCTATTGGAATTCTTGGTCCTCTGAGGACTGTCTTTGGAGTTACTTCTCTGAGCTGGTAACAACATAAACTAAACTGAAATAACATTTCTTTTTTTTCCTTTCTTTTTGATTTGTTACAACTAGGTTTTGCTAGAAATCCATGGGTCGGGTTGCAACTCTACAATATACATACTTTGTGGCTCTTATTTTCTTGTAAAAGAATTAATAATAAAATGGTATCACCAGTCACAGCTTTAATTATCAATATCTCCATGCATCCAGTTTTGCTTTGTTTGTTCCATTCTGAAACTCAACAATTAAGGACATAAGAGACACATTAGCTGTTGCCTGTGATTCCATTCTCCCAGTAAACATTTCTCTTGACTTACATGGAAATGTGGATCAAAATGTAAAGTATTTTCAGGAAGAACTTTACTATTGGATATTCATTACAAATCAATAGTAAAAACAATCTAACCAGGAAGACACAAAAACATTTTCTTCCCTAAAAGTCTTATCTAGCTACCTGAAAGAGTGTTTGAACCTGAACTGGGTTTCAGATCTGAAGAGGAGGTCTTCTACATAATCTTTGTACATTATCTTCCAAACTTTTCAGAAATCTCCCTGTCATGGAAAATAGGATGGCCAGCTTTGCTGATCCCCATAGAGCTGATATTTATTTATGTTCCTGAATACAGACATTTAACATACCAAATACCACACTAAATTTATCACAGCTTGCAGAATCTTCTACATTAAAAAAAAAAATAAACCACATTGCAGTATTCTTCAAGCTCATGGAAGAGATGATTCTCATTGCTGCCTGCCAGAATCATGGTTGGGTTTTTTTGTTTGTTTGGTTGGTTTTTTTAGTTCAAGAAAACAAGGATTCACAGAACCTCTCACATGAATGAGATGAAATGGGTCCAGATGATGGATAGAGAGGTATCAACTCAACTGGTTCCCCAGACTATGACTTCTCAAAAAATGGGGGTGAAAGAAAAGCAAAACAGATAAACAAAAAATCCAAAACCCCAGAAAAATGACTGAATATTAATACCTATTAGCCATTTCACTGTAAGACCATAGCATACCATGGATGGTGTGACAGGAGAATCAGAGATAGTGGTACCTATCTGTCTGCTTCTGCTGGAGCTTTACTGATTCAAGCTACCTAAGTGCTGATGACTCCTTCTTTTCTCACAAATAATGTTTCTTCTCTTTCTTTCTCTCCTGAGGTCTACGTATATATCTGTTCTGTTTAAAAGAAATACATTAAGAGACCATCCAAGTCTCTGAAGGATACTTTCAAACTTCAAATTTTTGAAATAAAAGCAGATTGCAAATAAAATGCCACAATCTTATTAAAAGACAAACTTAGACCATCATACAAATTACAGTTCTGGCTTCTTTTTGTTTCTCTTTCCTTTAGGGTTAGCTGTGAGGCAGTACATGATACAGAGCACAGGCAACAGAGTCTGAGGATAAAAAACTTTCCTGATGAGAAAGGCTCTCAAACATTAAATGCTTTTGCTCCAAGCAAGGCTAGGATGGGTTCTTCTGATCTTCTGAATTACTTTAATGGCAAGTTATTAATCCTTACAGAATTCAGGAAGACACTAAATATATATATGAGAGAATAGGAACAACTGGACGGTCAGAGTAGGACTTTCTCCCTTATTAAGTATGATACTTAATTTGCTGCACAAAACCAGTTTAAGAGGGAGGTGAAACAGCACAGGGCAAAACAATTAGAATACAAATATGGTTTTGCCACTTGGTTGCTGTAGTCACAGGACATGGGCCGAGTCATTCACCTCCCTGACACAACCCAGCCCCTCAACGCTCTTCTCCACATGTGTTCAAGGGGCAAGTGGGCTGGCCCAGGCGAGGAAAGCAGACACCAGAGCCAAGCAGCTTGGCTTTTGTACCCTGCTCATTAGTGCTCCCCATATGGCACAATGGAACTGAATGCACTGGGGTCTGGGGTTTCTAATTTCCAGCCAAGAGCATATTGTTAATTACCTCGAGTAATGCTATTGCTGCGAGTTAAGGAAGAGGTGCAAACCCCGGTGTGTGTTGAGTTGAGAGAGAGGAAGATGTCAGTAGGTGGTGCTGAAGAACGCGGCAGTACCGTGCCCGGGTACTCCAGAAACAACCTAATTCCTTCTCATGCATTGCAAATACCTTCCAGGAGCTTTTACACAAAGGATGCATTACCAGCCTCACCCTGGAAGGAGCAGGGGAGGAGCAGGCTCCTCAGCTTGGCACAACCAAAGATCTCTTCCCTGCTAAGAAAAGCCAGAGCTGTTTTAAAGGGGGTCCTGCTTGTGGAAAATCTGATACGATAAACCTCACCACATACCCTGCTGGACCATGGACTGAAAGAACAGTCAGAAAGTCGTGTCTGAAGGGAGGAGAAATTATCTCCTGATAGCCATCTGCCCTCAAAACACCCTCCAGTGCCTTCAGAAGAAATCCTGCCCTTCACCCTGGACTCCACGCTCCACTCCATGGTCACTGGCAGTGACGGGCTGGTGAGCTGCAAGCTTTACAGAGGACCAAATCTCAATTTGCAAGGAGCGCGGTATTTTTACAGAGGCTAACTACAGCTTTATGAACCGGTGACAGAGCTAAACCATGGGAACACAGAAACTGCTGGATTATTTTAGGGGCCACAGAATTTTAATCTTAAGAGATCTGAGATTAGACCAGCCAACACAGCTGGTTTGAAATACATGCAGGCACTGTAAGTGGAGCCAGAGGTGAAAATCAAGTCACTAGCACTCAGAAACCTCAGATGCAAAGGGCAACGCTCTGCTTTGAGCCTCCTGCTGAAAACACGTGATGCCAAATAAAGCCAGAATATCACCAGCTCGAACGATGTGCATGAAAACTTGCTTTTCTTGCCTCATGTTCCTCCTTTAAGTGCAGAACCTGAACTGGACCTGATGTAGCTGCGGTGACAGAGACTGAACTCGGCTGGTGAGAGGAGTGACCTAGCAGCCAGAGATCACTTCCCTAATTTGGCACCCTGTCACCCTGTTTGGTTAGTCAAGACTCAATAAGAGAAGTTCACAGGCCAGGTGGGAACCAAAGGAACATTGCCTGGATCAGATCCAAGTGAGCCACAGCCCTCTGCTTGTCTTTCATCACCTGTAAAGGCTCAGCTTCCTAAGGACCCTGGCGAGTAAGGAGACCTCTCCCTCAGTCCATCCAGAGATCTTACATGCTCCAGAGGTACTTTAAAAGTAGAACTTGTGACGAGGATGGAAAAGCACATTCAAATGAATGGTTTTAACCTCATAAAACCAAAGCACCAGAAGTCATATTCTGTACCAGCCAGCAAAACTGAGTGCAACAGCACACCACCTTATGCAAACCCAAACCCACCTCATGCATGACTCCAGTTATAATAAAGATCCACTGCTGAAACCCTGCTGGAGGGAAAGAAAATGCTGATTAAAAATGTCTAAAGAGTGTTAAGCTCTCCCAGCCTCCCCCTCAGAAGCACATGTTTGAGAAGCTGACACCCTGGCTATTTTAACACTGCCTTTGTCTCCAGCTATCCCTCCTCTTCCCCCAAGCCTTCTGCTATATTTGACATTTGCAGGGCAGCAAGCAGAAGCTTCTCTGTCTGCCAGTTCATTTCCTCAGGTAATACAAATCCATCACTGACCCATTTATAATACCAGGCAGAACACACAGTTTTATTTGCCCACTGACTCACACACAGTATGGCAGCCAGCATCTCTGCCCTAAGTAAAAGAATTTACACTTTTCCAGCACTTGACAGATCTCAGACCAGTGATTACCATTAGACTGACACCTTTCTCTCTGCCAACCCTTCCCAAGAGTTGTTTTCCACCTGGGCAAGTGAAAGTCCTCTGTTTTGTGGTGGTGGCAGCAAAATGCTGGTCCTGCCAGCTGAGAGGGGATGCTGCAGGAAAGGAGTATGCTGATAACACATTGCCCAAAATACTTTGTCCCAAACAACTTCAGATACAGATGGAGTCCTTTGGATGGTGTGTTGAGATGCACTATGAGCGCAATATCCTGGCTCCAAATGAGAACCTTGTTCCTTCAGCCCCCATTTTCACTCATTTACTCCCTCCAGAAATCAAATTTTCGCAGTTGGTGTAATAATACAGAGCTTTAGTACAAAATACTTAAAATAGCACTCTGGCTCATAATCATAATCATGAATGTGATACATAGAAGGCAGGCTCTAGGTGAAACCAAGTGGAACATCTACAGTGCACTTCAAGATGGGGGAAAAGGGAGTTCTGAGTGATCCTGCAATTATGGATCACAACATTTGTGAATCGATGAGGGTTAATGAAAGTTCTCCAGACAGAAAGCGTTTTAATCAAAGAGGAATTAGAAACTATTACATTAAAACCAGGAAAAAACTGTCAATCCCTGTCTGTAAAAAAAATACACTTTGTTATGCAGGTAATAATTAAAAACAATCTCTCACACAAAAAAGAAAAAAAAATAACACAACCAACCTATTGTTGATCTTATTTTATGTATTTCCAGTAATAAACATCTCATGCCCCTGATTACTATGGATGCATTCAAATCAAGGAGAAATCTAGTATTACAGCTCAGTAGTATCAGAAATTGTGAGATTGAAGTTCCTAATGGAGTTCTTCTGTCCTAGTTTAATCCTTTTTGCTTTAAATAAGCTGTTTGAGGGTCAGCCACAGACATCCAATTTCTTTTTTTCCTCCTAAGAAATACAGGAAATGGATCATAAAGAATAAAAAATAGCTAAGACTTTCTTTGTAATAAGGGCTTAGATTATAAGCGACTGCATCCTTCAAAAGCTACAATCCTTGCAAATATGTAGACATTACAGAAATCTTTAGAGTTTTTTTGTCTTCTGCAAGTCCATTACACACCTTGGTTTTTTTCAGCTGTTGCAAATGCTTTGCATCTAATGCTTTAAAACTCAGCAACCTTCAAGCACTTAAATTTATCTACGAAGGTACCAAAATCCAATTTTAGAACAAAATAATCAGTCCCCATTGTCATAAGATGACTCTCATTTTGAAAAACCATTCTCACTTGCCTTAAATATACAGGATGACACCTGATAAGACAAAGTGAAGCAAAAACTTCACTCCAGAATATGCAAACAATTGC
The DNA here is from genome assembly GCA_013186435.1 of Turdus rufiventris. Lineage (NCBI taxonomy): Eukaryota > Metazoa > Chordata > Aves > Passeriformes > Turdidae > Turdus > Turdus rufiventris. Next base: position 507,305 of record PYHW01009482.1, read on the forward strand.
CAAACTACATATATAACCCCCAGTGTTTCCTGTCACAAGGGAAGTTCAGTTCAAGACTAGTTTATCAAGACAAAAAGTATCTCTTGAGGTAAAAAAAAAACAACAACAAACAAACCAAAACAAAACCACCCAACAACCTAGTAACCTGGAATCTGGACCCAAATACTTGGTTTTTGTAACTGACAAGAGGAGACTGGAAGAGATTTTGAGTTCTCCTGGGCTAAAAGAGGAGAATTCTTGGGGAAATTCAAGGTGCAGGAACTTCTTAAAAAGCACTTACATGTGTCCCTAGTAAAAATCTGAACCTTGTCCAATTAGGGAAAAACAAAACGCCCTTAAAACCACAAGAAAAGGCAGCACAATGGCAACTAAGGCTTTGTCAGGATTTTGGTTTTGTGCATAATAAGAAGCAATAAAGACAAGCCTCAGGAGATGCATTAAATAAATGGCCAATAAATGGTCTTCTAATAAGACCTGTCCTCAGAAAAACCCTTATTTGTTGCAAATGCAGTTACATTATCAAAAATTGGTGGGGCAGAGACTCTTCAGAACAGGTATTCTGCTTTTGGCTACATGCTACATGGGACTCAAAAAGGCTGTTTGGAACTGCAGTGCCTCTGTCTAAATACCTCCATGGCTGGGCAAACCTTGACATTTACTCTTCATGCAAGAGTGGATAGGAGTGGGTAAGATATTTTTAAGCTAAGAAAGATGGGGGGGAAAAGAAGTTTAAAAACATGCAAAAGAAACACAGGGGATTGAAGTCCTGTGGTGGTTTAAAATCCATCTGTAAACCAAACAGAATTATGGAATATAGCTTGCCTTTTAATCTGGAAAGTTTGGAAGTAATGTTTTGAAAGCAAAGGAAGGGTTTTCTGGCTCTCAGTGATTTCAGCAAAGTAAATTCACCTATGATAATGATGAAGAAACAAATGCTGAATTCCATAGTTCCAAAGCAAATGGCTACATAATTCCTATTATCTCTACTGATTATTGTAGAACCATAAAAAAACCAAAAAAGGAGAATCAAGGTTTGATTTAAAGGGAAGGCACATAAAACCTTCCCAACGTGCTGCTTTCCAAGACTTACATCTAAGTATTTTCAGTAGATCGAGTGTCATTGAATCCTCCAGCTCAAAGAAATTTTTAGAAAGTTCAAAGCAGAACCATATAAAGAATTCTATTTTGTTCTTACTAAAGGAATAAAGATGGAAACAAGCAAGCAAGGAAAAGAAACAAACAAGAAAAAAACCAAGAAAACAAAACCTAAAGCACAAAGATCTATGTTAGACTCAACTCTTTATAAAAAAAAAAAGATTTATGGTGGTTGAAAGGGACAGGGTGCTATCTTTTCATTTACAAATGGAGAGGAGACAAGGACATTCACACATATAAACAACACATTCTCCTTGCATTAAGAGTCCAGCTAAGTGAACAGCTCTTGAGACACTGCATTCAGCAACACCACTTGCCAGTCAGGTGGATCTCCTCCCTGCTTCTTTCATCCCAAAAATGGCACACATGAACCTGATGACACCAGAATTCATACAAAGAGTATTCTGAGACATTTGGTTTGCTTTTAGCAAATGTCCTTGAACAGTATGAAAGGAAGAAAAAGAATGTAATGTGGTTTGCAGTCCACTCTAGACTTTTTTCCCTCTTAAAAGTCATTTGAATAAAAGGCATTTGCGCTTTTTTTTATTCATTTCTAGCAACAAGCATTCATTCAGGCGTGGGTTCTTGTTTGAAGGAATGCACACAGAGTCAAAGTTCCACATTAATTTATGACCTCATTGACAAAGTGTCTATGGGAGAAGTGTACAATCAGTTCTGCACAAATTTCATTTTCCCTTCTGCTGTTTATGGAACACTGCAGCATGACAAAAGACAGAATCATATGTTTCAGGTTTCCATTCATTTATCACAGACAAGTCATTAAAGTCAGCAGAGCAACTTGCTCTTAGAGAGAGCAAGGACTGAAGCATCTCCCTGTTTTTCAAATGGCTGCAAATTCAAAATGAAATCTGAAGGCTCATGATTTTAAGTTGCATGTAAGAAACAAAAAGGCAGATGTAAGTATTTCAGGCGGCAACACTGGCATTCTATTCCATCCAGTCACAACCTATTTATTTGACTCATGAAGTTCAGGCCACACTTGTTGGTGGGCTCTGTGTGAAAAGCAAGTTGAGTGAGTCTGTACCACAAAAAAACCTTCTTCCTCTACCTTGTAGTGGAGAACCACAAAGTGAAGCAGCCTGGCTCCAGGTCACACAGCTGGTCTGTGGCACAGCCAGCAGCACAAACTGGCTTTCCAGACTCCAGCTCTCCCCTGTGATGCCACGTTACCTTCCTGTGTCACTGTCCCTGGAATCCCAGTGCTAATTTCCACAAGAAGAAGAAATTAAAAAACTCTCCAACATGGGCAGAGGTTGTAATTCCAGAAGGAAGAGTAAATCAAAACACCACACACAGGGGTACAGCTGATGCTCTTTATTTATCTTTGTATTTATTTTCTAGCTGGAGTTGCTATTTCCACCTTTCTGCACAGAATCCAGGCCTTTTGCTGAAGAATTTAGGTCAACTGGGCAAAACGTCTGCAGAGAATTACAGTGGAGATGGAGTTTGGGGTTGGTAAACATGGTCTAACCCTCATATTACTTGACATTGCAGTGGAGGATGCACATGGGGAAAAAAAAAAAAACAACAATACTTTTTTAGGGCAGCTTTCTACGTGGGTGAGAAAGAATATTTGTTTTGCAGGGATGGCAGCTAATAAAACTTAAATTCTTGGATGATCAGAGGGGATTATCTCTTATTAGGACTTTGCCCAAACTGCTGAATCTTTCTTCCCAAACTGTTGTAAATAATCATCAACACAATAATAATTCTGTTCCAGCAAGTAATCTGGACAAAACCCCATCAACATTTACTAGCAGTCATCAAAGAGGGTCTCCTTTATAGCACCTTCATGAAGACACCTGCAAGGGGAATTCTCTGGGTCTTCCTCAATGTCTTTTTTTTAAGCAGGAGATACTCAAGACCATGCAAGAGGAAGTTTGATTTAATCAGACCTCTCTTTCACATATGCTAGCTGGAGCCACAAAGCATGTGCACACTTCCACTCCACCCTGGCTGAACAAAATTTATGACAGCAGCAAACCAAACAATTAGTTTTCACATGCTGACAGTTGCACCTATCCTTCATTGTTTGTACACCATCACAAGCAAGACACAGATATTTTATAGATTTTTTTTTTAGTGCTTAGATTGCATGAGAATCATGCCCTTAAGGCTACACATCACCTTCAGCCTATGTTCAACCATAGTGTGAAGCTACTATGGTTTTTCTGAAAATACAGTTTTTCAATAAAATTAGTGTTCCATACTGAGAGTTTGGGTGTCTAAGAAAACACATCTTTCCAAGAGGCTCTGTGCTCAGAGCCATGCACAGCCTACCAAGGACTCCTGATCCCGTTTCATGTGAGCTCTGCAGAAGAAGCTTACAGACACAGAGCAGCCTCTGTAGTAACCCAAGATACTGCTGGCATTCCTGCTGAAAGGAAGCACACTGAGCGTGCTTCATCCTATGTCTGCAGAGCAGAACCAGCCTGAGCCCTGCCAAAAGCCAAGTGTGTCATGGGCAGCTTGACTGCTACTTTGCCTGGGCAGAGATGAGGAAAAACACCTCTTCTTTGGGTGTTTTTTGTTTTGGTTTGCGGTTTTTTTCAGCTGTCAGCTGAGATGCAGAAACATTCTTGGTGCAGTTGGAAGACACCCGGCTAAAAACTCAAGTTTGCGTTTACTACAAGGTACATCTGGGCACACCACGCAGTCAAAAGTGTGGGCTCCCATTTTCCAGCACACCTGAGGTGGGGCACAGGCAGCTAAGGCTGTGCACAGCTGCCTCCTGCACACAGTTTATCCCAGTGCCACCTGAGAGAAGGACAATTCCAGCTGCTCCACACCCAGACCTTGGAGGAACTCTGGTTTCCCACCCTGGCCAGCTCAGCTCACAATCACCATTGGTGTGAGAGCTGGTGTGAGATCAGCAGGCAGAAAAGGGTTAAATCTTTCACCTTCTTCATCCCTCTCCACATTCATAATTAATGAATAATCGTATCTTCCTAGGTTCCTTGTTTGTCTGAGTAGAGTCACCTTTTCTATCAAAAGACCATTCCTTTCCAACATACTTCACTTTCCAAGATTATTCCTGGCATTAAGCCATACCTTTCTGCTTTTCTGTCACAAATTATTCTTCCTGGTCTGTCCACTAATCTCCTCTCTATGCCCTCTCATTCTCCAGGTGTTCTAGAAAGATCACCCAATCATTTGCTATTTCTACAGTCCAACATGCCAGCAACATGGCTCTGAAGCCAAAACACTTGGTCCTTCCTTTCTTTTGAAGGTTTTCGTCATCCCAGCCACTCAGTACTCAATATGACATAAAAGCCACTGCTTTTCTCTTTTAAGAAAGGAGCACATTCTCAGAAAAGACTGCTGAGCTCAGACCCCATGCTCAGTAGGGCAGAGAAAATGTGGGAAAGAAGGGAAGGCTAGGCAGAGCCTACAGCAGGCATCCCCAGGAATGACTGGCAGTTGTCTGTCCCCCTACCTGCTGCTGCTGAGGGGCTCCCATGCACACCAGAAACGGTTATCTGAGGCTACAGAAGCCTTGTATTTCTTCCTCTTTCTTTTTGAGGAACAAGGCTCCCTTTTTGGTTCTCATTGTCTGCTGCTCTGGGCTCTGTAACTGATACAACCGTGGCCAGCCAAGGTCCTGCGTATGTGTGTGCGTGTGTGTTTGCTATGTCTGGATCCTCAGGAAGGCAGCCTGGTATTTTATTTTTAAACTTTGGCTCCTGTTGCACTGCCCCACATATAATGGCTCCACTCCTGAAGGCTGGATAGTCTTCTGCTATCAGTTTTCAAAGAAAAACAAAGCCACCCAAGCCAATGCCACCAAGCGAACAGGAGCAAAGTTCTGGCCTGAAGATTTTCATTCTCACAAAAAAAACCCCAAGAGATGACAAAATATATCAAGCCATCAGTGTCATCCCAGCTTCATGCTGCTGTATTGTTGCAAGCTGTAGAATATTGTGCAAGTCCCAGCAATCGCTGTGGTTTTAGAGACTTCTCTAGGTTTTTATTTCTAGAAATTTGTTGGAGTTCTGCCAGTTTTCACCAGCTGAGGACCAGACCTTTGTGTGGATCAGTACTCACTACAGCCTTTTATTATGAAGTAGAGGGTTGAAACAGGAGTGAGTTTCTCCCCACCTGAAAGCAGAACCTGCAGTGGATCTCCCAGGTTTCAGAGGCTGAAAGAAGCAGAACCCAGACATGCTAATCAGGGACTGGTGTTATGGTTCACCCTCCCTGGAGAGCCTACCCTTCAGATATGTTGCAAAACTGATATAATAACTGATATCACATAAGCCTCTAAGCCACCTGCACTACAAGATCATTTCAGCAGTGAAGGTTCACTGTCAAAAAGGAAAAAAAATATTGTTTCCTTTTCAGCTGAGCACACAGGGTCTATATCTGTAGGGTTGATTACTAGAAGAAAGGAAATGTTCAAGCTGAAGACGAGGGCTTGCACCCATGCCTGGGAGAAAAAGTGGTTTGTCAAGAGGAAGTCATCTTTTTATATCTTATCTTATCTTTACTTGCATTTCATGATGGGACACCACTAATCAGAGTGTTATTTACAGGTTAAAATAGTCACTCATTCCAAAAACAAGGGTAACAGCTTCATCACCTTTCTCCTCCTTCATTCCTGATCTCCTTTCTTCTCTCATTGGTTTCTAGCTCCTTCAGTCAGACTGCTGCCATACAGAGTTCTGAATCTTGAAAGAACCCTGCCAAAACTGGAACTACAAATTAAGAATTGAAAACAACCTGTCAGTTAGGAAATCAAAATTCTCTTTCATCCTGCTGCAGTAATTGTTTTATAAAGTTAAAAAAAAACAAAACTATTTACAGTGAGGCCTCTACTGCTGACCTTCAAAACCAAACTAATGGACTATTTTGCCCCTGAAACTGACTTGTTTTTGCATCAGTTATGAAAAAAAGAGGATGTAATCATAGTGCTTACTGTTAAAGTTTTTAAAAGCACAGAAGACAAAATGAATCTTTAGTTTTCCTAGATTTATCACCCTTGACAGACCAAAGCCTAAGACTCTGAGAGATGATGACTAACAAAAAAAATGAAACCAATCACTACTGAAATCACTGAGACCCTCAAATCTACTGAAATGCGTTTACAATAATAATGCTATTCCTAATAATAGTTTCAGATGGCTTAGTTGTGCTGTCTGTAGTAGAATGTTAGGTTACCCTAGGAAACTGACATGTTGACAAAGTATGATTGGGTTTTTGTGCAACAACCTTCTCTATGGTAACTACAGGGCAAAAGCCTCTGGCTCCCATCTGTAAAGCCAGGAATAAAGTTCGGGGTGACTACAGTGCTGCTAAGTTCCAGAGGAAACCAGAGATCTTTCTTCTGGGGGATTTATTTATCCTTTAGAAATTACTATGTGAAAGTCTACAGTAGCTCTGTCAGGACTTTGAAAAAAAAAAAAATCTATTTCCTTTTTTTCCTCTTCTGTAGAGACAACAAAAAAATGCATCTGACTGTGAAGAGGAAAGCAGTTTCCACCAGCCTTCTGCACAGATTCCACTTAGAGAACAAAATGCAAATCACTTGTCCAGTTTTAGGCCTAAAATGAAGATAAGGAGGAAAACCCAGAACAGATAATCAAGCTGTAACTCATAACTACAAACCCCACAGTCAGCCTTATCATTTCACCTGATTTGGTCTATTTGCTTCCCATTCCCTTGCCAGGTGAGAAAAAAATCTTCTTGCACATTCTGTTAGGACACAAACACCTCCCTGGACTCCCTGCAGCTCCATGTGGCAGGACTCTCATCAGATATGCTTTAATCCCTAAATTGACATGGAATAGCAGTGCTGGGAGTCATCCTGCTGAAGGTTCAGCTTTTATAGCTGCACAGCTTGCCCACAACCAACTCAATCAAACCTGTCTCCCACCACAGCATCTGAGGAGAAACTACACTTGACCCCTTACAACTTTTGGCAGTCCATCAGAAATTCCAGTATCGCTTAACTTTTTTATGCAATTCAATTAGAAATTAATAATTGTTTACATAATGAGCATCTTTCTAGTCTTTCTAGTCTTAGGTTCCAGCCACTGTATCTTTCTTACAGCTTCACACAGACTCCAGATTCCTGTAATACTGTACACAGACAGGCAAATTGGCTGCTTTTAGTCCTCCAAATGTCACTCCTGAAATGTCAGAACGGGAGGTATGGACTATCTGAAAGCTGTCATGGTGAGGCACAATTTCCTAGACTTCAAACCTTTACTATTACAAGCATTTCCAGCCTAGTCCACTTAGCTATTCTAACATTCTTAACTATCTACTGCTTTGCAGGATCACTTTTTTTTTTTTTTTAATTTAAAAGGAAGGCAGGAGTCCTCCTTTAAGTCCACACAGGCTACAAAGCCAATATTTCTTGAGTGAGTCATGGACAACTTTCAGTTCCACAATTTCTGTCTTACAGACACAACTGAATGACGAGCTTTTAGGTCTGACACAATAAAAAAATATAAATTACTCGTGTAGAAAACAGACAGAAAAAAGGAAAAGTCTCTTTAAAGCCTGTCAGATACCCTTCTTATCTGACCTGTGGGATGCTTTGTTTTGAATGGAATGTGTCCAAAATACAAAGGAAAACCTTGCTTATCTCTTTGTGATCAGGGGCTCTCAAAGGCACCACACTGGTGTTACTTGTTTGATACATCAAAGCAAGGTCATTGCTTACTTCAATCTTGGAAAGGTCCAAAAGTCTTCTGATACACCAGAAAAGCCAATGGCCAATAAGATTTGTGACTCTCCTGCACTCTCTGCAAGGAATTTTTTTATCCCACAGTCCCTTTCTCCTAAAGCTGAAAAAAAACCTGGTGCCTCCATCTGGATGATCCCTGAGGCACTGACCCAATTCCCAATCCCTTTTACTTAGGGGCGGGTGAAACCCAAAAACAAACAAAAACCAAACCATGAGAGATGTGAGATGTAGATCTAAAGATTGTACAAATACGTGTTTTGATCTTTTGTCTCCTTCAGCTCAGCTCCATTGTCAACATTTGATGACAGCCCAAAAGTCTGTTGGAGTCTTTTAAGTGTAACTGATAAATTCCAAAAGTCAAGTTTTGTCCACAGAACCCAAACTAACAGAATCCAGCCACGCTGCTATTATTCAAAGTTTCATTCAAGCCAATACTCCATCCTTCCCATGCTTCGTCTTTGATTTAGACCACAATATAAGTTTTTTGGTTTGGGTGGGGTTTTTTTGGGGGGTTTTTTGGGTTTTTTTTGCAAAAGCATGACCAGCTTTATGACTGACTTAGTGCTCTAAATTTTCAGAAAGCAGGGGTTGGTCCAGCTGTCTTATATCTCAAGGAGTCATATTACTAGGAAAATAACAAAAATATCCCACAAAGATAAGATCTACCTAATATAAATTTGGGAATGTGACAGCTTCAAATTATACTTTTGTCAAGATCTCCAAAACTAGCAAAGATCCTCTTCTGTCCCTCCTACTTTCTGAAGAGGTAAATAAGCAGAAGATTGTAAGAAATCATTTTGCAGCCTTCACTGATACACAATTGACCTTTTAATCTCTGCTTAGCACCAGGCTGATGCTGTTCTTTCACTTTTAGACCCAAAACTTTATCACTTGAGAGAACACTCCTTTTTTTTTTTTCTTTTTTTTTTGGGGGGGGGGAGATTTTTGTGCAACCATGAGATAATTTTTCCCTTGTCCTCAGATTCAGACATGGATTGAAAGCTCATTGAACTCCTTCCACTAGACATTTTTAGAATATAAACATTTTTGACCACTCTGTCCAAATAATACTGACTTCGTTTAGGCACAGTTTGCAACCATGGTTGAAAATAAAGGAGCAACACTAGTGGTATTATTTCCTATCCCCAGTATTATTCCCCTTAGGTCAAAGAAGTTGGAAACACATGCTGATGGTTTTTGGGTCAAACCCAGCATGGCACATCCTCTGGGATGGCTTTTTAGCCTCTGCTGAGAATAAACAAAGGGAACAGTGAGGTGGGCTGAGAACTGGCTGAAGGGTAGGTCTGAGAAAATGTGACCAGTGGCACAGAGTCCTGTAATTATGGTGCCCCCAAGGTTTGGTACTGGGTCCAGTATTGTTTAATGGCCTGGGATAGAGCATCCCCTCAGCAAATTTACTGATGACACAAAACTGGGAGTGGTTGATGCCCTGAGGTGCTGTGCTGCCCTTCTCAAGAGCTTCCAGAGCCTGAAGGGATGACTAGAGCAGAACCTTTTCAAATTCAAAAATGCCAGAGTCCTGCACCTGGGCAGGAACAACCCCAAGCAGCAGCACAGGCCAGGTGCTGTGCTGGCAAACAGCTCTGCAGAGAAGGACCTGCAGGTCCTGGGGGACAAACAGCTGTCCCTGAGCCAGCAGAGTGTCCTGGGGACAAGAAGGCCAAAGGGATCCTGCAGTGCACTTGGAAGGGCACTGCTGGGAGCTCAGGGAGGGACCCTGCCCCTCTGCCCAGCCCTGGAAAGCACCTCTGGAGTGCTGTGTCCAGCTCTGGGCTCCTCAGGGCAGGAGGGACACAGARCTCCTGCCCTGGGTCCAGCAAAGCTGTGGAGGTCAGGAAGGGCCTGGAGCATTTCCCTCATGAGGAAAGGCTGAGGGAGCTGGGGCTGTCTCTTGAAAAGAGTCAACGACAGGAGGTTGGACCAGATGACTTCCAGAGGTGCCTTTCCAACCTGACCCTTGCTGTGATTCTGTGTGATTCTGTGGAATTTCACAATTATGGACACTAAACATACCAGTCATCACACATTTAAAAGTTTCAGCAGAGGCTTCCAATCAGGAGAATCTAATGACTTTCTGATGCGCTTTTTTAAAGTGAGCTTCTAAAGCAGCAGCTTTTCTCCCAGTGCATGCTGATGATGGACTCTCAGCATCCTGTAGAATTAATTTATGTCTCTTTTGGACTGACAGAATCTTCTAGGCTGTACGTGGGAAAACAAAGGGCAGAAGGGATCTCATGGACGACCAAGACCGGTTCTGTTATCACAGACACACATCTAATCTCCATTAACTTAAAGAAAAATAGCATGTTTGCTTAAAAAAATATAGCTTTTGATCCCTGAGCCAAGGAATGCTTAATTTTAAAGAAAACTTGTTCCATATGAAAGTTTCCTGATCATGGTGCACCTAAAAGCCAGCATTTTCTAGTCCCAGTGACCATGCAAAAAGGCAATATACAGAGATCTATCCAGCCAGGTTACTGATACAAATTCTACACCCCTCTCTCCAAAGGATTCATTTCTCAGCTGAAATACCCCTTGAGGTTGGAAGTCATGTATTACAGTTCTGAAATGTGAAGCAACCCTCAGTTCCACCCAGCTTATCAAAAATCCTGTGCTCTCTCATTTCCTGGGCTTCATCATGCTTTTAAAAAGGGAGATTGCTGCAAAAATCCCAGTTGGGTTAATCTGAGAGCTGGAGCATGAAAAACTACAAGACTCTCCCAAGTAGAAGGTTCTGACCGTCCCAGTAATTTGATCAGTCCAACCCTTCCTGTGCAAAAATCCCATCAGGAACACAACTGAGAGGTATCCCAGAGCACAGAGACTATTCAGGAAAAATAGGGAAGAAAAAAAAAAAAAAGAGGAGGGTGCGGTGGGAGGGGAGGGGGAAGAAAAAAAGAAGGAAAGTATAGAAAAAGTCTCGAGCAGAAGGTCAGAGTTCACTGGATTTAAAGACCCACTGACCTTCCTTCAGGATAGGGTTGGTCCCATATTCCAGGCCTGGAACATTTCACCAGTTTCCTAGTTACAGATCATATTTTCTAGGCAGGCTACAGAAGTGAAAGTGCTCCTTCAACACCAGTAGTCCACTGCCACATTTTCCTACTATGAGCTTGTCAGCCTGCCAATGCAGAGAACTTCTAGAACTCCTCCTTGCTCTCTTCCCACAGAACACAAAGCAGCATATTCCTTCAGAAGGCCTATTCAAACTCCCTTTCTTCTCCATGAGCCTGCATCTTTGAGACAATGGATAAGAGGAGGCGGACCACTTCCGCCATTCATTTGCTCAGCCTGCTGAAACGTCAGATCTGTCTGATCTTGCAGCAGAAGCATTATCCTTTGTTCTGATCAGGTTGCACAAATAGCTGTGCTTGTGTCAGTCGTGGAGCAGAGATTTTTTTTTTCCCTTTTTTTTTTTTCTTTTTTTTTTTTTCCATGACCAATATGATTTATGGCTCACGCAACACAATGTGTCCTGCTAAAAATGTTGCAGTTTTGTTCTCCACCAGGCAGCTCTCTTACAAAAAAAACCCTCAGATCAGTGTTACAAGCTAAGGAAGAAGTGGAAACTGCACAATACTGTTGCTACGTGTATCCTAGACGAAAGTGTTAAAATATTCCCAGCCCCACACAGATGAGAACAGTCACCAGAAGCACCTGAAGGGGCTTGAGTTGAAGGAGTTAGGGCGGCACAAGATTACTGCGACTCCCAGGACATCCCACCACTTCTCTGGAGGTTGGGCACTCCTCCTGCTCATCAGCACCAGCTGCCTTGGCATGTCCTGACAGCTTTCTGCTTCCCACACAGACAGATGGGGCTGGCCCCAGCCACCCCCAGTGCTGTGGTGACATACCTGTGCCCAGAGCTCACACCTGCGCTGCTCACAAGCCATCTGCAACCAGCAGACAAAGGCTGGCCACTGCCAGCTCGTGTAAACACCCATCGTGGTGCTGTCTGGTGAGAAGTTCAGTTTCCCACACTGACAGAAGGAAAATAAATCTCCAACCACCACTGGTAGAATCCCAAGCTCTCGAGAAGTTACAAAACGTGGCTTTAATTTTCCCTTCCCCCTGCTCTGCCATAATGCACACTTGCTTATGAAAACAGCTGTTATCGTACATCCTTCCTCTTCCTAGGACAGAAAACCAAGTCAACCAGAAAATACAGCCAGTAAAGTAAGTTCTTCAGAACTTCATCACATCTGGAAGTCTCGTTTAGTTTGGAGGTTGAACTTTACCCACTACCTCCAAATTTCTGTATTTTTGCCCATGGGTGTGTGCATGAGTATGCTGTCTCTGTTATCAGGTAAAAGCTCAAATACCCATTTCTGGCTTCTAGCCAGCATTTAGAAAGAAAAAAAAAAATGCTAATCCATGGTTGCAATGGAAAAAACACCTACCACAGGAAAAAAATCCTCCTGCCTTTAGCCAAATCTAATCTAATCTTTTCTCACAGCTGTAATATCATTCTGAATGCTTCACTACCTAACTTTAGCTTCATGTACAGAGCATGGGGAATTATTGATACAAACCTTTTGTACAAGGCCAGCCCAAAAAAAAAACCCCAAAAAAAACACCATCAGTGGCTGTGTTTAACATTCCTGAGTGTGCCATCAGAATCAATACGGTTCCATGAAGATATTGCCATTTTTAGTAACTACGATACCCTCCCAAACGCAACAGCATTATAAGATTTCTCTTTCATAGAGGCTTTGATGTTCCATCTATTATCCCAGTCTTGCTTTAGCACATATTTCATATTAGAATGCGTTCCAGGAGGCATATGGCAATAGAACTAGGTCAACCATTAACCAAATAACAGGAAGCTGCTCTGCAGAGCGCACCCTTCAAAAAGCTCGCTTAATGAACTGGCTCTTCAGAGTGTGTCCTTCAGTAAGGTTGAAGCTAACTGTTCCACAGGATTTTCCTTAAAGAAACAAGATCGCCCAAGGCAGGTGATTTATGGACATCACAGACTCTGAAGAGCCATCCCAGAGTGTAAAAGCATCTGGGTCACAGGTTGAGATGAAGAACAACCCACAGTCATGCATGGGACATTGAATACCAGGAACCAGCTCCAATAATTTCCTCATCTTACATGTGAGCAGAGCCCATTCCACCATTAATCTGCTCCCACAATTTCACAGGAAAAGAGCAGAGCCTTTGTAGAGTTTGTAGGGAAGGATACCATCACTAGATAAAAGATTTAGCATCTCTCTGTTGGATGCCCTTGCATATTCTTGCAAGGTTTGGGGGAAAAAAGGGCTGATAATAAGCCTTGCAAGTCAGTATCTGACTAAAATCATCATGTCCTGCTTTGTCATTGATCTCATAGAGATACATGGATTTAACATCATCTGCTGAATCCAGCAGAAGAAAAAGTCCATCATCATTGCTGATATCTACATTTGTTCCACCTCAATCTCATCAACTGCCTCCACTAAATGTCGCATTCCACCTGGGCGACCACAGATGCCCAAGCTTTAAAGAGAAGTTTTTAGGACTGAGAAGAATCAGGCACCACAGAACAGAATCCATGAGTAACATGGAAGTTGGAAAAAGTTCTGATTCATATTATACTGTCAACAAAGCAGTAAAGATGGCCTGATCAAGTTGTTTTTAAACAAATAAAAGGCAAACACTTGCCAGCACTCTAATTGAAAGGAAGTTTGCCACTGATAGCCATCACATAACTGTTGCAATAACATGATAACTCAACAGCCATGAACCACAAAGCAGTGTAAACTTTACAAATACAAAAAAGTCACCATCCAGCTATGTGGCTACAACCAAATCTTGACACTAGGTGCATATGGATACTAATATTAGTTTTCTGATACTGTCATAAAAAATGGATGCAGTCTTTTATCTCTTTATCATAGTTTTTCTTCTGCAGACTATCTCTACAAAACAAAACATTCAGAGATCCTGAAGTCATTATTTACCCAAACAAAGCAAACAATATAAAACAATCTCTCTACACCATTGCCAGGGGTAGGCTTGTATTCTCCATAATTTCTAATAGGAATCAGTGCTGTAAGGAGATATATATATCTCAAGAGTTTCCCCATCCTTGTGACAAAAATAAAAGGCAAAAAGCCCATGTCTAACAGACATTCTCCTGCTAGAGCCTCCACAACTGAGAACGTCTCTGTGAGGTGGGAACTCAGGTCCATCTCTGTGGAGGTGGATCCTGCTGGTTCACCAGATAATAATTCCAGTTCCTAATTACAGGCACAGGAAATGATAAGGCATCCATGATGACTGAGAAAACAGTCAGTGTGTGTGATCATATGTCCCTGCAGATTGCTTTGTATCTTAAGCGACAGCTCCTTGCTGAAACAGGCTAACTCAGTGGAAGACTGCCAAGCATGCTGTGGTGAGATTATCATCTTAGTAGTTATTTATAATAAACTATCTTCAGCAAGTAGCACCTTTTTCAGTAGGAAAAAAGTCAAGGACAATGCATTTTCTTCGCAGTACAGAGATGTGTAAGAGAAAACGTGCAGACAATATCTGGTGGTATTGTTCATTTGCTTATGAAGAAGCACTGCTGATGAACATTCTTCCAGCACCTGTTCCAACACCACGAGAAAAAGCACAAAATTACCAGCCACTACCAGGCACTACCTGTGGTGAAATTACATGAGTAGACAGAACAGAGTGGCCATACTTTATTTCTAAAAAATCTTCTGATTTGCCTGCATCCTTGTGACAAAACAGTCACACCACGGCTTATCTATGGAACCAAGAAGGAGTTCTGCCCTGAGAGGTGATGCTTGAGTGTCACATAACACCTCAGTGTCATTTATTTGCAAGTGCACCTATAGAGAAGTGCCAGAGTCCCATAGCTCCAATCAAAAAACCTGAACGGGGCCAGCGGAGCAGTTTTAAGGATGGAGTTACTGTGGAACAGAACAAACAGCCTTCACACACAAGCCATGTTTTATATGCATCCCCTCCTCCCATCACCAAATTGCAACTGGGAAAACATACCTGTGGGTTGACTACTCCCACACTCCCACTCCAGTTCTTAGGAGCACATGAAGAAAGTCATGCTTTTGCAGGGCTGCCACAGAACAGCACCTAAGACAAGGATTCATTCAAGGGGATCTGTAATATATTCTCTGAAGGTCCTGCTGAACAGGCAATGGAAACCATGAGGGCTCTGATTATGAAGTTCAGCTCTGCTGAGCCCATCAAGAAGCAAGCTCTGGTATTCCAGAGGCAGCTGCAGAAAGGATCTCCAAATGTTACGGGTCAAAAAAAAGCCCTAAACCAGTTGACCAGTGTGTGACTGAGCTGAGAGAAGACATATCTCCAATTTTTAAAGTCCATTTTAAGCTTATTTAGAAATATTTCTTCTGCAGATTTAGACAGATTCATAACAATATTTGGCTCCTCAAAAAACAAACAAACAACAATAAAGAAACCAAAACTAAAAAGCAAAAACAAAAAAAACCCCAAAACCCAAAACATCATAGCACAGTGTTAGCCAAATAGGATAAAGGTGTTCTAAAAGTGCATTTCTGGTAAAAAGAAAGCAGGAACAGTTATAGTAGGTTTCTACAGTTTCTATGTAATTCCAGAGTTTCAAGGTCTGCGCAGTATCACAGCATTTCATACCTTCTGCATTTCCCAGCTGCAGTTCAGTGTTCTCAAATGGTTACAGCTTTTGAACAAACTGTGTCTGCACTAAAGCCAAAAGGATCTACAGTGGAGCTTCATCTGAAGCTCAGGACTTGCACATGACTGAACTCTTCTCTTTCTCCAGATCTGCTCAGCCCTTCAGCCTCCCCCCAGCCCCTTTATAATCCATCAGACATGCTTCTGGAGTGCACTCTAATGCTTTGTTTGGTTTGTTTTTTAAAAAAAGAAACCTGCACACAAAACAACATAAACCCCAAACAAACAAGCAAAACAAAACAAAAAACACAAGAAAAAAATCCCCACAGGTTCAGAAAGAGAAAGGAAGAAATGAAACCCTACTGGGCTGAAGTTTCCAAATGACAAAGCAGAACGTAATCATTTAATGCCAAGTATGAAAGCAGCACAAAAGGACAAGATGCAGAGGGGGAGGAAAAAAAAAATCTCTTTGGGCTTCCTGCACTGGCATGAAATGGCTGCTTTCCTTCTTACTGCCAGCTCCCATGCTTCATGTTGACATTACACATCCTGTGCTGCAGATCCACCCCCATGCTGATGCTTGCCCAACAGAATTATCTCCTGCGTCACAGCAGTGGTAGCAGAACTGCTGGCTCTGCAGATCTGAGAGCACCATTTCAGCTTAATACATGCAGCAACTGGACACACTACCAGGCATTCTGGGTTGGTTTGTGGCACTCTCAGTGCTGCTCTGCTTTGCCTAACCTTCTGTGAGCCAGATGGCCTGTTCTCTCCCCTCGGGATCAAACCATTAAGTTTTACTTTATTAATCTCTACCAAAATGCAGGGATGGTCTGGAGCTCTCATATCTGGTTTATCTCCAACAGGGTTGCTAAGACGAAAATGACCTAAAAATATCTGGAAACGCTGCTTCACACCAACAGAGAACAAGATCTTTTGGAGTAAATATTTAAATGGTTTGCCAGATGAACCACCACAGCAGCATGAACCACATGGACAGGAACTTGTATTATGTACACACAGGCAAAGATACACACTTCTGCCATTGTTAAAGAACCTAAGTAGCATTTTTCCTGATCCAAAACACTTTTATCTTCAAAAAAACACTACCAAAATAGTATCTATTGAAGCCAATCGCTTAATTAAGAGGAAAAAAGGCTTCCAAAACCACCCCAGTTAGTGATGGGGCTTCAGAATGCATGAACATCATCCACAGACAACACAGCAACAGGAATGTTCTCACTAGAACATCTGCAAAGTCACATGAAATTGTATTTCAGGGGCATGCCAGCACTAACTGAAGTCAAAGTTGAGTATTTATAACATACATGCTCCTGCTGTCAAAATACAAAGAGTGAGAACGAAAGAAGGAGCACATGAATGAAAGTGAAAGAACTATCTTATGCATATGCTTCCGCTGAATCTTGCAAATCTGCTACAGCCATGCCCTCACATGCAACCACAAATGAGCATCTCGTGTATGTAGGTGGAAGCTGTTGAAAGTTAAGGGCATCCTCAATTCAAGATGTAATTTTCCAACTCCTCCCTGAAAAGCTCCACAAGAATTACTCCATGCAGCTAAGGATCTGATCTTCAAATGTTTACTCACACAAGTAGCTGCAGTAAAAATTCAGAATCGGAGCACAGCGACAGCTCACATGAATGAGCTCTTAGAGCAAAGGGCTTTAGCTCCCATCATCTATTATCTACCAAATGCACTACAGTAACTATGAACATGCACCAGTGGTGAGGTCTGACCTATTAAAAAGCCTTTGTTAACATTCCTAACAGTGGCAGTGAGCAGTTATAAAATAAATAAATAAAGTGCACATGCCTGCACACTAAAGAAAATCCCAGGAATGTAAGAAGAATCCTGTAGAAGTTGCAGTTTTGCTGTCTTCCAGAGGAAATAGGAAGCAAATCCACATGGAATCTAACTATAATAAATCATAAAAATCTGTTCTTCATGACTACCACTACAGCAAAGTGCTTCAAAAGCACAACTGGGTTCACTGCTCAGATTGCTGCATGCATGCATTTGTCTGAGGCTGGATCTTTCCAACCTAAAAGCTCCAAACTTCTCCAAAGAGGCCAGCACTGTTAGTACCCAACTTCCTACATGTGACTAACTTGTGGTGTGGAAGGAGATCACAGTCTTCTTCACACCACCTGGGCAGCTAAAATGTTCTTGTGGTCATCCATTACTAAAAGTCTTACTGAGACATGAATAACCCTCCAATCTGGATGTCAACAGATCAGCAGGTATTGCCTCCAGCTCATAAGCAGACTGCTTAATTCACCTGTAAAGAGGATTAGATGTCTTCAACACATCAAGGAAACAAGCATGCGAACAGGCAGTGTGACATTTTAGTTCCATCTATCTTTAAAATTTCCCCAAAGAGCAGGATTTTTTTTTAATGTCCCATTTAAGTTACTAACTCATCATCATATGACTGGCCTCCACTGCCATGACATACAAAACTTCAGTATATGGTGACAGGCCCCCTAGAAAGTCATTCCACAACCTGAAACATCATCTACCCTTCAAACACACTAAAAATAGATTCCTCTCCCCCTTGAGGTCTCAGCAGCCCATCTGATATTACAGTACAGTATTAACAAACCTATGTAGACATGAATTCTTAAAATAAGTATCTTCAGAGATAAGACCAGAATACCAGCAAGCAAACTATATTCCTGTGCACCACTGGTGAACCTGTGGAAGCACTGAAGAACCATGGAGGGCAACATGAACGTTCCATGTTCATTTTGCAGGAGCACAACTCATGCAACCTTTGGTCAACCTGCCTGACATCTTGCCAAGCAACTTCTGACTGCCTGAAAGACATTTTCTGAGTACAGCCTCGAGCAGTTTTATGTGGTTCCTCAGGAGAACAACACACTGAAAACCTTTGTCTTCCTCCATTCCCCTGCCCCACGGTGGAAGGAGAGCAGCACACTGGCAGAGGGTGTGGAAAGGAGAGTTCACTGCAGCATCTGATCACCTCTGCAATCGGATCATTTTAAAATAATTCAGGTTTGCTCATTTATCCATGCAAAGACCCAAACAGACTGACTCACTCTCTCAGCAGCCCCAGTAACACAGTTATATCCTTGGAGCCAGAGATTTCAGGTCTCACACGAGCACGGCTGCTCTGGCAGGAGCAACCCGCACGCTCTTGAGCAACAACTCCTTCTCAACCTACCAGGATGGAAACTCTTGGGGAGCCAGCGCCACTGAAGGGTTAAACACACCCACCCTGCAAGGCAGAGATGGCCTTGGGTCAGATTTACCTACTGCTGGAGCTCCTCTGCCAGGCCTGGTGCTGTGGCACACTGGACTGTTTGACACCATCTGCTTGATCACAGACAAGAGGACTTGGCCTCTGCATGACCTGACACAGCTGAAAGCCGATATGCTTTCTCCCCACTGCCCGCCCTCAGTAAAGATAAAAGGTCATTTAGACCAAAAGGAACCTGTCCACACTGACTTCAAGTTACATTAATTCAACTTTTGGGATGCATTCCTGGCCAGGAACCCAAACCCTTTCTCGCAGGGCTGCGAGCCACAGCCATATGACAGGGCAGGAACAATTCAGCAGTCAAGGAGCTAATTAACCAGGCTGAGAGCTGTCTGGCTGCTCTCAATTTTCCATCAGCCATTTGTTACATTTTTACACTTGTCAAGCTATTTAGTTGAGCATGATAGAAGCAAGGCTTCCTTCAGAGCCCACCAGCCTTGGAGGTCCCACATCCTGCAGCCCGAGTCGCCCAGCTGTCGACAAAAGGGAAAAACCGAAATGCAAAATCAGAGCTCCCAATCAAGTACAGAGAGAAATAATTCCAAATTTGTTCACATCGGCATTTTATTTATTTATTTATTTATTTATTTATTTATTTGTCTTCACAGCACAGAGGGAAAAAGAAGATGACTCCATTGGCCACTGCCTTCCAAACTTTGCTGCATCACCAACTAAGTAGGTACTGTGTGTGTATATGCACATATATATGGGTGTGTGAATTTGTGTGTGTGTATATGTGTATTCGTCCATACTCACCACAAGCAACAACACACTCGAGGAGAAAGGCTCAGTCAGAATTACAGCAGCGACACACAAACAAGGTGGCAGCAAACACATCTCATCTCTCAAGGGCTCACCAAGACAAGAGCAGCTCTGCTCCAGTCCCACACACCAGAACCACTCACAAAAGGAGGCTTTTCTTTCCTTATCTCTCCTATCTCCTTAACACACACAGCAGCAGGGTCGTAATTTCCAACATCCATGTTAAATCCCATTTTATGCCTATTTTACTGGGTATAGATGGTTGAAGGAATAAAAAAAAATTAAGAGCAAAATTTCAAGGACTGGACAGCAATTCTTTTGTCTCCTTTCTTTTTGGTTAGAGAGATCCAAATACCCTTACAAAGAGCCACATGGCCCACAAATCTAGCCGAGTCTGATTAGGACTGAAGAATCCAAGTCTGAGTTTAAATAAATAAACATCCATGGGCCTCTTAAGCTCTCTCCAGAAGCAGTTTGTTCAACTAGAGAGGAGTACTCATCCTTGACTCCGTTCATGCCCCTCAAGACCAGCACTCCTCTAGATATTCCAAGTTTAGCCCAGACTGCAGTTATCACTTCATTTAATAAAAACATAAACATTTAAAAAATAAAAAAAAAAGGAAATGACAAAAAAGGTAAAAAATCATGGCTGATATAAACCACCTTCACCAATTCCTCTAGAATTTCTGACCTATTTCAGCTGTCCATTTAATACCAAGAGGAAGGCAGAAATGGAAAAAAAAACCAAAAACAAAACCAAAAACCCCGACCCTCTTTAGCTTCATCAGCCAGCTGCATTCTGACTTTTTGGACCACAGCAAGGTTTATTAATGATCCCTTTCCCAGCTGCACACTCAATTAAATTCTCCAGCAAGTCAGTCATTAGAAGGTAAACGAACCACCCTCCACATCACCATCATGCTGGACCAAAATCTTCCAGCACAAGCAGTCTCTCTTTAGCTTTGTTGTTTATTTGACAAGCAGGGGGACAAGATTTTAAAACGTGTTTGCTAGAGCACAGGTTCCATTCCCCCCATTCTGCTCTTTTCTTTGGAGAATCTGGGGACGGTGTGTGGGAGGAAAGTGTTTGCCTGACTCTTGTGAGAAGTGGCCACTGTGTTCTGAAGCATTTGCATGACAACAGTCCAACCCAGGATGACCCATCTTCTTCCCAAAAGGAATATCCTGTGATGCCTTCTTTCCACAGCCACTGATACCACCCCAAGCCACTGTTTGAACCTAAGAGCTGCAGGCGGAAAGGAAGGGTTTGCTCATCCCAGCAATGCAAAAGAAGCCCCCATTGTCCTACCAGGCCACGGAAACACTGACCACATGTGCATCAGAAGATTCCATTTTTAGCATCTTCCAAAACAAAGTCTTCTCTTTCACATTATCACGAGCACACTGAATCCTCAGTCTTCCTATATCATTCTCTGCAATGTCTGCTTTGTTTTGTCCTGAAAAATCATTCTCCTGCCTCTCTACCCCATGCCACTGCTCTGTTACCAGCAAGTTTCCCCTGCACATAATTATGGCATGCCTTAGCCTACTTTTTTTTCTGTTTGCTGCCTATTTTCTACTTGTGCTGATGCTACCATTTACTTTTCCTGACACTCTAATCCTTGTATCTTTTGAAGACCTGACTTCCTCCACATCATGACAGCAGCTGGGGCTCTCAGGCCCCTTTCCAGACCTTTTTAATAGAAACAGTAATGCCACTCTGATGAACATCCTACTTCCTAATCTTCAGGTCAGCACAGAGCCTGCATCTGTAACAAGTGCTGCAAATACACCATCCAGGGCTGCTGAGCACCCATTATCTAAATGACTATCAAGTTATTAATTGCATATTCCTGGAACTGGAAGGAGAAGGAAAAACACTGTCACATAATGCAAGCACTTAGCTTCTTCACACATAATCCCAATTAGAAGGTCTTATTTTCCACCAGGAAGTAACAAGTGACACACTTCAAGAACTGAATTGTTAATTTAACTGGTTCAAAACTAATACAAGTAGCCCAGTGAATCAAGTGCTTTCTCAGAATTATTTGTCCTCAACACACACTGGTCTTGCAAAGATTGCTACCCTAATAAGCTCTAAATAAGTCCTTCCTAATGACTCATGACATTGATGCTGTGCCCACAGCTCTTTATGCTGACACTATCAGACAAGTATTCTTAAAGAAACTTCATTTGACTCCACTCAAGAACAACTCCTGAACATCTTGAGATCTCCTATTTCCATCTTCCTTCAATTACCAGCTAAACTCAACTTAATTAATTGCTTCTCCTGATGGATCTTACCATCGTCTACCTAAGAAGCTGCTTTTAGGCCAAGCCAAAACCCAACTGTATTCCCCCTAGACAGAAGGTGTGGAGGTCCATAATTTTTTTATACCACAAAAACCAGCAAATAATGAAGGAGACTTTTGGTCAAGGCAAAATACCATGTAGAGCACTGATGTTCTGATAACTAGCATATCTCAAAAATTACTACAAAGCAGTCAAAACCAAGATGAGGGAAAGCTCTTCCCTAAACACTGCTTGAAGAAAAGTTCCTTCAAGTAATCATTAGGCCAGGATATTTTGAGTTACTGCAGCAACATATGTTGCCTGAAGCTGACCAAAACAACTGCACCAAGATCTTCAACTCCCAGACAGCTGAAAAGAGCCCAAAGGAAAAAAAAAATTTACATTGCATTTAAGATTGTATTCGAGATTGTATTCAACTGTAAAACACCAAACACAAAGGCTCGCCTTTCCTCATCTCAAACTCTCTCCTCTTCTTCAAATCCCTTCAGAGATGTATCTGTGCTGCAACCTCTGGCACAGCTTAATAAAGCTTGAGAGATGAGGAGCAGACTTTTTAGATCTTTGGTATTGTTTTTAAATTTAAAAGAACAAAATGGAACCTAACTCAAAAACTGTATGACTTTGTGTTTACAAGTTTATGTGTTAACTTCCCAAACAAAAAGCAGAAGAATACTTCCAAAACTCAGGACGTAAATGAAGACCACTTCTATTAAACCTGGTCTCCTAAGTTTGGAAACTTCTACTAAATACCTTTTTTTTTTTTTTTTTTTTTGCTACAACCAATAAGATAATTATCATAAGTCGATCTATCTCCCTTCCTCCCCCCTTTTCTTCTTTCAGCACTGGCATACAAACCATGTTATTTTAACTTCTTTCCTGTTCTCCCAGTTCTTCTGGAACATTTTATTTTCAACAGTCAACTCATTTGGAGAAGTGCCATGCTGAAGTTCAACCGTGTGCAATGTTAACTGTGTCTCTGCCAGCAGCTGAGGACTTGTATCACACCACCTTCTCCAGCACCTCTTGATTAAAAAATTTGAGTTCCTCTCTCTGAGAAGTTAGCAGATGTTTAAGCAACCTCCACGCTCATCACATTCCTTTCATTTTCTCCTCCCCTCTCAAAAATTATTCTGACTCTCTGAAGAAGACCAAGATGGAATTTCTCATCCTCTCCTCAATTAAAACTCAAGAGACCTCCTGCTCACCTCCTGTGGGCCCACAGATAATTTTTGATTGTTTAGTACCCTAGAGTGAAGCAACAGTTTGAAAAGCAAGCAGGCTTTTGGACTTATGGAGTTCAACCTCTCTGCTGAAGCCAGCAATTAGAAGTTCATACTTGAACACGTCTTGGATCAAGTATGCAAGTTAAGCAAATCATACAGTTCTGGCAGCAGACCATATTCATCCAGAGCAAGTTCATAAAATAGATAATCTTCTACTTCAAAGTAGAAAAATATCTGTTAAGAGTCAAAGTAAGAGAAACATATGATGCTAAAGGAGAATTTCCATTACTTTTCTCCTACAATGGATTGGAAGTGTAATAAAATATAAGGAAACAAAGCACACAAAACAACACAAACATCTTTTGGCCTTTGTAGACCTTTCCTGATCTGTGGAAAAACAGGACCTCCTTCCTTCACCAGCAGCTTCTTCCAATCACTATTTCACTGGGGACTTTTGCTTTTGTCCCCAAGTTTGCCTGGTGAAGCTTCCACACAGGACAATATTAGTTAATGAGTAGAACACAGCTATTCACCAGTTTCACATTTCCAAGTCCTTTTCATGCAGTTTCTTACTTCAAAGCAGTGTTGTTCTGCCCATTTAAGGAAATTATCCACAACGCCACACAGAGAAAGTGTTACAGTAAACTGAGGTGATCTCAGTTTATATTGTAACTCCCTCCACACATGTTGTTTGGAACAATAGGAAAACCCAATAGGAAATGCTGATTTACACTGGGTTTCTGGGAATTCCAGCTTTCAAGAGACATCTTTTGAGCTCTTCTGAAGCTCTTCCTCAAACTGTAAGTTGTACTATTATAAGACTTAAGTTCTTCCCATTTCCTTTTTAAGGCTAAAATTAAACTTGCCCATTCCTTGGGGCCCAGATGAACATCTGCCAGATGTCCAGACATCTATGTTGAACAATAGTCATCTACTTGTCAACTCTCTTTTTAATCATGCTTTTATCGGACTTCATAAAAGTCAATCCCCTTTTAAGTCAAAGTGCACAATGCTAAATTTGTTATAAAGGTTACTGGATTGGAATTTTTTTTTTTTTCCATTTCCACCTGCAGTTGTCCTGCTTTCCCTTTTCACCACCCCATTATATACTCATATTCTTGACAGTCTAAGCATACACATTATTGTATTTTTAGTTTTCTTCTCGCAATAAAGTAATATTTTTAATTATGGAAGGAAATTGTATACATGACATCTTAAGCTTCTCATCAACATAACCCGGTGTGAAGCTAGTGAAAATGTAAAACAAAGCCAAATAATTATTTAAATATTTTTAAAGCAGTGGTTCATAGGCTATATCTAGTAGGTGTGAGAAAAGTGATCAAGAAAGATTTAAATACTGGAGAATAAGCTACCAATGCTTGTTCTTTCTATTAGAGATTGGACCAATAAAAGGTTTTGTGTGCCTCAAATCAAAAGCAATTAAAAGCCATTGTCTGAATTAAGAAATTAATGCCTGATTAGGAGAAACAGTTGTGTCACCACCATGGCATCAATTAAGATCATCTTTCTGGAGCTTCTTTAAAAACCAATGGGTTTTGGGCGTTGTTTTTTTTTTTTTTTNATGGGTTTTGGGCGTTGTTTTTTTTTTTTTTGCTTGTTTGTTTGTTTTTTGGGAGGAGGGCTGAATGTTTTGTGTTGTTTTGAGATTTTATTTTTTTACATAAAAGTTCTTCAGCTCATATTTTAACAGCAAGGTGAAAATATTAGTCTGTCTGGGCAAAACCACAGCAAGAAGCACCATTAACAATGTAATTCTCTGAAGAGGTTTCAGTCTCATAGTGAGGAAACCCAGAAAAAAAACAACCAAAAAACCCCATTGAAACTACTGCAATGTTGTTCGGTTTTCTAGGGTGTAAGAGGCCCTCCCATAAAGATCCTGATCTGAAATCTCAGAGTTGTTCTTGGATTGCACACGCCACGTTCAAGGGCAGTGTGTCTGCAGGGCACCCTGTAGTGCCAGAA
Organism: Turdus rufiventris; assembly: GCA_013186435.1. NCBI lineage: Eukaryota > Metazoa > Chordata > Aves > Passeriformes > Turdidae > Turdus > Turdus rufiventris. Next base: position 532,402 of record PYHW01009482.1, read on the forward strand.
CTGGGCTGACCTCTCCACAAGTAAGAGGAGATTCACAGCTCTGAACCACAAGCACCCTGCATGCAGTCCATATAGGGGATGGATATTTGGGATCTGACCCAAATAAGCAAAGGTCAGTGGGCAATTTTTCAATTTTTCTTCAATGGCTGATTTAGACCTGTGCAGAGACTGAAAAATGCATCCAAAAATATCATCTCAGGTGGGGAAAAAAACTCCAAAACACCACAAAAACAGCAAAAACAAACAAACAAACAAACAGAACCCCAAAACCAAAACCAGCTAACCTCTCCTTTTGTCCAAAAATGAGATTAAACATACCTGAAATGGTATGTTCCTTGGCCTTCTTCTGAAAGATGGAGACAACCAGAGAATCTCAGTAATTTGGATGACACATCAGCAACCACAACTTAAGAAATGCACAGTTGATAAAGCAATATCCTTCCAAGGTATATTAGATTACACATTAAAACATTTCTTCCACAGCAAAAATAAAACAAGGGCATTGATTTTAACCTCTAGGACGGATCTCAAGTTCATCATTGCAAATCCTGAAATCTTTGATTTTTCTGCACATCTGGGAGGGTGTCCTGATTCAGATTCACTGGTCCCCTATCCTGCCACTTAAGACCTGCCCGTGTTTGTTCTTAAAACGCCTCAGAGTAACCAGTGCATGGACATCACTAACACCTTTTCGTGGAGCTGTGCCTTCAAGCTCAGCAGCACTGCACCCAGTAACCCTCTCATGCATTCCAGGATGGATTTTGAACTTTTTGAGGAACTGCATCCACCGTGCAAGCTGATGTGCAGATTCCAGTGGGTAGGAAAATATCCGAGGCCCGCTTTGGGTCTACTCAAAATTGCTTCACATTAAAAGGTGGGTTAAAAACAAAGCACACATTCCTGCTCAACTGCTATCTTGCTTTAAAGATCTCAGCTTTCCATAATGACATTAAAATCACAATAAGAATGTTGCTGTAGGTTTTCAGGAAAAAATAATATTTTATGACACCAAAAAGATAGCTGTGAAAACTGCTTTGCTTTTTCCAAGAGAAATTATGTATGTTATGATGCTCTGAGGAACCTACTAAAAGCTTGCCAGTATCACTTTAATGCAACCTAGTGAGTGGGGAGAAATATTCCATCATAATTTAAAACACATCCAAAAGAAGGAATGCTCTTGGAAATGAGATGTTAAAAATCCAAAAAATTAGGCATCATCACCTAGGAAAAAAAGAGACATTTCATGATACCCTCTGGAACAACCTGAGCAGCCTCAAGCTGCATGCACTTACCTCCAAATGCTTTCAGAAATCTAAAAATATATGCTTATATACACTATTTACTTGGCCAACTGATCAACCTCCAAAATCCTGTGGTCTTTAACCAAAGAAAAATATCTAGAAAGGTGACCTCCGCATGAAAGCATCAGAGAAAAAAAGCCTGAGGATGTGTTTCTCTGTGTGAAGGAGAATCTGAGCAATTTCCTCCAATCCTCATTTCCTGATAGCATGAAGACAGCGAGAAGACCCATCACAATGTTGTGCATTGAAAAAATCTGAAGGGAAAACCTTAGGGGAAAAAATCATGATTAAGCCAGCTCCTGCCCAGCAAAGCCTCAAAACATGGAGAGACATCCACAATGTTAGGAGCACTTCCCATCTCAGCTTTGTCTACTCTCTCTCTCCTCCATTTTCTGGTGGAGCTAGAGAACATGACATGGCTTACCTGACTCAGATCACAGCTCTCTGCCAAACTAGTCACTTCCTCTTAGACATGCAAGCAGCTTCATGAGACAAACAGACCCCCACAGACGTACACACAAAAGCAGGAGCAGAAAGCACTCAAAACTTGGAGGTCTCTCCCCTTCCAAACATCAGAAAAACAAATGAAACTTTTCCCTTTTTCTCCCCCAAAAAGAGGGAGGTGAAGGGAAGGGGGGGAGGAATCCTATCAGATCACAACTACATGAAGCTCCAGGAGGATCTCTCTGTGTGGAGAATAGAAACCACAATGCTGAGAGGAGCCGGGGGGCACGGGGGGGGAAGGAGAAGGTTGCTCCAGAAGACATAAAAGAGCCTGTGGACTGTGTGTGTGCATGTGTGCGAGAGCGAGGAGAAGCTTTGTGTTGTGGAGCCTGGACTGGAACCAAAGCAGACAGCTTGCAAATGGAGGACAGGGAGATAAAGAAAGGGAAAGAGGGGAAGAGATAGGGAGAAACCTGCTCGGGATGGGCTGAGAGAGGGGCAGGGGAGAAAGCGCCTTCTCCCTTGCCTGGTTTAAAGGTAGGGACATCGGGGAACTGAGCAACTAGAAGTGGGCTCCTTCCCCTTCCTTTCTTCCCTTCTCGCTCTCCTTTCTCTCAAAGGAGAGCACGAGCGTGTGTAATGGCTCCTGCTCTCCAGCCGAACGCTGTCCTCCTCCAAGCCACCTCCTGCGGGCACCAGCAGCCCCCCAGCCCCGCCGCCGCCGGGGACCCCGCATCCCAACTCGGGAGAGCCGGAGGGGCACACACGGCCGGCGAGGGACCGGCCGAGGGGATGGCTGGAGGAGAGAGAGAGAGAGCCAGGAAGAAAGAAAGAGAGAGAGCGAGAAAGAAAGAGAGCAAGAAAGAACGAAAGAAAGGAAGAAAGAGGTCACCCGATTGCCTGGGTCGTGCCAGCACGGAGCTTTTCTCTCCTCCGTGTGTCTCCCGTCTCTGATCCAAGTCCACACGCACAGCACCATCCAGACCTCGCACACACACACATATCCTCTCAGGCACCCCCCACCCCGAAAGCTCGGCTGGTATCTCACTTATCTCCCCATATTCCC
>PYHW01009482.1:544569-567069 GCA_013186435.1 Turdus rufiventris
CATATAAGGCGCACCGGACTATAAGGCGCACTTCCGGGTTTGGGGGAAAATTTTAGTCAAAAGGGTGCGCCTTATAGTCGTGAAATTGCTGTAGTAACCAGAGAAGGTTACTACTACTACTACTCCTACTCAGAAGGCTAAGATGTAGTTACATGTATATATATATACATACATACACACATGTATAACATGTAGTTACATGTGTTGTTACTTAGTAGTGGTATCTGGGACAGATTGAAAGGAACAAAGTGGGTTTTGGGAAATACGGCAGAACTGATTGTGGCTAAGGTAACCAAGGCAAAGTTTTCCAGAACAGTCACAAAGAAATTAGTAGCTTCACGGAGAACAGTAAGGGTTCGTGTTTTGGATGGAAAAGATGAGGGCCATAGCAAGTTCACAGCTCTTCCGAAGGAAAGCAAGATAAATTACATATGCAAGGGATATAGTCAGGTTTATTCTGCAGCCAGTTAGCTCCAGTTCAGTTAAGTTTGCGCTGAAAATTGCTCCCTGTCTTTAGACTGGATTATCATACTTGTTGCTCCTTGCCTGTTCTGATCTCTGTGGTTTTTTTGCTGCAGGTGCTGTTGCCTGTGGAATCTTCTCCCTGGTGCCCAGTTGTTCTCCAAGGTCCAAGTGTGCATGTTGTATAACGTGTTTCTAGTCATTGTGGCTGCAAATTAAATTCTGATAAGTGTGTCTCAAACACAGCTGAGGCAGGTACTTCTAAGTCTGCAGAGAGCCTGGAGCAATAGCTCCAAGAGGTTTGGACCTTCTCATTCATCTCAGTGTGTTCTTAAATTGTCATGCTTTACATTCTTCTAACTTAAGCATCAGCTTTAGAGCTGGGCTCAAATGTTCAACTGTTTCCCTTTTGATCATTTCATAGAAGCCCTCTGAAGTTTTTATTCCCTAATTTCAAAGTGTTTCTTGTGCCTTCCAGGTGAGAAAGTCCAGAGCTACAGTGATATCTGTTTTCCCTCTTGACAACTTTTCAAGCTGCAAATGGGAATTTCCAGTGCAAGAACCCATGGCATACTAGAAAAAACATAGGGACTTCAATAAATTAATTGGTTTGCCTACCTACTTAATTGTTCCTGGGAATAATGTACTGAGTGATTAATTGCCTTCATAGCCAGTTACTCAGAGGTTTCAATGTCTTCAGTGTAAAGTCAAGCTGCCATGTAATTTCACAGCAACAAGAATCCTTTGGCACACCAACTCAGGCGTGGTTTGCTGGTGAGGAGCTCAAAATGTCTTTATTCGCTCTTGATCTTGTATTCCTGGGGTTGGAGGGCTGGTGTTAATCAGTTTTGTTCACATAATGCTACCGATTTCGCTGATTGAATATCAGTTCACAGCAGTTTAGTGCCCCATGAGTTTATTCAAACATCCCGTCCTGTAAAGCGGTTCAGTTAAACGATTTCTCCTTGTCCCTGGGGCTGGGGATTGAAGGACACAAGCAGAGGAGGTGTGAATCACAGGAGGTGGACATTCCCTGGCAGCTCCTGTCTCAGTGCTCACCACCACAAAGATCCCAGTTTCCCAGCTAACCTGCTCATCTGCCCTAAACTCTTTTACCTTGGTCTTCCCCAGCAGGCAGGGCTGAAAACCATCTCCAGACTAAGCTCTGAGATAGCCAGTTTATTCTGATGGGTAAACCCAGCCAACTCTGTGCTTTCCCTCTCTCACAAGGATTTCTTTGCCTTTCTAAGGTCTCATCTGCATCAGGAAATGGACCAGCCAAGGTCTTGCAGTATCATTATTTCAATATAACCAGTCCATTTCCTGTGTAGACAAGCCCTTAAGACTAATCTTGCCTGACCCACAACCCCAGTTGCAGAAGCCTTGGAAGACGTTTTGGAGCCTCGCTTCACTCCTAGATTATGAAGCCTGCCAAACTTTTTCATTTTGTTCGAGGCTTCCTGCCATTTCAGCACTGGAACCCATCTGATTCCAGATCTTTTGCCCACAAGCCAAGGAGTTTCAGCCAAGCCACATACATCCTGCCACCAGGATGCTCCTACTGTGCCAAGCTCAAAACCCTCCTCAGTTCTTCTGCCTGTGGATATCTAACCTTGTTCAAACATTAACAACTTGAGGAGTGGGCATTCTGGGGCCAGAATGCAGGTTTAGAGGTCTGCTATTTTTGCTCATTTTTAATTTTCACACATAGATACAGAGGTACCTGCTCCTAGAGAGTTCTGTGATATAAAGGCACCAGTACTCTCTGCTGTCTCTAATGTTGCCTTACAAAATCAAGAAATTCCATCATTCCTATTCAATCCTTCTCATCGTTTAACCATCGAACACCGATTTTTTTATCCACATACCTCTGTGAAAATAGCAGGCAAAGATGACATTTCTCTTCTGCAGTTCTTATTTCATGGCTTTTACATCCCATTATTCTTGCTTCAAGTTATTTTACACATTATTAAATTATATGGAAAAAAAACCCAAAACCCCCAAAACAGCTGAGAGATTTGCAGTAATGCAGATAGATATATCTTATGAAGGTACCTAAATGCAAGTACGCACCACAGGGTGAATAAGATTTTTTTGCATTTTGTAGTTTTCAGCTTTAATAAGTCTCACACACTATTCTTAATTTATTTTTTTTTATTAGATTCCAAGCCAGACTAGCAAGAACAAGTTTATGTGCAGTTTTTAGCATTGTGGGCATGCACTATAAAAAGAAGACTGCAACAAACACAAAAGTTGCACTGTATAGCAGCAATTCTTCTTCTTGCTGTGTAAAATTCAACAGTACAAAAGAATCCCACTGCTTGAATGCTCTCAGGTAGGAAGTGCAGTAACTCCTGCTCATCCCTTTACTGGCAGAAAGGAAGAAAAATAAAAAAATCAGTCATCACATCAAGATCACAGTCCTGGCTGTTTTCCTCACAATTTCAGCCTGACTTCTGCCAAGTTTTATCAGGGCTTTCTGCTTACCTAAAATCCCCTGAAGTGACCTGTCAGCCAGGTGTGTCCTCTCTGGTTTGTCCCATCCCTTGGGGACCAGGCTGAGGAGCAGCATCCCCACAACCTTCACAAGGATCTGCTGTCCCATGGCCCCAGAGGGACACTTTACCTCCTCTGAGGGTGGATGAAGGGATGTCTCCTTACCTCCAGCCACACCTTCCATCCTGGTCTACCAACCCTCATCAGATCATTTTTCTGCACTGGCCACTCGAGGGTGAAATCAGAGCTGGGAAAGACCTTGGAAACCAAAGATGTGACCTGGAACAAAGTGTTGGGACCAAATGGAGTGCAGAAGAGGAAATGTGTGTCTAGAGGGTCACCCAACTTTTTCCTGTCTCAAAAGAAGTGTTTGTGAAAGGCAAGAAAAGGGCTCAGATTTTGAAGTGTGAATGCTGTTGATCATGGACTTTGCTTCATTAAGAAATGCTCTTGCAGGTGAGGACAAAAATCAAATTAATCCCATTCCCTGCCACTGCCACTCCTTTCCCTGAGGTCTTGGGAGTATAAATCATTCCCTATTCTCTCCTTTTCTGTGTAACACTGGAGAACAAGATGCAATAGCTTTCAATTGATCTTCCTGAGAAACACGGGTGTATTGGGTCACTTCAGCCATGCAATGGAGCATAATTAAACCTATTCTAAAGTATTAAAAAACACACCACAAAAGGCCACCAATTAATCCAGGCACTTCTTGCTTCAGGTTTCTTTTCATTAATCAGTGTGTTATTTCTAATGGTAACTAAGTAAAGTTGTCAGTAAAACAAACTTTCAAATTCAAGAAAGATTTGATCTTTTGAATTTTCTTTTTGTTCTGTTCAGAAGTGGAAGTAAAAATGGCTCTTATGACTATTTCACTGTATTTTAATTTAATGACTCATTTTCTGATTAAAAATTACTAAAGACATAACAGTAGCATTTTGGCAAAACTGTGTAACTATATACAGAAAATTGGTATCTCAAAATTAATTTTAATTATTCTTTTTTGCTTCCATGCATTTTTCAGTAAGTGTTAAACTAATTCCAATTGATCCAGTTTTTTAAATAACTAATTGATAGCTGAAGAGGTTTAAAAAATAGTCTTCTCTAACAGAGGCTTGAATGAAAGAATAGTGTACTGAAATATATTAATATTTTATGTTTTTTTAATATAGTTGAAGTAATTTGAAGACTTGTAGAACCAGCATTTAGTCTTTTCACAACTCTTTGATCAGCACACTTTAGAAGTTATTAGCATCCTAAATTAAACAGATCCATCCCATAGTGTAGGAATTTGGGAAAATTATAACCACAGCCATTGAGATTTGCAGAAAAATTTAAGTGGAAGTTGTAATCCATTCATTTTAGCAAATTATGTAGAATTTGTGCTTGCATTCCCATCACATAAACACCATTCCACATAAAAGTGAAGCAAGCATCTTAAAAATAAGCTGGGTAGGAATGGCAGACACTAAAGACTAGTAACCACTGAACCAAAGTTTCTCAGGCAAGTGTTATCAAAACAGTACCAATATATTACCAGTGCATCCAAAACATTGAGGAGAGTGGAGCAGGAGGTTGAACAAACCAAAGTTTGAAAGACCACGGTTGAGTAGACCTGTAATAAAGGTGGAGCAACACAAAGGCTGAGCTGAACCTTCCAATGGCTGAAGAAAATATGCAATTAAGAGGAGGAAAAGTGCCCGGGCTCAGTTTAAGGCATGAGTGGGTTTGGCTGAGAGAAGAAGGAGAGGAATAACCACGAATTTTTCTAACTCTGGCATCCACAAGTGTTGGAACCCTGGAAACAGGGAATTTTCAACTTTCTGTGCTGTCAGCTACTGACCCCCAAAAGAACTCTGCTTTTGACCTGAGGCCTTGGAGAAGGATTCCAAAACTGAAGGATAGAACTGGAATCCCTGGTGTGTAGTTTAAACAGAAGTGTGTAATATCACAAGGTGAAAAAATTGAAATTTGGTGGTTTAGAATATAGCAATAAATAAATGACAAGATGGAAATTTTAGGGCAAAGGTTTACTTTCTTCTTGTCCCTCTTATTGAGTTTCAGTAGTACTTTCATGATTAGATAGAAAATGCTGCACTGTGGGCCATGGGTGTTTAGTCATTAAGTCAAAAGTAAAAATAATTCAAGTGTTAGTTTTTAATTAAACAAATAAACCTTAAAAAACCTTGTAACGAGTTAAATGCATCACCATTTCTTCATTTTTAGCTTGTTAACTAGAAGTACTGTAACACTCACTGTACTATAAATCAGAATTAATAAACAACTGCTTCCAAACACGAAATTCTTTCTCTTGTACTTTTAATCTCAACTCTGAATTAAAAAAATAAAATAAAATAAAAAAGATAAAAGGTAATATACTGGTGCCAGGACAGACATATTCCATTTTGGAATTCTTCTCCAAGGCTGCAGGTCAAAAGCAGAGCTCTTTAGGGGAGGTCAGTGCCTGACAGCACAGAAAGTTCAAAAATCCCTGTTCCCATGTTCCAACACAAGCACCTCACCTCCTGTGGCAGACAGGGGCACAAACCACACTGCTGATGCAGCTGCACTGACGTTCCTGCCCAAACTTCTGCACAGATGCCTCTGACACCTGCAGAGTCCCTCGCACCCAGGTCCTGTCCTTCAGTGATCGGCAGGGCAGGGCACCGGAGGCGTGCTGGAAATTGAATTGCCAGATATAGGAAACAATTTGTGGGGAAACGAGAGCTAGTCAGGTTTGATCAGTCTCGAAGCCACGTTTCATAAATGGCAAAGTGTCCTGAGCTGAAGCTTCATTCTGTTTCCACTCAGAGCTTTTCAACTGTGTCGCTTTCTCTCTCTGTTTTGTTGCGGAGGTGAAGGCAGTGTAACAACAGCAAGTATTGCTCGAGGAAGATATTTCTGCCTCATTGTTTGTGTATTCCTTGTTGCTGAAGGCAAAGTGAGGTTTTCCTTGAAGATCAAAGACTTCCTGTAGTGTGATCAGTATCTCAAAAAGACTTCATATGCATTATGAGCTTGCACCTTTCTGATTCATCCCTGTAACCCAGGAACTGCACTCTCACTACCACATAAACAGTGTGTGCCACCACTCGTTAATGTATTCCACTCAAATTAATGGAAACCTTCCCACCAACCACAACAGGGCTTGACTCAAACCTTGAGGACATCTGATCTTCCTTGCTCCGAGTGATGCTTCTGCCTGGATGCAGTCCCACCATCCTCATCCTCACCAGCAGCCTCTGCCACCTCTTCCTCAGCTCAGGCAGTGTTTTTTAGTCTCTGCAAGGGAGGAGCACCCCTGCGTCCTTGGTTTCCCGTGTGGCCTTAACTTTACAGGCAGGGGAAGGACACTTCCCCTTGCTCTTCCTCCAAAACCCTGCTTCAGGTCTCACCTGGTAAGGCCATGCTGTAGAGCTGTGGGCTGCCAATTGTACTCATTTGTTAGCCTTTTTATTTTGTTGAGTTTTTGGGATTTTTTTGGCATCTTCAGATAGTCCTTTTCAAAGTGTTAGCCCCTTCCTGCCACACATCTAAATAAATTGAGAGAAAAAAAAAAAACCAAACGTGTTCCCTTCTAGGTGTACTTGCACTTTGCTCTTTTATACAAGAATCCATCAATCCTTCAATTCAGAAAGGATTTTAAGCAGGGGAACAATATCCCATGGGGCCTCGATCTGCTTTCCCTTTGTTTTCCAAGGTAACAAGTGCCCTTCATGCCTGCAGAGCACAGTGGATCCCCACCCTGGACAGGCAGCACTTGCTGAACAAAGTGGAACATCATGTCAGGGCTTGGGACCACGCTAAGGAATGGCCTCAAAAGGGCAATTACAAACCGCACTGCTGTTTAAAAAAGAAACTGGGCTTCTTTGAAATTGCCCTGGCCCATGCAAACACACAGCCACAAGCATATGTGTGTGTGAAAGCTGTATGCATGGGAACACACAGAACTGTGAGCAGGATACCTGCGAGCCCAAACAACCTGTTGGGAAAGGGTAAGAAAGCCACAGAAACACCACAGACCTCAGCTGGCTTGCTCAGCCCCAGGGGAAATGCTCAGAGAACCCAAGTGATGCACATAATATGAGTCCCAAGTAGAAAAGAACAGAAAACTTCTTCAACCAGTCAAAGTGAGTTGATTTTGGCTGAGCTACTGCAGAACATTTGATAAAGTCAAAGTTTTGGCAAGCTTCAGGCTCCTCAATCCAAGCTCAATATAGTGAGGATTGTTCTACAGAAATGAAGGGATTGCCTGTTCTATTTTGGCCAAATAGTTTGCAGGGTTGAGTATTAGTAGCACTGTGACTGTCATCATGACGGTGTTAACTCCCCCAGAGGCCCTCAGATTCCTGTGAGTTTAGAGCTTCCACTGCACAGGGAGCAGCCTGATGGATTTTGCTCCTGTTCTTTAAGTGTGTGCTGTATTTCATTCCCAATTACAGTAATTTCACGACCATAAGACACACCGGACTATAAGGCGCGCCCCCCAAGAGTCACAACTTTGTAGCTCAGATAAGGCGCACAGGACTATAAGGCGCACTATTTTTTTGCAGCGAGGAGCCATGTGGTGCACAACAAAGTAGCGAATTACTGGCAGGTTCTCAATTTGCAACATTTTTCGCTGCTTTTTCGCCACTTTTTCGTGGTGATTTTTCGACGCTTTTTGCCGCTTTTCTGCGGTAATTTTTTGACTGATATTCTGCAGTGATTTTTTTGCCATTTTTCAGCGGCTTTCCGTGGCGATTTTTCGCTGCTTTTTCACGGTGCTTTTTCGATGCTTTTCTGCGGCACTTTCTCACCGCTTCTCAGTGCTTTCCCGCAGCGCTTCTTGGCGCTTTCCTGCAGCTGCGCCGCTTCCCCCCACTTCTCCCTGGCTGGCAGCCACGCTGGTTCCCAGTTTCCCCCGCCCAGCGGCCACGGCTCCCGCGGTTCCTGATTCCCCCCGCACGGCCGCGGCTCCCGCGGGTCCTGGCTCAGTTTGCAGACCGCACTTCCGGGTTCGCAATTTTCCGAACTTTGTAGATCAGATAAGGCTCACCGGACTGTAAGGCGCACTTCCGGGTTTGAGGGAAAATTTTAGTCAAAAGGGTGCGCCTTATAGTTGTGAAATTACTGTAAACCTGTTTTGGAGGAGGGTTTGTGGAGGTGATGGCATCCAAACCTGTCCAGAGCTGAAAATCTGAGCTGTGTTGAAGTAGAAGTGGATGACTTGACAAGGTGTTGCTCTCTGACATACACTACTTTCAAAGACTGCAGTTGCAAAACTCTCTTCTGTTCTGTTCTGAGGTGCAGCATGTCAGGTGGTTTTGATGGAGTTACTGGCACTGTGAGCCAGCTGCTGCTCAAAGTATGAGATTGGATTAGAAGCCCCATCTGGACAGGCATGACAATAAGCACAGGGGCAATTACACATCTAAATTCTCACAGCATGTGGTAATATATTCAGTTTTGTATTCAGAGGCTTACCTTATTTTCTTTTACAGAATGTGGAGGGGTATACCAGGAAAAGATCTCTCTGCGGTTGCTCTGACCTCGTATTCCTTCCTCAAGCATCTGCTGTTGGTCATTGTCAGAGATGGGATCAAGCTGACCTAACACGACAAATTCTGCCTTAGGTAATTGCATATTTTCTTTTTCTTCTGCTTGACAATGCTGGAGAATAGTCGAGTAGGATGGAGCCTTGATTGTGCCTGATGCTATTAAATAAATAATATTAAGGAAGAAGAAGGGAATGGATAGAATTCCAGAATCTTGACACTACAATATCTCTACAGCATCACTTGCTGCACTAGGAGCACAACAGACATGCAAAAAATGATGTATATATTAAGGTAAGCCAGAGTAGGCCTCAATTTTCTGCAGAAGCTACACAGGCTCTCTGATGCCTTTCTTTCTATTTAATCAGGAGTGCTTACTTTATTTTATTTTATTTTATTTTGTTTTATTTTATTTTATTTTATTTTATTTTATTTTATTTTATTTTGTTTTAATCTCACCAGTCAGCCAACAAGCCTTTCAGAGGACGAATCTAATGGAAACACAAACTACCTGTGCTGCTTGTGGGCACATTGGCAGTGCTGTGGGAAACACAGCTCTCCATTTTTGTACCCAAAATCCTTGCCCAGTAGGTAACAGCATAGTGGCAGTGGTTTCAGTAGAGCTGGGTTGACTTTCCTCTACAGGATTCCAGATGTGTGCAGGCACACATGCCAGAAATCTACAATAATTTGTTATTCCAGAAAATTCGATGCAATGAAGGCTGCATTTGTATGTCATCCCTATAGATTAGGCATGGAACTCTGGATGCTAAGGACTGGAGGCTTAGCTGCTTTGCTTTTCTCACAAAAGTCATGTAATGAACATTTTATAGGTCCTTCTTCAGTTTTTGACGAATTTATGGCATCAGATGTTAGTTGCTAGACTGTCATTTTCATTCAAGATTTTTTAATAAAAAATGGAAATTCTACAAGATTGAGTTGTTCATATGAAATAACCACTGAAGTTCTAAACTTGTTAATATTTGTTTGCTATATTACAAATTTTCTCTATTTTTCATCAAAAGTTAGCCTTTTCCAGAAGAAAAAAAAATGTGGAATATATAATCTGTAATTGTTTTTTTTAATGAGTTAAAATTTTAAAAATATATGTATAGTTATACTGTAAACACATTTAAGGCTTGAAATGTAAATATTCAGAAAAAAAAAAAAAAAGTTTCAGCTTTTCATTCATGAGTACCAGAGAGCTAAAGAAGAATATCCACATGCTTTATTTAATCTCATATTACCCAACTTGATAGTGGGGCATGAAAATGTGAAGCACATATTTTGAATATCTTGTATTAACAGAGACATCTGATGTATCGTGAGAAGTTCTTTATGTCTTTAAAGAGGAGAGGTAGCTGGGTGAGACATGTAGTAGAAAAAACAAAAAAAATGGAATGCCAAGGCTGTAAGTGGAGAAATGCTTGGATGGAGTGGTAAAAGGTATGAGAACAGAAGTCTGAACCAGAGAAAAAGGATTTAAAGCTCCCTTATGCCCTCAAGATAACTCTCTTAATGAAGAAAAAGTCCTACATGAGTGGCAGAAATAATGAATTTTGGTTTTCAGCATCTCTTTCTTATGTGCCTTTTCCCATCTCTAATAAAGGGTGAGGTTATTAGCCACTCTCAGGGAAAGGAAAAGGAAACATATTACGCTCAATTATACGAGTGGTTTCTCATTGGAAGAGAAAGGGCTGAAGCTGCTGTAAAGCTTCTACCCAAAGAGAGCAGAGACGGAGCTAAGTGCACCCAGGAACCAAATAAAACATCCCAAATAAATTTCTGGCCTGTTGGTGTGGATGGCAGAGCTTCCCTTGACCTCACAATGCTGGGCTTTCCCCCTGTTTTTAATTGTCTGCTCAAAGTAAACAGCTCTTTTTCTACTCTGCCAGGGTAAGATATGAAATTTTTACTAACCCTTTGGTTCTCCATTAGCCAAGATTTCCTGTCTTGCTGGGGATGACAAAATAAACTCAAAATTTAAAAAGTGCCCCAGCTATGAGGCTGGGCGAGGACACCAGCTGTATCTGAGGGTGAAATATCAGAAGACTGCAGTGCTGGAGGAGAGGCTTAGCACATCGACTTTTCTGTTAAAAAAAAAAAAGAAAAAAATAGTACTTCTGATGATGCAGTGATAAAGCTAACATGGTTATGAAGGCAAGTGACTGCAGACTTTCCAAGCTTAAGGATTAAGGTTTTAGGTTAAGCAGTCCTTCTGGACAGAAAGGAGGAAGGATTAAAAATCAGAAGGAAGATCAGCTGTCTCTGTTCATAATATGGGCGATAGGTAAATTGGAAAAAGCGCTGTTGAAATATTTTGCCTTTGGAACTTCAGGGTGAAATGGACATACAGGGCCATGCAGCAAAGGGTGAGTCCTCAGAGGTTAAATCCCAGCTGTGTGATAAGGAGTTTTCACATGACATGGGGCTAATCTGTTTACAGCAGTGATGCAGATGATCCCATGGCCTGTTTGTTTTTGCTTTTGTTTTCTCTTTTTTTTTTTTTTTCACTTTTTTTTTCTCTTTTAGGATAGTAGACTAACATAATCCACAGATATGAATCTGCAAAACAATCTGCTTCTCAATCAGTCAGGTGTATTCAGAGTTCCCCTCTGAGCTTCCATCAAGGAAGCAATGTTCCTTCAGAAGAAAAAGTGAAGGAAATCTGCCTCATTATTTATGCACCACATTTTTCAATGGTCAGAAGAGGACAAGTCAGGAATCTCTGGTGATGTGGGTAGTTAACCATTCTTCTTTGTTCTGCTACACACACAAAGACAACACCCACCTGTTTTCTCTTAAACTTGGTTTGCAGAAATGTGAAATTTTTACAGAAACTGATTTTATTTCCTTCCTAGAACTTTAAAAGCACCTAGAACTTTAGAAGTATGTTTATTTTTCATGTCCCCTTTGTGTACAGAAGGTGTTACAGAATGGGTTGGGGAAAGCTAGGGGGTGTGGGACATCTTTCATATAATCTCAAATATTTGCAGGGCTAGAAAAATCAATGTCATTTGCAGAGTGTTATAGAGAAAAAAAAAGAAAAAAACCCAAGACCATTTAAACTTCTGTTACAAGACACAGTGAGTAAACTATGACTTTTGGGGAAAAATAGAATGGTACAAAAGGCTGAGTTCTAATTAGCTCAGCAGAGGTCATAACATGTCGATCCAACAGCCATCTTCATTGAGGTCTCAGTTCCACACAGCATCTGAGTGCATGCCTAATTTTAATCACAGACTTAAGTCCTGCATGACCTTAACGTTAATCATGTGCTGGAGTGAATTGCTGAAGTGCAGGTGAAGATGTGGTTTCGTGAGGGCTGGGAGCAAGAAGAAGAGAGAGCCCCTTGCTGTAGGTTCTCATCTGTGGGATTCAGGCAGGATCAAAAGTTGCAGCATCACCTCTGAAGCAGGAAATGTCCTCACAAGGCTGTGAAGCAGGCAACAGGGGTAAGCAATTTGTAAGGAAAGTGTAGTGGGAGCTGGAAAACATGTCCCACAGGATGGCTGTGCACTCTCCTTCTCTCTGGGCTGTATCCAACCCTGTTGGATATCCAACCCTTGCTCCACAATGACTTTAGGAAATGCTTATGGTCAATATCTGATGACTTCAGCTAGAGAAATTCAACTCATGCTCTGCTTATTTTGCAGATTATAGGTCTACACACACTGCTCATTGACACAAGGTTGAATTTTACCATCAGGTCCCTTTGGTGTCATTCTTTTGATTTTAAGAATGTCACTCTCCTGATGCAAATGAAAATGTCCACCTTTATAATTCAAGATAAAAGGGGGAGAGATTTTTTTCTTCTAAAACCATCAGACCATTATCCCGATGGCAGTCAGGTTCCTCAGTCATATTCACTTGCTGGTAGTACTAAACTATCAAAAGTGTTTTGATATATATGCCTGGATTTTGCAGCTCTGCTGCTTCAAGGAAAGCATTGGAATGGTCACTGCCCCTTATTTGCTTATGGAGTTCTGTCAAATAAACTGAACTCAGAGCAGACAAAGAAGCATATTAGATGGGGTCCTACCATCAGTATTGTATTCACTGGGCTAAATTGTTTTATACTTGTTCATTACATTGTCTGGAACACTCTGGTAGATGCATTGATTTAAATGGGCCAACAAATGCATCAAACAGCCCAAGAAATAATAAAAAAATGTGGATTCTCATAGTGCAGCACCCAGACTGGCAAGTTTGGCTTCTCTGGACTCCTTGATGACTCTCTTGCACAAACAACTCTGCTCCTCCACCCACACCTGGGGGGAAAAAAAGACTCACTGTGCCTTAGTTGTGAAAGACAACATGGTAAGGGCTATGGGGAGCCCCATAAAACAAATATTTTCGGTTGAGGGTGAAGGAGGATCAGCGTGGTTCACACTTCACCACTGTTTTGCCATGATTCTGGCCGATGTGGCTGGCAGCACAGGGACTTCTTTATCAGTCCTGCTGTTTGGCTTCAGACAGAAAGCGTGTTCATGACTTGAGCAGATGTTTCTGCTTTTAGGAATCAGCCGTTTCCTCTTTTCCAGAAGCACATGCCAGCACAGTCAATATCTGGAAACCTGCTGCTTCACAGTAGGTCCAGAGTCTAAACTGGTGCTTTACTAGAAAATGGTAATAAAGCAGTTTGAATTGCTTTTCATCCTTCATGCTCTTAATGGCTTTCAGGTTCATATGAGACCAATCAATTAATCCTGGTTCAGACCTAGAGGAATGGGATGTTTCTTACCCTCTGAACAGGAAGGAAACCCATAACAGAGATTACCAATCTATTTATTAAGACTTATGTTAGCAGTATAGTCTAACAGAGTCTCCAGCTGGGGTTGGGACTACAGATTTGGAATCTTGTATAAGCCTAATGTTCACTAGTCATATGCTAATTAATTGCTAAATCACAAAAGGCAAATTATAATTATTGTTTCAGGTTAGCAATTCTCCCCGACCTGATTGCATGCTTGCTGTTTGGAAGAATTAAGGAATGAGGCTCGTTTAGGAACACTCACCTGTATAATCCACAGTTTTGGCTCTGTTTTAAGGTGATGAAAAGCTCTTTTTGATCTGAATTTTGATCTGAACTACTCTTGGATGAATTCTGCTATACTTCATTATTCTGAGAGGTCAATCAAGTAGTAAGAATAGGAGTAAGAGCTCACAGAGTTGAAGTGATAATTGCTCTGATCTTGCAAATATTTTCAGTGAACTGAATGTGTCACACTGTGACCAGCCACACTTGGGTAGATTTGTGCAGTCTGGGGGACTTGAAGTTTCCCATTTCAGGACTTCTTTCTGGAGGCAACTGGACCACTTCAAGAGCCAGCCCAAGGTTTTCTAGCTTCTTTCCTTATTTGCCCCATGTAGTGCCAGCACTTGGTACAAACATTCCTACTGAAGTAGTTGGAGAACAGAGGCACAGGAATTGCTAAGTGCTCTTCCAAAAATCCCATTAAGATGAGAAGCAAAACTCCTGTTGATCTCTGGTACACAGAGTCAAACCTGTATTTAAAAAAAAAAAATGTTAATGGCATATTTGAAAACTGATCAAAGAAAGCTTCTCCTGTTCTTTTGTCACGTGGCACTGTGCACCCAAAACTTCCAGTGAAGGGAGTCAAGGGGTAATCAGGAAGCTTTCTGGCTGACAATCAAGCCTATTCACATGTTAGGGCTGGCTGACATGTGGCTGAAGTCATGAGGATGCAGAGGATCCTGTCTTGGCTCAGAAAGCTCTTACTCAGCTCGCTATCTAAAGCTGTCCCAACCCATCAAGCCTAATGTGTTTAGATCCATTCCAGTCGTTATCTGTTAGTTGTGTGGTGAGAAGGTTGACTTGGCATCTCTGAAATGACAGTCTAGAAATTGGAGTAATTTCCTTGCTGGGATAAGGTAGTTCTGGCAGTCCTGAGAGTAACTGTGCAGGAGGGATGAGGCTGCTGCGTAAATCCCTAGTCTGAGGTTATCTCACCAACAACCAGATGCTGATCTGTGCACTGTTACTAGTCAAGGTCATATCTGAATGATTTTCATGGTTGCCCTGAGCTAGCCAAATCTCAGGGTTGTTGCTCCCTGCTGCTCTGTGTTCTCTGATTCAAACTGGGACTGCAGAACAACCCTCAGCAAGGGCAGCTGCATGTGATCCTGATGGAACAAAAGAAAAGTAGAGGAAAAGAGGACTGTAGCTCCTGGGCAGTAGATGACTCAGGAATGTTGGGAGAATTTTCTAGCAAACAGGAAACTGCTGCAGATCAAGAGGCATTCCCTCCACCCGGCTGTAACTCTAACCAGCTGGCAAAGCAGAACAGCAGACACTCAGTGGCACTGGCGCCAGACCAAGTCCCTGTGCCAGGCTCCCAGCACACCTGTTGAGCAGATTCCTTTCTCCCAGCTGTCAGCTAAGGTTTCAAAGGTGGCTGGTGATATGCCTGGCCATCTACAGGGCTGCTGCCCTGACTCATCACACCTCAGTGCCGAACATAGTGCTGGAGTGTTCAAACCAGGCAGAAAGCAATTTCACATCAAAATGCATGGGATGGTGCACCTGTCTAATGTGAAAGAGCTCAGGGAGCATGGAGCTGAGTAGGGTTTGGTCAGCACTGAGGAAAAGAGAAGGGAGACTCCCCATATGCTGGGATGCAATTTCCTTGCAAGTCCAGCCTTCTGTCTTGTGTACTCCATCCAGCCATCCGTCCATCCATCCATCCATCCATCCATTATCAGCCATCCATCCATCCAACCATCCCACATCAATCCATCATTCCACCAAGCATCTTCCATCCCTCCATCCATCCATCCCTGTCCATACATCCATGGTCCCATTATCCATCCATCCATCCATCCATCCATCCATACATCCATCCATCCAACCATCCCACATCAATCCATCATTCCACCAAGCAACTTCCATCCCTCCATCCATCCATCCCTGTCCATACATCCATGGTACCATTATCCATCCATCCATCCATCCCCACCATTCAACCATTCATCCACCCATCCATCTATCCATCCATGCATCCACCTATCATCCACTACCCATCCATGCATCCATCCATCATCCACTACCCATCCACCCATCCATCCATCCATCCATCCATCCACCAGCCATGACAAATCTATCATCCACCCATCCATAGATCCATCCATCCATTCCCACCATTCATGCGTTTCCACCATCCATCCATCCATCCATCCATGTCAAATCCATCATCCATCCATCCATCCATCCATCCATCCATCAATCCTTCCTTCATCCATTCATTCTTCATCCATTCATCCACCCACCCACATATCATACATCATATGATCATCCATCTATCCATCCATCCATCCATTATCCACCCATCCGTAGAGCAATCTACCCTTCATCCATCCAGCCATCCACACGTCTATGCCTCATCTCTTAATCATTCATCCATCCATCCTTCCATCCATCCACCATCCTCCCATCATCCATCCATCCATCCATGGATTCATCCATTCCATCCATCCATCCATCATGAATCCATCCATCCATCCATCCATCCATTCTACATCCATCCATCCATCCATCCATCCCTCAATACTTCTGTGGATCTTTCCATCCATCCATGCATCCATCTACCATCCATCCATCCACCATCCATCCATCCATCCATACAACCATCCATCCATCCACCATTCACCCATCATCCCTTCATGCATCCATCTTTCCCCACTATCCATCCATCTATTCATCATCCATCCATCCCTCCAACCATCCATAATCCATCCACATATCCGGCCACCATCCATCCATCAACAATCCATGCATCCATCCATCCATTCATCCATCATCCATTCATCCATCCATCATCCACTACACATCCACCCATTCATCCATCCATCAGCCATAACAAATCCATCATCCATCCATCCATAGATCCATCCATCCATCCATCCATCCATCCATCCATCCATCAATCCATCCATCCACGCATCCATCAATCCATCCATCCATCCATCCATCCATTCATCCATCCATCCATCCATCCATCCATCCATTCTCATCATTCATCCATTGCTACCATCCATCCATCTATCCATCCATCATCCATCCATCATCCATCCATCCTTCACCCATTCATCCTTCATCCATCCATCCACCCACCCACACATCATCCATCATATGTTCATCCATCCATCCATTATCCATCCATCCATCCATAGAGCAATCTATCCCTCACCCATCCATCCACCCATCCAGACATCCATCCATCCATTCTACATCCAACCATCCAACAATCCATCCATCCAGCCATCTACACATCCACGCCTCACCTCTTATTCATCCATCCATCCACCATCCCCCATCATCCATCCATCCATCCATCCATTCATCCATTCCCACCATCCATCAATCATCTATACATCACCCATCCATCACACACCACCCATCAACCCATCCATGTCAAATTCATCATCCATCCATCCATGTCAAATCCATCATCCACCGATCCATATATCCATCCATTCATCATCCATCTACTATTCATCCATCTACTGTCCGCCCATGATCCATCCATCCATCATCTATCAAACCATCCATTCATTCATCCATCCATCCATCTATCATCCATGCATGCATCCATCTACCATCCATCCATCCACCATCCATCCAACCATCCAGACATCCATGCATCCATGCCTCATCTCTTAATCATCCATCATCCTTCCATCCATCCATCCCTCAATACTTCTGTGGATCTTTCCATCCATCCATGCATCCATCCACCATCCATCCATCCCGCATCCATCCATACTTCCCCACCATCCTTCCATCATCCATCCATTCATCCATCCATCATCCATCCATCCATCCATCCCACATCAATCCATCCATCCTCCCCACCATCCATTCATCCCACATCCATCCATCCATCCATCCATCCATCCACCAACCTCCCATCATCCCTCCATCTATTCTTCCTTCCATCCATCCATCCATCCATCCATCCATCAATCCAGTGTACATCAATCCATCCATCAATCCTCCATCCCTCCATCCCTCTAACCCTCCACCATCCATCCATCATTCATCCATCATCCATATATCCATCCCTCCATCCATCCATAATCCATCACCTATCCAACCACCATCCATCTATCAACAATCCATGCATCCATCCATTTATTCATCCATCATCCATCTACCCATCCACACATCCATCCATCATACATCCACCCAACATCTGTCCATCCAGCCATCCATCCATCATCCATCTAACCATCCATCCATCCATCTATGCATCCATCAATCAATCCATTTCCACCATCCATCCATCTACCATCCTTCGATCATCCATTCATCTACACATCCATCAACCGTCCAGACAGCCAGCCAGCCATCCACCATCCCATCTAACCATCCATGAATAATCCATTCACCCATCCATCCATCATCCATTCACCAACAATCCATCCATTCACCAAAAATCCATCCATCCATCCATCCGTCCAACCATCAACCATTCCATCCTGCCATCATGCATACATCCCACATCCAACCATTCATCCCCTCCATCCATGCACACATCCATCCATCTACCTATCCATCCATCCATCCCACATCAATTCATTCATCCACCTTCCATCCATACCACATCCATCCATCCAACCATCCATCCATCGATCATTCATCCATCCATTCATCCATTCTTCTCCACCATCCAGTAATAATCCATCCATCCATCCATCCATCCATCCATCCATTCATCCATTCATCCATCCACCATGCAACCATGTATCCACCATCCATCCATCAATCAACAATCCATCCATCCATCTATCCATCCATTTATAAATCCACCTTCCATCTATTCATCCATGCATGCATCCCATCATCGATCCATCAATCCATTCTTCCCATCCATCTATTCATCCATCCATCCATCATCACTCCATCCATCAACCATTCATCCATCCCTCCATTTTCCATTTATCCATCCATCCACTCATCCCTCATCCCTCCATCATTATCCATCCATTATTCATTCATCCATTCATCCTCCAAACTTCCATCCATCTATCCATCCCCCATCCATCGGACCAGCATCCTCCCATCATCCATCCATCCATCATTCATCCATCCATCTATTTATCCATTTATCCATCCATCAACCCATCCATCCATCCACTCATCCACCCACCCCACATCAAAACATTTATTCACCATCAATCTATTCATCTCCCATCCATCCATCCATTCATCCATCCAGCATCCTCCCATCATCCATCCATCCATCATCCCTCTATCCATCCATCATCCATCCATCCATCCCACCCCACCATCCATCCAAACATCCATCCAACATCTATCCATCCATCCATCCATCCATCCATACATACATCCATCCAGCATCCTCCAATCATCCATCCTTCCATCCATCCATCCATCCATCCATCCATCCATCCATCACTCCATCCATCATTCATCTATCCATCATCCATCCATCTATCCATCAAACATTCTCCCATCATCCATCCATCCTTTCCCCACCATCAATCCATTTATCCACCCATGCATCATCCATCCATCATCAATCTATCCATTATCCATCCTCCCATCATGCATACATCCATCCTTCCACACCATCCATCCATCATCCCTCCACAATCCATCTATCCATCACATATCCACCCAACATCCATCCATCCATCTATCCATCCATCCATCCATGCATCCATCCATCCATTATCCATCCATCCATTATCCATCTATCCACCTACCCATCCATCCATCAATGAATCCATTTCCAACACCCATCCATCTACCATCCTCTGATCATCCATCCAACCACCCCATCCATCCACCCATCAATCCACCATCCATCCAAGCATCCACCCATCCATCCTGCCATCATGCAGCCATCCATCATCCATCTATCCACCCACCCATCCATCCATCATTGAATCCATTCCCAACACCCATCCATCTACAATCCTCCGATCATCCATCCATCCATCCATCCATCCATCCATCCACCCATTAATCCACCATCCATCCAACCATCCATGCAAAATCCATTCACCGATCCATCCGTCATCCATTCACCAACAATCCATCCATCCATCCATCCATCCATCCATCCATCCATTCCTCCATCCACCTCCATCCATCCATCATCCATCTATCCACCCACGTATCCATCCATCAATGAATACATTCCCAACACCCATCCATCTACCATCCTCCGATCATCCATCCATCCATCCCATCCATTCAAGCATCCACCCATCCATCCTGTCATCATGCATCCATCCCACATCCAGCCATCCATCCCCTCCATCCATCCACACATCCATCCATCCATCCACCTATCCATCCATCCCACATCAATCCATTCATCCACCATCCATTCATACCACATTCATCCATCCCTCCATCCATCCCCCTTCTGTCCATCCATCCCACATCTGTCCATCCACCCATCCATCCTACATCCATCTATCCATTATCCTCCTCCCATCTCCACCTATATATCCATCCTTCCCGACTATCTATCCATCATCCATCCATCATCATCCATCCATCCATCCCTTCCCACATCCATCCACCATCTATTCATCCATCCATCATATATCCCAACATCCAAACATCCATCCATCCATCCATCCATCCATCCTCCAGCACTCTATCCCTCCATCCATCCATTCATCCCACATCCATCCATCCTACCACCCAGCTAGGAATCCGTCATCCAACCATCCACCATCCATCCATTCATCCATCCAACCACCATCCCTCCACAAACGATCCATCCATCCAACCATCCACCCATCTACCCATCCATCTATCCATCCACCATGCAACCATGTATCCAACATCCATCTGTCAATCAACAATCCATCCATTTAAAAATCCACCATCCATCTACCCATCTCCCATCCATCCATCCATCCATCCAGCATCCTCCCAACATCCATCCATCCCACATTCATCCATTCATTCTTCCATCCATCTATCCCTTCATCCATCATCCATCCATCATCCCTCCATCCATCCGTCCTCACAATCCATCCATCCATCTACCCATCCCCCATTCATCCATCTAGCATCCTCTTATCAACCATCCATCCTTCATCCATCCATCCATCTATTTATCCATTTATACATCCATCCACCCATCCACCCATCCCACATCAAAGAATTTATCCACCATCCATCTATCCATCCCCCATCCATCGGTCCAGCGTCCTCCCATCATCCATCCATCCATCATTCATCCATCCATCCATCCATCCATCTACTTATCCATTTATCCATCCATGAACCCATCCATCCATCCAACCATCCATTCATTCATCCACCCATCCACCAATCCCACATCAGAACATTCATCCACCATCCATCTATCCATCTCCCATCAATCCATCCATCCATCATCCATCCTTCCTTCCATCCATCCATCCATGCATCCATCCATCAATCCATCCATCCTTCCATCATCCCGCCATCCATGCATCCATCCATCAATTCATCCATCCTTCCATCCATCTAGTCATCCTTCCACTATCCATCCTCCACACATCCATCATCCCTCCATCCATCCCTCCATCCCTCCATCCATCCCTCCATTCCTCCATCCACCCATCCATGCTTCCATCCTGCCCCACCATCTATCCATCCATCCACAATCCTTCACCCATCCATCAATCCATCCATCCATCCATCCACCCATCCATCCATGCATCCATCCATCAATCCATCCATCCATCCATCATCCTGCCAGCCATCCATCCATCCATCCATCCCACATCAATCCATTCATCTGCCATCCATCTACCCATCCCACCTGCATCCATCCCACATCCATCCATCCCTCCATCCTACCCCACCATGTATCCATCATCCATCCACCATGCATCCATCCATCCATCCATCCATCCATCCATCCATCCATCATCCCTAAACCATCCATCTATCCAACCATCCATCCCACATCCATCCATTTTTCCTTCCATCATCTGTCCATCTACCATCGATCCCACATCCATCCATCAAACCATCCATCCATCCATCCATCCATGCATTCATCCATTCATCTATCCACCATCCATCATCCATCCATCATCCATCCATCGTCCATCCATCCATCCCTCCATTCATCCATCCATCCATCCTGCATCCATCCATCATCCCTCCATCAATCCATCCATCCATCCCATATTCATCCATTCATCCCTCCATCCCTCCATCCCTCCATTCTTCCATCATGCCCCACCATCCATCCATGATCCATACTTCACCCTTCCATCAATCTATCCGTGCTTCCATCCATCCATCCATCCATCCATCCATCCATCCATCCATCCTTCCATCCATCTAGTCATTCTTCCACTATCCATCCTCCATCTATCCATCATCCCTCCATCCATCCCTCCATCCCTCCATCCACCCATCCATCCTTCCATCCTGCCCCACCATCTATCCATCCATCCACAATCCTTCACCCATTCATCCATCCATCCATCCATCCATCCACCCATCCATCCATGCATCCATCCATCACACATCAATCCATTCATCCTCCATCCATCTACCCATCCCACCTGCATCCATCCTACATCCATCCATTATCCATCCTCCCATCCATCCATCCATCCATCCATCTACCCCACCATGTATCCATCATCCATCCACCATCCATCCATCCATCCATCCATCCATCCATCCATCATCCCTAAACCATCCATCTATCCAACCATCCATCCCACATCCATCCATCTATCCTTCCATCATTCGTCCATCTACCATCCATCCCACATCCATCCATCTATCCCACATCCCTAAACCATCCATCCATCCATCCATCCATCCATCCATCCATCCATCCATCTATCCCATATTCATCCATTCATCCCTCCATCCCTCCATCCTTCCATCATGCCCCATCATCCATCTATGATCCGTACTTCACCCCACCGTCAATCTATCCGTTCATCCATCCATCCATCCATCCATCTAGTCATCCTTCCACTA
>PYHW01009482.1:572069-593475 GCA_013186435.1 Turdus rufiventris
TCAAGAGCTCCAAGTCACATCTGCTCTCATTAGGTTCAAATTTGGCTATGCTGAACACATGCCATCATCATCACTGTCGTTGCCATGGCAACCCATGGCAACATCAGACTATCCCAGCCATGTGACAGGAGGTCAGGCTGAAAGGAAACCTGGGCTGGGAGAAATGCGGCGCTTGCGTCCTGGCTGGTATTAACCAATAAAACAGCCACCAGCAAAGTAAATTTGCTTTTGTGCAGATATTCCCTTCCTCAGGCTTGCCTGAATGGAAAAGCTGCTCTCCAGGGATTTGTCTGCTGCTTTGGTCTGGCCAGGGTTTTAGACTCCCATTCTCCTGCCTAGGCCTGGAGCGCTGGTTCCCACAGGACTGTTGGGGTGTGGGGGGATCTGGTGTCATTCTGCATGGCCTCCACCAAATTAAAAAAAAAAAAAAAAGAAAAAAGAAAAAAGGAAATCTTTGGAAACCAGCTTCATGCAATTTCTGAGACTTGTCCTCTCTGTTCTGATGATGGAATGCCATAAATTATGTACTTTATTTTTTTATAAAGTTGCCTGCTCTATTCTAAGAAAGGGGGGAGGAAACAAAGCTTTAAGATTGAGGGGATTTATGAATAATTTGAGGCCATGTTAATTTTAAGAACATGTGGATTTAACAAAAGTAAAACAGGAGCATAAGAAATTCAAAATTATGGTTGCTATTTCTGCTCATGCAGTCTGGAACTCAGTAAATGTTCCTCAGAATTCACCGTGTCTTATCAAAACCTCCAATGACCACAATGTCCTGATTCTTCTCCATCAGAGACAAGAAAAGCAACAAGAGTTTCACCATTTGTTACATCCAAATAATTTCTCAGCTCGTGCAAGCCAGGGGTTTATTATGGCACAATCTACACGTTTTGGAAAACTTACCTAGCAACGTTTTCATATTAGCTTCACCATGAAAGTACAAAAGTATGATTTATGTTTTCTCACTGTAAATATTTGGAAGATCACTTTCAAAGACAATACTGGGTCAGTTTCTATTTCAAGAATTAAAGCAGAAATTAATTAATTAGCATATTTCGTATCTTTGTAGTATAGGTTACTCTAAAATTCACCAGAGACATAGATGAAGAGTGAAGATGACAAACACATGTTTGGGGTCTTTAAAATCCTGTGTCTCCCTGTGATTTCTTGGGCAGCCCTTCACGTTGCTACCATTTCCCACTGAAATGAGAGTACATGGAAAATTATGGAAGAAACAGTAATTTACTATGGCTATATTCCCTCTGTATACATTTTTTAAAAAGCCAAGCAGAAAAACACAAAGGTGCTCAACAGTCACTGAGAAAAAACAGCAAACATTATTTGATTTGCAAACCACAGACATCAACAAAATGTGTTCCCTTTGATTCTTTCTCCATTTGTAATTGAAAAAAAAATAAACTGCTGCAGAAAACATTTCTGAAGTACATTGTTTGAAAAGTCGCACTTACTATCAGACTGAATTTTTTTGTAAAATAGAATGACAGTAATTTCACGATTACAAGCTGCACTGATTATAAGCCGCATCTCTGGGTGTTGGCAAAATTTCATTCTTTGTCCATACACAAGCCACACCTGATTATATATATATATATAATATATATCCATACAATATCCATATATAAACCACTCCGGATTACAAGCCACACTTCCGAGTATGGACCAAAACTTTTGTCAAAATGGTGCGGCTTATACTCGTGAAATTACTGTTGTGCTGTTCAGCCTTCGATAAAACTTCATTAACACCAAGATAGGAGGAAAGTATGTTTATTTATTCATTTGTGCAGTCTGTTGACAAAATTTTAATATTGTTGTGCTCTCTAAAACCCCAGTAGCCCAAATATGTAAGATAATAAGTAGATAAAGATTGACAGAATTATTTGTGCTGGAAGGCAGCTCTGGAGGCCATCTGATATTCCAACATCTTATTCAGTTAGGTCAGTTTGACCAAGTCTTGACAAGTGAAAGTTTTAAAACCAAGAGGAAAGGTCACATGAGAATGCAGGGTATCTTTTCCAATGTTTGACTACCCACCTCATGGGTTTTTCTTTTCCTCCACGTGTAGGCAAAACTCAGCTTGCTGCTTTGTCTTTCACCTATTGTGGTGCAGCTCTAAGAGAAGTCTGGCTCTGTCCCCACTCTGCTTCCTGAAGGGCTGAAATCTGGAGAAAGGTCCCTCTTTAGTCAGAACTCTCATACTAACACTCAAAAAAATGTAAAACTGAGCCACAGGAGGATTCTGGCAGAAAAAAATTTGTGCAAAAGTCATCTGATGGGACGGCTACTCAGCAGGAACTGGTCTGTTCTGGGCACTGAGGAGGAACTGTAGCTGTGAGCACCGAAGTGTTTTGCAGGGATGGACAGACAATAAACACAGCAAAGGGAAAATGAAGAAAGGGGAGTGAAGCTGTGACCCCATTAACTCATAGAAGAGCAAGAGGGTGGTGAGATGATCTTACAAGTTATTTGTGTTTTCCTCCTGAAATGCTGAATTGAGCTGCCAGGGCAGTAAATTCTGTATTCAAGGAAAAAGTAGATGGACCCTGCACACACATAAATGTCAGGTGACCCTCCCCTGCTATCTTTATGCCAAAGATATTACTCAAAATGCTTATTGGCATTATTAGTATGGCAAATAATATTAATGTCATCACTAATGCATCTTGGCCTAAGTGTGATTGAACAACTCTGGGCAACTCTCTGCTCTCAGAGTACTTGTAAGCAAGTCTAGAATCATCCTATTGGAATTGGCTGTTTGCAGTAAGGAGTCTTGTAACAAACTGCCAGTGCCACTGGAATTAATAAATTCTTCTGTTGGGTGGG
The DNA here is from genome assembly GCA_013186435.1 of Turdus rufiventris. Classification (NCBI taxonomy): domain Eukaryota; kingdom Metazoa; phylum Chordata; class Aves; order Passeriformes; family Turdidae; genus Turdus; species Turdus rufiventris. The sequence continues at coordinate 574,914 of PYHW01009482.1, forward strand.
CTTTTTGGTTTGGTTTTTTTTTTATTCTCTCACCTAAAGAAGAATCAATGAAAATTTTTGTCTTTCATCAACAATCAGACAGCTAAATCTGCATGGGAGGTGGAGGGCAATGCCTTGAACTGAGACCAGGAGGGGACAGCCTGTGTCAGACCTTGGGTCCTGCTTGCTGCATCAGCCTCAGTGTAAGAAACATCTCCAGCCTGCAACACTCAGGAGGAGAGCTGCTGCCCGCAGTATCATATCTTCAGCAGATATGTGCCTCACTGCTAAGCTACAGAGAGAAATCTGTTTGTTACTGCCAAATCAGAGACCTCTGCTTGACCGTTACAGTTTCTCCCTGTGTGGAAATTTGGTTTTTTGGAGCAGAGTCCAAATAGTCCAGTAGCTCAAATATCTGACTAACAAAATCCTGTTAGCTGAATAGCAGCCAGCAGATGAAGAGATGTCCTGTTTCCTCTGGATACGTTTGCAAATCTTCTTGCAGCATTAATGCTGATAGAAGTGCTGAGCCTAAATTCTAATAATCTTTTGCAGGGGTTGTTTTAGTTATTGTATTTATCATCTTCATGGAATTAAGAAAAAGTACAAAAACAAAGCTGTTCTCCTGTGTTTCTTCACCTCATCCAAAAACATTTTTTCTTTAAACTCAACTTTTTCAGTAGAACTTATTTGCAATTTATACTTACCTTCACATTTTGGAGGAGTTTTTTAGAGCGTATTTGCTGGAGTGGAGACATTATTTCTGTGCATTGGGCTGGCTTCTACTCACTACAAAGAAAAGAATTTTCCATATACACTGAAAGTAGATTATTTTGTGTTTGATTCTGTTTCTAAACTCTTACAAGGACAAGGAAACCAAGCTGGTGGTAGAGCCAGAGTCTACTGAAGTAAGGGACTTCAGAACTTGAGGGAATAACTTTTTAAATGGATGGAGGAACAATGTAAGGCACTGCATGAGTCTCAGTTCACCACGATGCTAACCGCAAGTGATACAGAGAAAGTATTTACTTGAACAGATGCAGGTGAGTTTATTTCATTATTAAAGATCAAGTTCGCTTTCTGGTGCTTGAAGACACCCATCAGTGAAGCCCAGTTGCAATTCCCAGGGCAGGATACTTCGTTAAGCTGCCTGCTTAGGACTTACATATAATGGAGTTTAGGTTCCATAAAATTCCAGTGGCCTGAGTTACACCGTTCTCCTTTGCCTCTCCTTGCTGGGCAGAAGATCTCCATAAAAACGAGAGATGTGAGCCCATTTCAGGCAGCCCAGAGCAATGCTGTCCATGATGGGAAGTCATTGCTCAGGACCAGAGAAAAGTGCGGGCAGGGAGGCACACCTCATTTGGGAGCTCTGTGCCTCCCTTCCAGCACTTTATCTCCTGGGAGGAAAACAGCTTCACACCAAACACTACTCTTTCTGCCTGGCTGCCTCACCCTCATTGTTCCTTTCTGGCCTGAGGCATCCACTGAGGAGCTCAGGGTGTTCCTTTCTCCACAAAAGCCCTGCAGCAGCTCCTCTGCAGCCCAGCCCAGTTTCCTCCCAACCCTGCTGATCCTGCAAGCAAACAAAAGCCACCTGCCAAGCAAGCACATCCTGCTCAGGGGTCCTCCTCATCCTGGAGCTTTGTCTCCTCAATCTTCTTTAGATGACTGCATTGATACCTGGCTCCTTTTGTTCTGGCTCCGGGAAAATTCCACAGCCTGGAGCCTGCCCTCAGCACGGACTTGCGGTCTCATCCTTCCCATCGAATTACCGATGCTTCCACATAAATGGAAGATGTTTGAGTTAATGATCTCCCATTGTAAACTATGTGTCACCCCCCCGCGCAATCTCGGTTTAAAACTGTGGTAAAAACACGGGATAATTGCGACTTTCAGAGCTGCGCTTTCAGTCTGTCGAAGAAAGTCCTGTATTTCCAAGCAGAATTAATAAAAATCTCAAGCCATTTCCAGATAAGCAACTATGCCAGTAGACTCTGGTTTACCTTTGACTTCGGAGGTTTTCTGATTTAACTAAAGGTCACACAATTAAGTTAATAGTTAATAATCCATATATGTAGTATAAAAGAGGCTTTTGACAAATACCTAGATAAAGGACCTTCAAGAAAGTTAATTAGGTCTCTGCCTTCAAAGATGGTTTTTAAAGTATATTGGTGTATCATAGCTGGAAAATGTCTTGGAAACCCCTTCATATCTTCCATAGTTAAATAAATATTAGGGCTTTCAAAAGCTGTTTGAGATCGAGGTAACAAAGATGAATTTGGAGTGCACATTGAAATTTACTTACTTAATCTCATCAAGTTCCCTTCCCTCCACTGAGCTAAGTTCCTTCCCTAACGTCTTTTAAAAGCTTTTTTTTTTTCCCCTCTAATATTTTGGACAAACTTTTAGGTCATAAACTTAAGAGCAAACGATTCAAAATCCCCGCCGTGAGTTTTCCAAAATTGCATAATTTGATATTTTTATATTTATTTTATATTTGTTATTGCATAATTATGTTGCCCAAATTATGCTTTCACTGAAGTTTGCGGTAAAAAAACGCCAAGCAGTTTCGAAATCAGCCAGCACAAAAGTCCTTATGAAAATGCTACCTTTATTACTTTAAAGAGGAGGGGAAGTTTGAAAGGACTAACTGAGGAAATTCAATGCGCAAATCCCATTGCAATTCAATAGGAATGGGGCGCCACATTCCCTTAGGGTGCTTTGCAAATTCTCCCTCAACAATGGGTGGCAATCCAGTGCCATTACGAGCCGGTCGTTCTGCAGTGTCAGAGGGTCAAGGTGATGCTGGGTGGTGTCACCTGGCCCACAGCTGAAATAATGCCGTGGAACTCTGGTGTTTACATCACTGAAACAAAGGGATGGAACACTTCTGGACGAGTCCAGACCCCCTGGAGGCGGCACATGGATGGGGCTGGTGGCTTCAGAGGGTCATTAGGTGTCTTCAGCATCCTTCAACAACCTCCACCTCTTGGACCCTCTGAGCTCTGGAGAGAGAAATGGGTCCAGGAACATGAAGGCAAGATCAGGAAGGCTTAAAGCATTTGAATAAGAAATCACCCAAAAGATCAAGTCCTGTTTCTTATGGCTGTCCCTCCAGACCAAGCACAGGCAACTCTGCCGCTCCTTCCTCTGCCATCCATCCCTAGGATACACGGGCCAAGAGACATCAAATCTTCCTCTCAGCTTGCCACAGGCTGGAAAAAGCATTTCTGCAGCAGCAGAGGTTTGGGAAGCAGCATCCAGGAATGGCAGAGCCTCCACCCCATGCTGAGACTCTCCACACCACCAACAGCCCAGCTCTTGGCCCTGCAGAGTCTGAAGTGAATTCTTGTAATTCACAGCCTGGTGTGCCAGCTCCCTCTAATGCTCTGTCTGCATGTGAGAATATTCACCTAGAATAGCAGAGGGGTGTAAACAAGTTATTTGAGGCAAACAGTTTCACCTGACTTTATAAATTCATACACAAAGTTTTAATTTCTCCAAAGAAAAAAGGGCCAACAGTGGTTCCCACACTGGCCCCAGACTTTTTTTTTTACTCAGGCTTATTAATTGTTCTTTCCTCTTCAAAAGTCCTGCCTCAAAAATTAAAATAAAACCATCCTATGCCCTTTCAACCACTGTTAATATTGGTCAGCTTCATGGGCTGCACCAAGAGGTTTATAGGGTTTCTTTCATTGTGTAGATTTAGTCCACTTTAGATTCTCAGAGCTTTGGGTTTGGTTTTTTTTTTTAATATACAAGACAAAAGGAGTATTTCATTTTGATAACTCAACTTTCTTACCAGTTGCATCAATTTTTGTATTTAGATGGATTCCCTTCTTTTAATATCAAAGCTGCCTACAAAAGACTGGGGGAAACAACCCAAGGGTGCTATGAGAGAACGTTTCTTTAAAGTGGACCCATCCAGCTCCCTCCTGTGTTCCTCATGCCTAAATTGTATCTTGTGGTGCCATTTTTAGCAGGCATGTTCTTAGATTGTGTAGGATTTGGGTTTATGGATGGAGCTGGTCAGTCTGCAGGCACTGCTTCTTAAATATTTTCAGAGGGAAAAAAAGAGTTTTCCAGTTTGTTGGTATTATCTAAAGCAGAGCAGGCTGCTGTCACATGTAAGGAGAAGTGTATTGTATATCACAGGGGTAATTTTTTGCAATGAGAATTCAGAGGAGGTCCCAGAGAGCACCCAGGAAAACCCACAGAGTTAGCAACATCTTGATTGATGCTTATGTTGCTTATGTTTCAATTATTTTCACTTCAAGTTTACTGAAAGTAGATATGCAAGCTCTTGAAACACCACAATCACCTCCTCTTTACATATATATTATATATTTTTATAACTTTATTATATAGAAATAAAATAATTATATATATATAATTACTCATGTTATACTCCCTGCAGTAACTCTGATGAGGAGCTGTTTCTGAAGTCTTAGTCAAAACAAGAGTGAAGTCAGTGATGTGTGAAAGATGAGGTGGATAGAGCTGAGTTGAGCTTCGGGATTGCTTCTGGGGGCAGGATATAATTCTGAACACTTCACGTTTTTAGGTGGGCACATCACAGTTCAGAGACATTCCCATATTGGAGCTAATTTAATGTCATACAAAAGGAGAACCAAGGGCAGCCACACGTTTCTGTAAAAACTGCTTGCAAACAAATATTTGAGGTTCATTTTCCCTTGAGGTGGTGAGGGCTAGCAGTTAGGAGGTGGGCAGAAGTCTGAATTCCTCTCTTTGGTTTTGTTGCTGAAGGAATATTTTTTAGAGTGAATAAGACCACCTCCCAGTAATTGCTTTCCTTTTTGTCCTCAGGCTATTAAGAGCTTCTGTGCATGCAGCTATTCCAAATCAACTCCATGCAGGAATGTTTTTCTTCAGAATAAGCACTCATTTTCAGATGTTAACCCACTTGGAGACCAGCAAGGCATTCCCCACAGTGAAATCGAGGAAATCAGTGCCTGTGTTTCACAGAGCCTGAGAGGCCAATCCCTCACCCCCTGCTTCCTAAACACTAAGAGCAAAGAGGGACCGCCACTCAGCTGCTCATCTTCTAGAGAATCCTCCTGTCCACAACAGAGAAGTCCCCAGATGGTGGAAAAAACCAACCAAGCAAAAAAATCCAAAAAACCACAAAAAACAAAACCAACAAAAAACACCAACAAAAAAAACCACCAAAAAAACCCCCAAAAACCAGAAGCAAGAAAAAAACTTTAAAAATAATCCACAACCCCCCAAAAACCCAAAACAAAAAACAAAACACAAAGAAACAGATAAAAAAACCCCAAACCAAACAAAAAAAACCCAAAACAACAACAACAACAACACAACAGCATAAAACTCAAACCAAGCCAATAGCAAAAAAACCCCCAAACCACCCAAGATTCCCAGTCTGACAATCGTTTTGCATCAGGACCTTGACAAATTACACCAAACAACATTTTCCCCTTTAGGTGACTGATAAAGAGTGCGTTCTTCTCCAAAGGTGGAGCTAAAAGGAGACACAAAGGAAAGATCTCCCAGTGGGTGAGTGTGCCTTCTCCCACATTTTACATGCAAGCTTTCCTGAAAAATCTGTGATCATTCCCAGAGAGTCTAATGGGCAGGTGTTTAAATAAAATAACCCACATGAATGGGCCTTGCAGTTGGGCTGTCCCACCTGTGCATTCTGCCGGCTCTCACAGAGATGCTGTGGACATCTTTTATTAACTCCTTCAGTGTTACTGCAGTCAGTGAGCCACAGAAACTTGCTGAACTGAACATACCAGTAATTAATTTGTGGTAATCGTACACCATTTTATCAGACAATTTTGATTTTGTATTACACTGCCAGTTGTAGGCATATACTGTTACATTGTGCTTTGTATTTATGTTATTCACCAGTAATGCCAAAGAGAATATGAAAATATGCTTCAAGTAATTCAAAACTGAAACTAGGGCTCTCAATTCATCTATTTATGTCATTTGAGGACAAACAAGCAAACTCCTAGACAAGAGTGAAATGTACATTTGATAGTGTATCTTTTTTGGGGGTGAAATGTTCTTCATAAATGAATCCCTGGTGATGCATAAAGGCAGCTTCTTTTCTTTGTTTTTCCTTTTGATGTCACATAGATTCTAAAAACATTGTCCTAGTAAGGCTGCATTCTGGGCAAGGACCACTAAAATTTGCAATCAGCAGCATCACCAGACATTTCCTATCAGCAGAATCACCAGGCTTATTGAAAGTGTCATATGTTTTAAAATATTACTCGCCCACACTGGCCTTGACTTGTTCTGTTTTCTAGTATCAGTAATCTCTGAAGGTCTTTTCACGGTGCTGCAGTCTGTTAAGTAGATACACCAAATATTTCTCCTCGGAACAGACTGGCAATTAACCTTTCATAAGTGTCCTCCCAGAAGGCTTCCTTGTTCTTCTCCATGGCCACTCACACGTCCAGACAAAACAAAAATTCCCTGCTTTCTGAGGGCTCAGCAATATGGTTTTCTGCAGGGTGGCTGAGAGAAGGAACTGAAGTACATATGTCCCAATATCTTGGGTGTAAGCTTGCTTGGGAGTTTCCACTGCTACTATCAAGCACAGGCAGAAAACCTCTGTGATCAGAGCTTTCAGCAGGAGCATTGGCAAGGCTGGAAGATTTTCTAACCATCCTTTGCCCTTGGCAATTTGTTTACTTGTGCTTCACATGGGTATTACAGTACACAAGGGCAAGCACAGCCACTTATTTTGTTTCTTTCTCCTCATTCCAAGAGTTTATCCCAACAATTTCTCCTTTAAATCCATAACCTGAATTGTATATTACCTGTTCAGACAGAAGAAACTAGCCAATTCCTTAACCAGCCATTTCACTGATATCCTCCCCCATATTTCTCCTTCTTCTTTCTCATGCTTCACACCCCTCTCACTCAATTTTGCTTTTTGCCTGCTCTGTCACATAGAATAAAGCATCAGAAACTGGTGGATGGTGACAGACTTGCAGGCTTGCCTACCTGCTTTTCCACGTGCCTGAAACTCTCATGATGCTGCCTTCCTTCCGTGTGTCTGCGCCTCCTGCTTTCCTTTAATATGTTTATTTTGCTACTCATGGCAAATTTCCACCTTGTTTGGGCACAGGGTAGAGGGGAAGGAATCCCAGAGGTTGTTCCTTTCCTTCCTCAGAAAGAGGCGACTCCGTTCAAGGGCTGCTTTGCTGCTTTGCCAAGTAAAGTCTTAAATGCACCTCTTTTCTTCTGCTGCTCACCAGCTTGCAAAGTCCTTCCCTCTCTTTTTTGTCCCCATACGCCGGGAGCTACTTGCAAAAAACTAACAGCTCCAACAGAGGGAGAAAAATGAAAAAATCAAGGCTGTGATTTGATGAGCACTGGCTTCTTCCAAAAAGGACAACTTGTTCATAGCTTGTCCTTTACCTCTCACTCCTGCCCACTCAGTCCTACCAGCTCAAGTTTGTTGCAGCTGAACAGAAAGAGGAAAATTATGTCATTTAACAACACCCTTCTCTTGGTTTGGTTTTGGAGGGTGCTTTTGTGTGTTTTGTTTTGTTTGTTTTATCCGTAAGTCTGCAAGCAGTTGTAATAACACAACTGGGGAAGTAGCTAGGAGGGAGAGCAGCAGAAAGATGGGTGAGAGTCATGCCAGAGTTGCAAATGAGCAAAAGGTTCTCTGAACTGTGGCTCTAGACAGGCCCACCACAACCACCCCAAGGTTCTGGGGAGAGACAACTGTCCCAAAGATTTCCAGAACAAAATAAAGGCATTCATTAATCCATTAATTCCTCCTGAGTCTAAGCCCCTCACTAAAAAAACAAAATAGCTCAGACGGAAAACAAACGAACAATCGTTTCTTAGCTTGGGAAAAAACGTGACAGAAACTCTGAAATTTCAGATAACATGTTTTGGATGGAATAGACAGTTCTGCGCAATCTGGAGAAATCTATTTTTTCCGCCCCCTTTTTTTTTCCCCTCTGGAGTTTTTGAAAGGCAGCTATGTTATCAAACAGATATGCTACTCTGTGCTCAGCAAGCCTGCATGCCCTGAGCTGCTCCAGGTCCCGTCAAATGGAGTGCAGAGGCAGAGTGGAAATTATTGGCTCAATGAACATCACTCAGGTCAGATCTGACATCCACCTGTGTCAGAGAAGTCTAACATTACAAAGCTGGAGCAGAATCCTGGCAGTCTCAGGCTTTGAATTAACCAAAATGCATCCAGGATGACCAGCGCGCAGCGCTGACACACACAAACATAACAAAAATTTTTTGCCTTCCAAAGGAACGCAGCTGTGATTAGAAGGAAATGTCATTTCATGAGCTATTCACCTGAATCAATGGGCATTCCCTGCATTGCTTCCCAAAGCAGGAACATCCCCTTAGCAGGATCAATGCTTTGTAATTTTATCCCAAATTCTGCCAGTCAGTAAGGAAACTGTCTTTTCATTAAATGTGGAAAAAGTGTTTTGGTCATGTTGGGTCATTCCTTACTTCTTGTAAAGTTGTTTAGCTCAGAGGTGGTTTGTTGTGGTTTTTTAATCTGTTTTGTGTTTGTTTGGTTTTGGCTTGGGTTTTTTGCCATTTTCGTTGTTTGGGTTTGGTTTTTGTTTGTTTTATTTTTTTAATCACCCGAGAGAGTAGCATTAGTAATCAGGAAGCCTCCCTGTTTTTCTCTACAAAACCCCTAAATCACATACCCTAAACACCACTCTGTTCCAGGCTTTCCAAGGACTTTGCAAGCACCTTATCTGCAGGAGCCTTTGGCACGGTGCCCGAATGGGAGGCAAAGTGTAGTTTTTAACACAGATTTGGCTCCTCGGTGAAAACAGGATGCGGCTTCTCTCCGTCAGTGTTCCAACGTCTTTCCTGGTGCTGCTGGCAGTGTGAAGTACGGGTCATTCCCTCTCTCCCTGCCCGGTGAATTCCAGGCACAAAGAGCCCTGCTGCCCTCTACCAAGTGGGCTGCAAATGCCTCGTTCTGGCCTGAATAAACCAGACTGTAGGGGCCACATTCAGGCACTAGGAAACTTTTTTTTTTTTTTTTAAATGGTTAAGAAATGCGTTCCTGGCTGTCTCTCTACAGTGAATTAAGAAATAGTTTAAGGTAGTCTGTGACATGGGGCACTTGGCAGTGATAATGCCTGGAAAAGATTAATGATGATATATACCAACATATCAACAGATATGTGCTATTACATATAATAAAATCACGGGTGATTGGTTGCCTGCTCTCTCTGTGCCATCAGTGGTGCTGAAACACGACCATAGATCCTTGCTGAATAGGTAAAATCAGGATGCAAAGCCAGGTGAAAACTGAATTTGCCAAAGAGCAGCTTCCCTGATGTGAACTGCTCGGTTATTCTTAGACAGGGACATCCCAAGCCCAACCGTTTGTCTCTCTGCAGATGCTTCCCACATCAAAAGGATCCAGCTCATGTTAGAGGCAGTGAAACCTCCCACCAGCACCTCTAAGAGCTGGCTCAGAGCCCATCGTGAGACATTCCTCCTCTTCCACTTGTATCTTTAATGCAGACTTGACAACCTAGGATGCAGATTTAAATCCAACTACAGGAAAACTATTAATAAGCCCTTCAAACGCTGAGGATGAGAATTCTCAGTGAATTTAAAGCTGAGGGATGATTGCCAAGAAAATTTGGCTTTCACTCCCCTGTTGCTTTGATGCCCCTCGCTTTCAATTCTTACAGTCTAAGAAAACACTTTTTCCTTCCTCTCTGCTTTATCCCTAATCTCCCCAGGTATAAGCATTGGAAGAGATGAAGCCCTTTTTCAACAGCTGCCCAAGACTGCCTCTCCTCACTTGTCAGCCAATTCTTCCTGCCTTTTAATGGTTTTGGCAGCATCTTACTCTCCACAGCTTGCTTCCCACCACTGCTGCCAGCCTGGAGATCAGGCTGGACCCGGGGTGGGGACAAGGCTGGCAGGGCAGTGCTGGTCCCAAGGCTGGCAGGGCAGTGCTGTCCCAAGGCTGGCAGGGCAGTGCTGTCCCAAGGCTGGCAGGGCAGTGCTGTCCCAAGGCTGGCAGGGCAGTGCTGGTCCCAAGGCTGGCAGCTCCAGCTCACGTGGCAGAGGCGCTGCTGGCGGCTAGCAAGGCAAGGCGTCCCCCTTCCAAATGCTACTTCTGCCAGAGTGCCCACCTTCCTCATGAAATTCACACAGCAGGCACAGAAAAGTGATAAAGGGAAGTGCAGAGCGTAGAGGAGAGCTCTGGACCTGTTGCACATTTACCCAAGGAAATTTCAGGTGGCCACAAATATTTACGTCTTGGGTCACAGGAAGATAAATTCAATTTATAATTTTGGCTCTGGGAAGGGGATGAGGGAGGATTTGATTTTTGGGGTATTTTTTGTTGCAGTATTTTATTCCAGCAATTTGATTACATTTTGTGTGTTTATGTGCATGTGTGTATGGGTCTTTTGTTTACTTGCTTTCGTTTTGGTGTCCCCCCTCCAAAAACTAAAGGCTGAAATAATTTTACGGTTTAGGATGGAGAAGATGGTGGATATTTTGTTTTGACTATAATTTAAAACATTTACTAACAATAACAAGAAGAAGGCAACCAAAGATTTCTAAAATCAGAAAAGTTAAGCAAAAGCTTTTCTTCAAATGAAATATTCTGGATTGAAGCAGACAATTGAAATTTGTTTTTAGATTTACTATATAGTAGGAAAAAAAAGTCTCTCAGAAAATTCTGTTGGACTTGAATCAAAGATTTCTGCCTCCAGTTTTTCCCAGCTTTAGTAGCCAGTGGGGATCCCCAGTTTGGACATCCTGCTGTGAGCACAAGACTTCCCATATTCCGAAGTCTGTACACCCACGGGATCAGGGGATGGCAGCCACTCTTATTTACAGCACCATGTATATGCCAGCCTTGGGCTAGCAGGAGGCCCTGCATCTAGAGGGTTCTTCCACAAAACATACCTAAGTTATGGCTATGTCTTTTCCTAGGAAGAGATCATTATCTTTCCTAGGAAGAGATCATTATCTCCCTCCCCATGCCTATGGCAAAACTTTCTTCATTCTCAATGAGAATGGGATTATCCCGCCAACATTTCAGTGGCCAACAGGGCCAGCTTGAAGTCGATTTTCTGGCACTGGTGGGGGAGTTTCATAACCATGGATCGTTGTAAACTACACTGAGGAGTGTCTTCCTCCCTGCCTTCCTCTTTGTCTGCTTCCTGAAGCAACAGAGCTGCTGATGGGCACACCAGGGACAGGGCTGGCAAACGGTGGGAGATGCTGTTTCACTGGCAATTAGTGCCTAGACGAGTGTGTATTTGTTTCTGCCTGCTTCCCATGAAATATTATGGATCCGAGTGTGCCATCAGAGTTGGAACCGTCAGCTGTGAAATCAAAAAGCATACTGCGGGAATTGCAAGGCCACTGGAAGAATTCTCCTCTGTGCCTGTGAAATGGGACACCCGGCCAGTTGTGCAGCAAGACAGATCTGTCCTCCCTCCCTCTCAGGGAGGCTGGCTCCTTGGCAGGAGTTTTGCTGGCACTGCTGAAGGCTTCAGTTTGACTGGGGCAAGCTTTCCCGTCTGCTGCTCTCCTGCTGCTGATCTCTGATCCTGCTGGATCTCCCTCTGCTTCCCGCTGGAGAGCAATTCCTTCAGACACCTCCCACTGCACGGACCAGACTGCTTTCCAGGCAGCCAGCTGAGGGAATAATAATACCTGGCTTGGATGGAAAAGTTCAGGGCTAGCCTATTCCTGCACTAAAAACACATCCTACCATCCTCAAGATCCAGTTATCCTATTATGTGCAAAGACCCCGCTCCAGCAAAGCACTTCAGCTCCTGAGTACTTGCCTCCTCCTATGCTTCGAGTCATTTACAGTGTCTTAAGAGTGCTTCTGGAGCAGGGGCTGCTTTTTCTTAGCTAGTCCCTATCTCAGAACCTTTATTTATTTATTAGATATAAGATGAGTTTTCTTTGTATTCTTTTTTTTTTTTTCCCCGCCTTGACTTCTTCAGGTCTTAATTCCAACTGGTTCTTCAGGTCTTAATTGCAATGATTTCTAGGGCAGCTAGCGGGGTGACTATGCACATCCATTTCACCAGGTGCTGCACCTGCTGGTGCTGAAGGACAGACTGGAAGTGCCCCTTTTCTGACTGATCTGAAAGGATTTCTGAAAGGTCATTTGACACCTTATGCCAGATGCATAAAAGGAGGATGCATGTGTGGATATGTTCCCTGGGATGATGCTTGGATATATCCTCCCCTTACTCCCTGTCTTTTCTCTTCTGACCTCTCACAGAATCATTTCTTGGTTCTGGTTACCCACCAACTACTTTTCTATTCTTTTTTTTCTCCTCTTCTTTATATTTCACAACCATTGCAAAGCATAGCAAGGCCACAAATACCATGATGTGGGGCACAAGGGCAGGAGGAGATGTCACTCAACTCCACTTGTGACAGTCAAATGCTGCTGTTGATCTGCTCCAAAGGGTGTTTATGGCCAATGTGAAGGTCTAGATGACAATCTGAGGGACCCAAATTAAGTAGAGAAAGAAAAGAGGGAAAAAAAAAAAAAAAAAAAAGGAAGGTAAAGTCACATTTTTATCTCAAGTCAATCTTTCTTTACTTGGTCTGATATCTCAACTTTACAGCAGAACCCTGCAACTTGTAATTGTGGAACTTGCATTTGGTGGATCAAAATGTCACCAATATATTATATATATGTAATTCACTATAAATAAAACTGCATCTTTTTGCAAACCAAGGAAGGAAAATAAACCAAAACATAAAAAACCTCCGTATCTCTTTATATTTGCAAGCCCTGAATACATCCTACTATTATACAGCTCTGTGAATTATCAGACAGACCTTATCACCACACAGAGGAAATATATTCAGCTTTATGACTTTCCTTGCACCATATCTATGGTTAAACTAACAATTTGAAAGCAGATTCAAATTGTCATTTCTTTCCTATTTTTTTTTCCTCTAAGTTTGGAAAGTCCTCTGAAAGTAGCTCTCAAACAATTTGAATATTTCTCAGGATCCAGCCCAGGGCCAGTAAGGCTTTAAATGTGAGAGCATGAGCAACACAGTTCTACATATATTTAAACTTTAAAATGAAGCATTTTTTCCATGTTTTTTGAATACACAGAAGATGACAGTTTTGAATGTTATAAACCAGTTATTCATTCACAGAATGGGCAGTTGTGGCACCCAAATAAGCTTAGAATTTTCTGAAAAGAGTATTTCTGAAAATATTTTTAGGGATTCTTTCCAAATTCCTTAAGACTTCCACTTTTTCTCTCTGAACCATGATGACAACATTTTTGAAAAATATATGAATTTTTAATTTATTTTTCATTTTTGTGGAAGCATCATAATTTGAATCTTAGGCATTAAAAAGTTCACTAAAAATGTGTTGTTTGGAATTCTTTTTAAAGAAAGATTTAAGTAAACTCTTTATTTACTGAGAAAAATCTTTAAAATTATATATAACACAATTTCCAAGGAAATACATCTCTGCAATTTTTTTTCCCTGGTTATTTCCTGATCTGCTTTTGCTTTTATGCGAGGTAGGCATTTCATAATTAGGAGTTAAGAGTTTTCTGTTGTGCAAGGTTGGTGCAGTAAAGTTCCCACAATCACATTCCAGTTGTTTTGGAAGGAACCTTGAAACTGGTGTTATCTTCTAATACAACTGATGAATACCCTTTATTATGGACTGCTATCATTAACAGCACAGCAGCACACAGCCCTACAGTAGATGCCCATTTTCACCACAAGAGAGATCATTTATGTAACACGATGCCTCACCTATTACACTTTTGTTTAGGAACAATATTTCCAATTTTAAGAACATAATTTCCAATATTTGCTTTCACCTGTGGTCCCCATTCCCACTGAGGCAATCCAAATGCTTGATTAGATACACAGGAACAGGTAAAAGTCGAGTTGTCCTTTTCACATCCTGTCCCAGGTGGAAAATTATGCTGGCTGAAAAGGATGCTAAGGGATCACTCAAGATGTTTTCCAGCATGATACTGTATTAGTAATGTATTCCGGGCTTTTTTTGTTATTTTATATGTTCAACTAGAGGGTTGAGATGATCTTTTAAAAACATGAAAGTGTAGCAAATGTAATACTCCACCATTCTTGCATTTCTTCCTAGCCTTAGGTCCTCCATGAAAATGAGCTGTGACATTTCATGATACATGTCTTAATTTTAACTTCGGAAAGGAAAAAATATTTTCAAACACGTAAGTAAATAAATACAAAATCATCTCATAAATATTTTTGAGGGCTGATGGAAAGTCGTATCCTTCTGTTGGAGTAATGTTGCCTTCTCAGAGATTTTACTGGGAACTGTTTCATGTATTACAGCTTTCATAGGGAAATATTTAGGGAAAAAAAACCCCAAAAACTAATAAGCTGCCTTTACAATGGTCAGATCATGGGCTGACAGAGATTTCATCAATTAGTGGGCCTTGCTGAGGATTTCTGGGGTGAAGGTTTTTATGTGTATTAATGTGGGTTTCTCCATATGAAGGGAAGGACCTGAGAAAACGATTCCAATTTATCTCTGCTCCAGTAAAAGGGGCCAATTATCAGCTGCAATACTTTGGAGAATTTCCTGTCTGGTAGTTCAGAAACTGCCAAAAGCAGGGCATAGAAGCCAGAAACTACGCTCTTGTCATTGGCCCAAACAAACAAACAAAGATCCCCAACAGAAAATAACTCTCCCCAAAATAAAAATAGTTCTAAAAGATCAACAGAAACAAAAATGGACCAGATTTTAAATGAGAGCCTGTGTTTTACATATCATGTGGCTAGACATAGTTTTTGGAAGCTGTCCAGCTCAACCCACTTTTCCCCACCATCTGTCAGCAGTGGATTTGCTGACTGCAAGAGCTTGGAGGCAACAGCGCGAGAGGCGAGTGTTAGACAATCGAGTTTAAACATGACAAGAGCAGGGAAATTCAAAGGCTTGATGATGTAATGTGCTAGCACTTGGCTGTTGTGAGAAAAAGAGGAGGAGCAGGACAGCACAGAGAAATAAGTTGGTCACCTTTAGCCCGGATTCTCTGGCTCTCCTCGGCGTGCACCCAGACCCTGGCACAATTACACTCGCAGGAGGGAAGTGTTTAATTTACATGGACCAAGGAGATTCGGGATGGTGATTTAGATGTTGTGGCACCAGCTTTGGGCCTGCTGACAAACCAAACCACATTTTAGAGGAACTGGAAACTTGTGAGCTCGTGAGCTGAGTCACAAAGTAAGGGAGCACCAGAAGATGAGCTGGCCATGAGTTTTATGCCCTTTGTCCATTGCAAGAAGAACTGAGACTTCCAGCACCCTCCCAGTGGTCCCATTCATAGACAAGCACCTCTATCAAACCCCTTTCCCTCCCACCTTTGCTGTGGGACTACAGCAAAGACCAAAACAACAATAATCGACTCACCTCTAGATTCCCTTGACATAAATGGGTGTGCCAGGTCTCCAGAATGAAACTGGGTAAGGAGAGGAGAGGACAGTCTGACCCACAGAGTCTGTTCTCAGACATTTAATTTGAAGCCAAGAGAGATGATTCTGGTTTACGCCAAACAGGCCTTGAGGAAACAGATCTACTCTCCAGGCAAAACAGGATTATGGTGCAATAAAATGACCCTTGCAAAGTGGGAAAATATGTGTATCTTATAGTCTAGCCTTGACTGAAATTGTATTTATTTCCAAAAATTCCATCCTGAAAGGAATGTGATCAGAACAAAGACTAAAACTGCTTCACACATGATATTAGAGTGCATTCAAATACAGGAGACTGAGGGGTGGGGAAATGCAGGCTGCCAACAGAAGGATACACACAGTGCTTGAGGTGGTAATTGTAGTACTGGGTCTCATTTTTGTCACTGTAAAAGCTTCCTTGAGAAATGTGCTTCTCATCTGGCCTTGGGCAGCCAAAGGGATTTCTCCAGCTTGCTTTGAACAAGGCTGTGTTGAAATAAGCTCAGTCCAGCCTAGTTAAACTGCCTGCTAAAATTACAGCCAGTTGGGGAGCTGGCTATTAAAAACTCTTGAATGAGCTGCGTTTCCTCCTGATGCTCATTGCCTGTCTGCTGGGAGAGCCTGTGCTTGGTCCAGCAGGCAGCTCTCCATTTTTTCCCTCTCTCACCCAGGCTGCTCTGGCTTCATCCCAAACTTGCCAGTGCCTCACATGCATCTGATGCTCTGGATCCATCACATCTGCCAGCCTCACTTCTGGCACTCAGTGGGTGAAGCCCTGCTTTCCAAGGCTGTTTTCTGTCTTTCAGAGATTAGATGCAGCTCATGGGGCTCTCCATATCCCACTGTGCCACCAGAGCCCATTCCACCGAGGGACAGCATCTGGGGGGAAGCAGGGACGGCGGCTTTGGGTGTTTTTGTTTCTTGGCAGAAGAAACCATCTGTAGGTTTTAATTGAACTGTCTGTGGATTTGCACCACTGGCCATGACAGCAGAGTCCAGCCCTGGAAGCCACAGACTAGCAGCAGTCTTCTGAGTGAAGTATGAGTAGGGGAATGGATCAGCACCTGTGGGCTGATTATAGATTTTGATGTGGTGCCACGGCTAGGATCTGTGCCAGTAAAAATCCTTATAAAACGTGTGGACAAAATTTACTGCATACCTGCCGTAATCAGTTTTAGAATCACAGCGTTTTTCTCAGTTTTCATTGATTTTTTTCCCCCTGCTTTTGTCTTAAGAAAATGGTAAGAGTGCAATTTCATTTTTAGATCAAAGTTATAAGCCCTCAAGAATCCATCTGAAACTTATAAATGTTCCATTTTGTTTTACATTGAGATAATTAAAAAATACCAAACTATATATGTATTTTAATTGGGATTTGAAGAATTCTCCCAGTCACATACCTTGTAAACTAAGTTTCATTGAGCAATAAAGCTTATAAAGCTCAGTTGAACCAACTTTTGAAAAGATTTTTTTTTAATTAAATGAAATATTTACAAACTGGTGAATATTGTAATCAGGTAGAGATTGCTGCCTGAGGAGAAAAAAATCCCAATATTTGAAAAAAAGAGTGAAAGTTCTTTGTTTCCATTAATATATGTTCCTATTTTGTCATAACCTACAAAAGTCACCATGACAAGTGACTAAAACAGAGAAAAGTGGTTTCACTGTTGAATTCTAACAGTTCTAAATCCCAAAATAACTGCGCTTGGTTGCCTCTAGGCATGTTCATACAGCAGGTAGGATGACTCTTCTGAGCAAACCTTGTTCTGGAAGCCTCCCTCAGCATTTTCTGGGATGTGTAATCACTCTGTCTCTGCTGTCACCGGGCAGCAAACGTCTTGCCACAGTCTTCAAGGGACTCAGAAACGACGAGGAAAAAATGATCGCACCAGCACCAGACCCATTTGCCATGAATGTAACCCAAAACACGGGGTGTACCAGCATGCTGTCGAGGCTGGATAACGAGCAGCTGTGAATCTGGATGGGGAGGATGGATCTGCCTGCCCTAGGCTGCGATTACAGCCACACCTGCAGCACCTGAGCCTGCCCTCCCAGAGCTGGAGCTGCACAGAACTGACCCTGGGCACAGCTCTTGCTGCCCAGTGTTGATCCCTCAGGGCTCTCAGCCTTCTTCTGTGGTGCAGCTCCCCTGGTTGGAGCCCAGTGAACAGTTCTCTTTGACAAAGCACCCATAAATGCAGTCAGCTGGCTGAGACACAGTTATGCCACTTTGCCATGGTGTTCTGTACATCTGCACCATGGTTTACAGCTCAAGAGAGGCTCAAACAACTCTTGTCTTCTATCGAGCTGCCAGCCCCCACCAAATTTCCCTTAACTTGACATATCCTGCACACAACTGCTGAGCTCCCTGAGACCTGGAATATGGCCAAGGATCATTTCATTGTAAAGCCATAGACAGAGGCATGGAAGATTCATCCACAGATTTCTAAACTGTGCACTGCTGAAGTGGCAGAAGGAAAACCTTAGTGCTTGCTGCAAGTCAAGCCAGAACACTCATCACTTTTACTATTTATTTCCAGGATTTTCAACATTTTGAATTTTAATTCCTGTAATTTATTTTTTAAAGGCATAATCACAGCTTGCGTATAAGATCATAAAACCCAATAAATCTGGGGAAATGCCCAAGAAGCCAACAGAGGAATATCAGCTTGTATCTCTCAGGAATCCTTAATTGCAACTCTTAGGAGGTTTGCAAGGCCTGCTGTTTTCATTGTAATCATTATGAGGCCAGCTGAGGCTTGCTTAAAACTACCTTGAGTGGTGGATTAATCTAGACTAATAAAGAGTTTTGACACAATCACTAATATCTGCTGTGAAAAAATTTGGTTGTGAAAAACTAAGTGAATGAAAAGGCTTATATTTTGTTCCGAAAGAGAGGGCAAAAGGGGAGTAAGGTACAAGGGTTAGCAAACATTAAAAAAATTGCTCTAAAATTAATGCAAAGTACAGTAATTTCACGATTATAAGCCGCAATGAGTATAAGCCGCACTCCCAGGTGTTGGCAACTTTTCATTCTTTGTCCATATATAAGCCGCACCTGATTATAAGCCACATGTTACAATACAGAGTGTGATAAAAGGTA
>PYHW01009482.1:594003-610034 GCA_013186435.1 Turdus rufiventris
AAATTATAATAATTTGGAGGGAGGGAGTTTACATTCTCCATTTCAAAGAGAAGCTCCTTCCTTTCTCAGCAGACACCTGTCCTCCAAAATAATACAGCAACTTTTTGTTCTTTGTCCATATATAAGCCGCACCTGATTATAAACCGCACTTCGGGTTCAGACCAAAATTTTACTCAAAATGGTGCGGCTTATAATCGTGAAATTACTGTACTGTTATAATGTGCAAGAATGTGAAGGATAAAAGTAAGTTTGTCCTTCTAGAACCTTCAGATGTTCTGTAGGTAGAGTGGTGAACCAATGACAGACTAAGAGAAACTTAACCTGCCATCACCATAAGGACAACCTGTTGTTTCTGATGGATATTATGTGTGTGATTTAGAAATGCTGCTCAGCAGACACTCTGTACCTTTGCCTAGCTGGCTGTTTGGAGCTCTAGCCAGCCCTGACCATGGGGATTTGATGCACTGAGAATTCCTGGAGGCTACAGACCCTGTGCTGTTGTCACTTCTGAGCACAGACAGCGAGAGGAAGAGTTAACCTGTTGGTCTGGTTACATCACATCTTCAAAGAACGAGGGGTAAACCAAAAAAAGCTGCTCAGTGCCAGGATGGCTGTATCCATTTGGGAGTTTTTCTGGGACAGTGGTGAGAATGGAAGAGAGTAACTTTATCTGCTGAAACACTGTAGAAGAGATGAGGTGCTTGTAGGAGAGTGGTGAAAGAAAATAAGCCAGGTTAGGTAGCAAGTTTCAGATGAGAGAAGTTAAATGAGAATTGCTGGGTTGCTTTCACACAACTTGCACCAGAAGATCATAATCCTGACCAGTGTTCCAGTCTCTCTCTACATGAAGAAAATTTATAGCAATCTGCACATCCTTTACCTCCTTCACAGTAACATGTTCACCTCAGCTGAGATGCACTTCTTCCAGTGCATCTTCTGGAGTGTAAAGCACAATGAGAACTGAGCCAGGCTCTCTCTATCTAGCTGGGGAAGGACCTCATGGACACTTTGCAAATCAGTCACTGAACTCTGTCATCTTCCTTTTCAGACTGTTGCAAATCCCAAGAGTTTTTTATTTTGGTGCTGGTAAATGCAGAAGGTCCTACTCCAGCTGCAAATGCATTGCTCTGCAGTGCTTTTGTCCCAGCACTGCTGTTCTTTGGGGAAGTGCTCCTGTGGCTGCACTAATTAGTGACTTAAAATCTCCTCAGAAGACTCAGAGAGACTGAGAGGAAGCAAGAAAACTGCTCCAGCATGATGAAACTTACTGAAATTAAAGGTCAAGGACAATGCTTAGAAATTGAAACCTCTGCCACCTCAATGCTCAGGAGGAAGTCAGTGCTCTGTGGCCAGCATTAAATGCAGAGCCAGGCACATCTCAGCAGCTTTCCCATCTCTGTTCTTAGATGAAGATGCTGAATTGATGCTGAATTCTCTCATAAATCCAGGGCTGAATTCGGTGGGAATCTTGTGACTGGGGTCTGCTGATGATGCTGAGATTTAAATAACATCTAAAGGATGCACTGTCAAGCCATAGCATATGTCAAGAGATTTAGGCAATTGTAAGCATGTATTTGAAAACACCAGAGGTTGAAATTTTCAAGGATCCCTACTCTATTGGCTGCATAAACATGTACAAATTCCACAGTGGCACACTGGTATTTACTCCATGAGCAGACATGACAAATGCTGGGAAAAAGTTGCATATAATTTAGGTCTGATCCAAAAATACTTACAGATTCATGCTGTTGACCAACCTGTTCTTCCAGGTGTGGTGTTTTCATGTGTTTTCCTGGTTGCCTTGCTGTGCACTGCAAATTCAAATGCATCTGCATGAATAACTCCTTGATATCCCATTGAAGAGAGGGAGCCTCAGAGACTTCTCAGGCAGATTTGCCACAGTAGCAGGGAGATGGATTTAGTTTTCAGGTGGTTGTTACAGTCTGAATGGGATGACAGTCTCGTGCTGTCTCGTCTGGATTTATGCTGCTGCCGTAAATAAACCTGGGGGGGTGAGGCCATTTTGACCTGCTCTGGCTGGTGCTCTTTGGTGGCTGCTAAACCGTGCTAATCAAAGGTGTCATCAGCAAACCTGCTACCAGGGCCAGAACACGCAGGGAAAAAAAGAAAAAAGACATGACATATAAAATACATTCCAACACATAATATCAAATATATCCAACATACAATGTGTCACATTAATTCACTACCTTACATACTCACTGCAAGATTAATGATCTTGGAAGAGATGAAGATCTTATTTCTTCCTTCTGGTTTGAGTTTATCAATGAACCCACTTCTGGTCACCGAAAGCAACTGTGCAGCGGTGATGTGGGGGACCAGCAGGTGAAAAAGCAGGAACAGCAAGAACATGGGCTTCCTCACACACCTGACATGCACCAGCCACGATCCTCTGGCCCTGTGTCCCAGCCACATCCCTTCTTCTCAGAGAACCCCTCTTGGTCTGCGGGTGTGATTGGTGCCCTCTTGGCTACCTCAACAGCTTCGAGGTTTCCACCACAATAAACAACAGCATGGGAGGAATTTTGAAGTCTGGGGGCAGGTGTGAGATGTGGTGCTCAGTGGGAGGTGTATGGCCACCAAATCTGTGTGTTTTTGTGATCCTTGTCTGGAAAAATCACTTTGAGGACATCATAGCCACAAAGAGCACTGCAAACAGCCACAGGTTTGCACTGGCCAGATTTTATGAGGCCTGTGAGACATCAAGAAATTATGCACACAGCACCATGTCTGAGATAATAATCCAGTGCAGGGCACAAATGTCCTTGTGATGATTGCAGTGACTGATTTCCAGTTTAGGCAGGGGGAGCTGAGATCTGGTCAGACATGCACTGTGCATGTAGTTGTAATCTTCTGCAGTTTGGGGCAGCCTAAATAAACCATCAGGGGCTGAAGGGAGAACTGCAGCCATGTGCAGAGCCTTGCTAAGATACCCTGTTCTGTCTACATCCATTTTCTACCCTGCTCCTATTCCTGTCAGCCTAAAGGAGGAGAGAATCCTGACTTCCCTTCCAGAGTTTATAAAGCCCGAGGAAAGATAAACTGAAGAGTGGAAAGAAGAAAGATTTTGGATAAGGTAGCAAAGGGAGAGAAGTTAAAAGCATCTGGGTCACTGTGTATGCAGAGGAACCAGGTGAGGAGTGGTGGGACACAGTCAAAGAGAAAGCTGGCAGCACAGCTCCTGTGGAAGAGGAGGAGAGGGCAGCTCAGCAGCACTCCCCGCTCCATTTAAATGTCAGCAAGGTAGCTTCCACCAAAAGAATGCCTCCTGAGGGGGGAGAAAACAAGCAGAGTGTCAGGACCAGCTGGCAGCTTGAGAAAAAACAACCGTGCAGCTGAACAGCACCACTGGGAGCACTGGACGGCTGCCCCTGCCTCCTCATCGTCACTATTCAAGGCCTGTCAAAAGAATTATAAAAGGTGCTATAAAGAGAAGACAAATCTCAGGCAGGCAGAGCAGCAGTGGGATGGGACTGGGCAGAAGGGAGAGCAGGCAGAGCTGGACTCCTGCAGCTGTGTGAGCATTTAGGGCTCGCAGAGGTGGCTGGCGTTGGAGGAATGCTTTCTGTCTCCAGAGGTGACAAGGCAAAGGGAGGGTCTGCCCATGACCTCGCACCCTGCGGGGGTCAGGCCCTTCTGCTGATCAAAAATGCATGAGGATTGGCCTGTCCCTTTGTTTCCTGGTGGTTTTCATCTGTCAGAGTGCCAAAGAAATGCTGGAGGATGGGACTGTGCCTGTCAAGCCCTGGTCTGGAAACCTTCACTTGGCAGCCTCAGCCTGGTCCCCATCTTCATCCACCTCCACACCTTCCTGCTGCTGCTGCTGCTGCCCCACTGCCCTGGAGAATCCTGGAGAACCAGCATGTGCCACCAGAACAGGCCGTGTCACTCACCACAGCCCTTCATTCTGAATTACCTGATCCATAAATGTTACCTGTTTGAGAGGAGTCAGAGATGAAATTTCACCCAGGCAGACAGACAATTTTCCCTGTCTCCAAAAAAGGAATGCTCAAGAAGGACAGATTCCTCCAGGCCATACAGGCTAGGAAGGAAATTGTTTTTGAAGGCCAAAAGCCTATTCTTTCCAGATTTAGGCGCAATGATAAACATCAAAAGGAAACAATGGATACCCACTTCTGCAGGTGTTTCCTTCATACTTAACTGCTCCCCTCCAGCCTGTTGGGAATACTGCTCTTGCCTATTGTTTGGTAAATTCCAAGAATCATATTTATATCCATTACATGAAGGACTACTTAGCTGGGTACGAATTCCCCTGTGTGTGACTACAGTGTTGTGCCAGCTGGGGCACTGGGGAAGCCAAACCCCAGCCAGGTTCCCCAGACCAAAGCCCAAGGACTCCAAGTCCCTGCACAGTTCAAGATATTCTCATCTTCCTCTGCTCAGGACATGGAAAACAGCGTTCCATTCTGTGGGCATTCTGTTTTCCAGCATTGGACAACATTTCTTCACCCTCGTCTCCACCACACCAATGGCAGGACCTGCTCTGGATTGCTGCAGCTGACCTGAGGTAACACTCCAGTAACAAAAGCCAAGCATTTCAGAAGGCTACCAAAGCAGAGGGAGTTTGCCTTCTTAAGCACAGCTCAGAAATTTTTCTAACCAAAAAGAAACGTTGGGTAAACACCTGAGGAAGATGAGCTCATCCTCGTGATGAGCCCTCCTCCTGGAATTTTCTGTCTCCACCTTGACATGGTAGAGTAAGACAAGTAACAGAAGGATAATTTCTGGAAACAGAGGTCAGAGAAAGAAAAGTTTTAGGGATATCCATCTCATCATGTTGGCGCATATACATCACTAGATTAAGCAATGCCTTTGGGACATGTCATTAATTTTTTTGTTTGTTTATATTTTCCATATTCTTCCCTATTTTTGGCATCACTTTAAAGTTCCTACAACAAGAGATTGACATAAACATTGGAATTTTCATGTAGGGAAGCTGAGCCTCTGTTTCCTAAGCAGCATGGTATAAGAGCAGCATAGCTGGAGGAATACAGCCCAGCCTCTCAGTGAAATGTTTTCTCCCATACGTGCCCCAAGAGGTGTATGGACATGTTTGACTTCCCAATGAAGTTGGAGTTTGTTAAGATGCCACAGAATCCAAACCAAGACTTGAGATTCCCAGTTTCCACCTTCTGAGACCTGCAGTGCATAGCTCAGGTGAACCACTGTGTTTTGAAATGACAAAAGGACCATTCATCAACAGAGAGGAAATGAAATTATAACAACAAAATTCCAAATACAGCTGCTAATTCACTCTCCCAATAGATCCCCTTTATTAAAAAACCCAACAACTTTTCTTTTTTTTTAACTGTGTGGGAAATGAAGGCATTCAGCTCTATTCAGACAGAAGGTCTGTCTGGCAGAGGAGCTGCTCTCCATGATACAATCTCTGATGGCCCATCTGTGACAGACATTAGTAAATATTTCATAGATGTCCTTCCAGAAGAAAGTGAAATGAAAACTCACCATTCCCACTACTTGCCACGTGTTCTGGGAGCCATTCTTAACAGAAAAACAAACAAAACCACAATTTTGTCTTAAAAATAACCCTCAACTGAAGGCAAAATAAAACTTTTCATGAAGAAAACCTACTAGCTATGTAAAAGATGGTTTTGTTGCAAGCAGTGATGAAGCAGAAATGGGTTTCCATCTCAGAAAAACTCTTCAGTTCACAGGTCCCTTTTTTCCCAACTCCCTGTTTACAACACCTGATTTCCAAATCCACATGGAACTCAAATTTTTACCTGATTGTTTTTGTGTGGTGGTTAAATCGTACATTTCTGATGTGGTAAAAGACAGAAATAACACGTATTAGTCTGCAGAAGGAAACTTTTAAAAAAATATTATTTATAGCCTTTTTTTTTTTTTTTTAATAGTGCTCATCAGCCTTTGTTTCTGAGCATTTCCCAGAGGTCAGTCACGAGTGATGTCCTCGTTGCTGAGACACCGAGCATAGGCCACAGGGCCAAACCTCAGATGGAAATGGGAACTGATCCCCAGACCTTTGGAACTCCTCTTCTTTGTACCATGCAGATGACTGGTCTCCTTTACCCTCCCGCCCCCACCCTGGCTTCTCCAAGTGTTTCACATGTCAATCCCACAAAAAACTGACAACAGCCCTTAATTTTAACAAGCATGTGCCACCAAGCACAATAAGATCATTCACAGTGCTCGGAGTGAAGCAGGTGGGGTGAGCCTTTTCCGGGTTGACTATGTCATTTTGGCATGAAGATCTCTGTTGCTTCATAGAGCTGAAACAAGATGTGTGAGGAAGGGTGACTTGTTTACAGCATCTCAATAATTAATAACCATTGCTGGAAAATGTTTCTAGATGTACAGGCACCGAGTCCCGAAGCATGACATGCACTTTGATTCATGTGCGACATGCGCTCCCTGATACATAAAATTCTCAGTGGCCTGGAGTTTGTCAGCCTGTTGATTCTGCTGAAACATATGTTGGTCTATTGAGGGAGCTGCGTGATGAGCAATTTCAAAAATGCCCCAATTTGGAAATGTAGCTGCAGACAGTGTTTTAGAGGAAGTGCTGTGTGATTGAAAGCTGAAGCTGCACCATGCAGTTCAAATTAGATTTGGACATTGTGTGCACTGTCAGTTTGGAGAACTCTTCACATGCTTGCCAGAGGTTTATAGGACATATGGGTATGAGCCACAGACAACATCTAGTCCTCCAGTTTCTATTTAGTTTTAATCAGACACAAAGATCCTTCCCTTTAAACATGAAGAGAAGGAACCTTATTTTTCAATAGGGAACACAGAAAGGAGCAGGGGTGGAAGGAGTGAAAGAACAGCTTATTCCTGCATAATCTCTGCTCTTCACATGATCCTCAGCCTGCTGATCTCACTTAGTTCTAGGGAGAGCAGAAACCAGCGCTAGCAGCCTGCAGGTTGTTTGGAGAAGAGAAATAAAAGTATCAGTTTGGAACCAGTTCCTTTCTCATAACCTCATTTGTTTCATTCACCAGCTGTTTTTCTGAAAGGTGGTGAAGCAATAAAACACACCCTTGATTACCCTTTCCTTCTCAAATCTTTTCAGTCTTTTTTTTTTTTTTTTTTTTTTTCGGTTGCAAGAGTGTGAGAAAACCCAGTTGCATTCAGGGTCTGGTGCAGCACCCATTGCCCTCATCAGGCTTTGAACAGCATCCACGGGCCTGGGTTTGCAGAAATCTGGATTCCAAAAAGCACTTAATCACATTAGCCGAAATCCTGCTGATTTCTCAGCAAACTTTTTCCATCGCGCTTGTTAAAGATGAGGGTGCCGTGAACAATTTTCCCTTCACTGCCTACGTTTAAGCCCAGCACAGCAAAGAAAGCTCAAGCTGAGCTGGGGCCCAGTTGATTCCAATGGGATTAAGCATTTATTTACAGGCAGGCATGTGTGTAAGCACCTTCCTGGATTACAGCCTCACACTGACTCAGGTTGAAATGAGTGTGCCTGTGCTGTGCTGGAACAGGGCTTTATTGTCCTTTGAACTGAAGGCTGTATGTCTTGGTGTCTTGCTCCCTCTGCTTTGATGGTTGCACGGAAGGACATTGTGGGTTCCTACAGTAAATCTGGCTCCATGCAAGTCACAAGGAACTTTTTTTTCTTAGAGTTAACATTCACTTTCTCCTGCATGGGACACTGGAAGAATTTAAGGTTGACTGGCATGCCTGTGGCAAATTCTATATATTATTTTTTAAAATAGCCCCAAACCACAAATCATTGAGATCCAAATCTATATTTGATATAAAGGAGGTCAGATCCTTTTATTTATTTTCTTTTCCTGTGAGCAACTATTATTTGATAAAGGAGTTTTAATCAAAAGTATATATCAACTGTGTTTTTATGACTACACTGGCCTTCTACCAACTATATGTAAATTAAATAATCATATGTGAATCATGAAATGTAATGGCATGGACCATCTCTCATCATGCAAACATGTTCCACAGCCCACTCTTCTGTGGGAACACAATGATTCAAAAGTAAATCAGAAAAAGACAAAAGAAAGAAAAAAATTCAAAGACAGCAATAATAATAATAATAATAATAATAGGAAAAAAATGTAACACCAGAATAAGAGGCATTTATTTGTAGCCTTATGTAATGCAGACTGGATTCAGTGAGATCCCTTCTGCTGATTTCAGGGAGAAAAGGATTAGGTTGTTCTTTCCTATGCATGGAAACCAGATAGGTGAGGCTGCCTGCCTTTGTTATTCTCAGCAATGTAATCTAATATTCCAAAATAAAAATCAAAACATCAACCTTTGTTTTTTGTAAGTCTCTGACTAGCAGACATGCCAATGAGGTTTAGTCCTTCCTCAACCTCAATTTAGCAGTACCAAACACAAACAGCTGGGAGAAATCAGAAAACTGCATCCCAGAGGAAAAACCAAACAGAATAATTACACGTATTTTTGAACATATCCTCCTCAGTGGGGAATACTTCCATTGAAAAAAACAATGTCCACTGAGGAAACCTGGCTGAAGCCAAGAACCTTTGACTGCCTGAGAGTGGGAAGATCTTGAGAGGTGCAAACTTAGCCGGACATATCTTGTCCGGAATTCCCCATGCAGCCAAAGGAACAGCTGTCCCATTTCTTCCTCAGGGCTCTCTGATCCTTCATGGTAAGACCTTTGGGACAGGCATGAGGTTATTTGACAGCAGCACTACCTTCTGCAGCAATGTGATATCTCAACCAAGACAAGATGGGCACTCCATGGCTGCCTGGACAGAGAGGCAGGAGGAAACAGGCCCACTGCTCAGTGTTTCAGGAAAGAGGAAAGGACAAGTGCAAGGCAGGTGGGGACTAGAAGCACTTGGATTTAGGGCTCTGACTCATTCCTGCAGAAGGATTTAGCTAAGGCAGCCGCCGCCTCAGCTGTTTGCCCCAGTCCTCTGCCAAAGGTTATTCTGGGCCATCTAGAGGAACTGGGCACCCACTTGTTCCCATATGGGCTGAAGACACCCTGCAGAGGCTGGGGCAGCTCGGTGCAGGTGGATCTCTTGCTCAGCCTCCAGGTCCTCCCCGCCACCAGTAGTGAGCCAGAACCCCACGAACAGCACTGCAGGAGGGTTGATGTGAGAGCTGCATGTGTAAGCCCCTGCAGGGTCACCACATGTGAAAGATGGTGTTCAGGAACATCATTCCCTTTTTGAGAGGTGGATAACAAAGTTTCCCTGAGGATTTTTTTAAAGCAATGCCTTTGGGATGCCTTTGGTATCCATCTCACAACACTGTAAGTGCTTTCATAAAATAGGTGAGATTCTCAGTATCTTATGAAAATAAAGCATTTCAAACTCAAAAAAAGAGCATCTATATTTCTCCTGGCAGCAAACGATGCTGCTGAACCTATAGACTGACAATTCCACTTAATAACTGAGAGGTCGGCAGAAGAGTGACAGCAAAATGTGCCTCTGCACAGAGGTGGCAACAGTTTTCACCCTGTCTGTACCTAGAGAGGCAAAAGCGATGGATGTCTCTGCTTGAGCTCCCATGAGTTTTGGGTTGATGCAGGGAGGTCCCTCTGGAGATACAGATGAGGAGAGGTGTCCAGCTGGTGTGGAGCAGCCCCAGATGCCCCCTGGAGTGGAGGCACTATGAAAAGCATCAACTGCTGTGACTTTGATCTCCCATGGTGGGCAAGGCATCGTGTCCAGGCTCCCACGCTCCAGCTCACCCTGCGGGTGCTCCCCAGCAGACCCTGGGGCAGTTTTTGGGTGTGCAGAGCTAGCAGGTAGCTTTATAGCCAACGTGGGCACATCTGCACCAGCCTGGACACAGAGTGGTGGGTGACAGCAGGGTGGATGCACCTTGCAGCGGTCAATTCAAACGCTTCATTATCTGAGCCTTTGGCAAGATTTTTCAGGGCCTCCACTGCATTTTCCCTAGCTAATCAAGCTGAAGGCAAGGCATTGGCCTCCCTGCCAAGGCAGAGTACCCAGTGTCCCAGACAATGGCTCCTTCTGGGCAGCCCAGCCAGCTTTGCTAACAGGGACAGTCCGTTTTGGAGTGATGAATGCCACGTTATTGGCTGAAACTTGTTAGGCACACTGAATTCTCTCAACATGATCTCCTGACAGAGGAGGACAGAATACAAGAATGCTTGTATTTTCCTGCTAAAGCATTTACCAAGAAAGACAAAGCCCTAAAAAAGTTCGCCTGCTGGTTCCTCGCCTGTGCTACCCATATTGAGCTCAGTGCTGACAGAGTTTGCTGAGATGTTGGGAAATAATGTGTTTTTTGGAACACTAAAACTATCATTGCCCCTGATTAAAACAATCCAGCTCCCAGTTTGGTAT
Organism: Turdus rufiventris; assembly: GCA_013186435.1. Lineage (NCBI taxonomy): Eukaryota > Metazoa > Chordata > Aves > Passeriformes > Turdidae > Turdus > Turdus rufiventris. The sequence continues at coordinate 604,350 of PYHW01009482.1, forward strand.
AGTCATGATCACATACTGCTCTAAACATATATTCCAGCCTCTCTACTTAAGTTCCCAGTTTCAAGTCTGAAATCTGTGATTTCACAGAGGTCACTCATGCACCTCGATTGAAGTAACATAAAATTACCTACAATGTGGGTCTGGAAATAGCCTTCCCTCCTGCTCTTTCTCTTTGCATCTTTGGTGCAAGTGTGTGCTCACACGTGTGTGTGTATGTGTGTGTTCTTGAGTTGACATCTATTAAAGACTGATCTCATTTGTGTCAAACATGCCACCTACAGGGAGCATTTTGGAGCAGTCAAGTTACAGGAGATAGATAAAAAAGAAGAAGAGGTAATGAATATGGAGTGTAAATGCCTTAGCAAAGTAATGGAGACATGTACCAAGAGCAAGTGAAATTTGACCTTCTGGCTGAAAACCTGATAGCGAACCAATTGGAGAACTTTAGAAAATTGGATCAGCCTCAATGGGCACAGAGTAAACATTGGGAGTGCAATACAGTCTTATTAAACATAATGCACATTTAATGCATAATTTTATTGCAACCAATTTCATGGTACTGCCTTAAATGAGTCCGGGTCTACTTCAGCTCTAGCAGTCCACTATCGTTAGTGCCTCATAAAAGAATTGCAAGGCCAGTAAACTGTCACCAGTCTGATCTCTCCCTTAGCCCATACTTTCTGCTTCATAAACTCTCCCAGCTCCCACAGCTTGTAGTGAGATCTTGTCTTCGTTCAGTACGCAGCTTTTGAAACACTAAACTGTTTTGGCAAGTCTTCACAGATGGGAATGTTACAACATTTCCATTTTATGCTGGTGCAGTAAAGCAGTGAAGCTTTGCAGCTATAGATCAGTCAGCTGAATCCCAGCCTTACAACAGGAGTTCCTGGAACCTGCACAATCAGACTGGTGCTGAAGATTTCTCAAGCACAGCAGGCAAAATCCTATTTTTCTAAGTGACAGCAGTAGTGTTTGCCCTCTGATAGGAACAAGGAATAGGGAAAACAAATGATGCTGAGCTCTAAGAGTCAGTAGCCTCTCTCACAGACTGATAGAGGATGGCTGGATTAACACATAAGGACCTGCAAAGAAGTAACAAGAACTGTTTAATTTATACCCTCGGAGTACAAAACCCCACACTCTGAGTTTCCAGTCTCTTCTTGCTGAGCTCTTCACAGCCTGTAGCATTGTCACCTGCACCTTGCAGAAACACCAGCAAGGGAAGAGATGCTTCAACATCAGCCTGGGATTTTCCAGGTGTAAAGGACATCCTGTGTGTAGCTGAGCTTGGATTTCCAGCACCCTGGAGCTGGAGGGGTGTTGGAGTCCAAAAATGTGATCTGAACCCATCCCTAGATGGGAGATCAGACCTTTGTGTTTTGTCACAGTGAGCTGCTAATAACATCTGCAGAGCAGTGCTGCCGGAGCTCCCTGCAGGGGTCCTGTTTGCCAGGCACCACACACATGTGTACACAAGAGATCTCTCTTGCCCTGACAAGCTTTGGGATTCCAGCTAGTAGCGAAATGCAGCATGGGGGTGACACACACAGAGGAGTGGAAGAGGCCACCACCGTTGTCATCAAGTGGTGCAGCGTCATGAATCAAGCCTCCAGTGATAGTGAAATAACACATTGCCTGCTTTTGGTTCCCATCATGAGTTTCCAAGCCCTTCCTCCTGTGATCACCACCAGTGAGGGCTCACTTCATCATCTTTGGCCACAGTGGGTCTGGAACTTTTCTTTTAAAAAAAAGAAAAAAATAAAAGCTCCAAACACTGTGAAAATCTTCATTCATATTTTGAGCACAGTCACTAAGCAAAAAAACTAGAAAGGCTGATGTAGTCCCTGGTATCAGGATCTTCTGGAATAGCCTGAAAACTTGGCATTCTTCTGTTGGTACAGCACAAAAGTGTAACCTCTGGTGTCCAGTTCACTGGGACAGTGCAAGGATCTCGAAGACATGCCAGAACTTTGCATTCCCATGGACTAGTCAGTGGTTTTGTGAACTTTATGGCCTTTGGTGGACAAAGAAAACATTTTCTAAAACCCCACGCAGTGTGGACCCTGAACTTCACCTGGCCACCTGAGTGGCACAGCAAACCTAGGCAGGTAGGCTTAATATAAATATGATTGCAATAAAAGGACAAAAAAAATATCCCTAAATGTAGGTGATGGCTCTGCACATTTATGGAATGATGAATTATTGAAAACTACTCTGTAGATAATTCTTTTGTTGCCATTTCCTCTGAATCAAATCATGAAGATATGTTTCTGATTGTGAACATACTTGAAAAATGTTGGTGTTTAAAAAAAGAATTATACAAAAGCCTCATTCATTTTTAACTCTAAATAGCATTTAATTAGCAATCCAACAGCATTTACAATGGCAACACATGAATAATTCTGCAGAGGGAAAAAAAAGAAAAATAAAATATTTCAGCATCAGTCTCACTAGGACTTGTACAATGTGAAGAAAAATAAGTTAAAACGATGGAAAACCCTTTTGATGCTGTCACATCAGGTTGTGGAATTTACAGCTGGCATGCTGGCCATAGCCTGTGGCCTCATGCCACGTGTCCATGCACACATCATTTTGAGAAAGGACAGGCAGGAGGTGGAAGGTGTAACTCTAGACTTCCACTGAGGAAGTGTGAAAACCAAGAAGAGGAGCAAAAAGTGGTCTCCAGCAAAGGGAGAATTTCACTGTCCCTGCTTGAAGAGAGCCTAAATTTGAAGATGGAATTGCCCAGCAAGTCAATGGCTGTCCTACTCAAGCACTGCACATGGAAATGCATATTTCTTCCTACTTTTACACGCATTTTCCCAGAGAGAGACAGGCTCTACCTTCTGCACTTTTGGGAGAAAGGATGCTCAAAAGCTCTCCACAGCTTCTCACAGGAAGAGAGGATTCTCTGAAACACAAAGAGTGCTTCAGGCAAGTACCTCTGCCTTGTAGCTGTGGCTACTCACCCACAAGTGAGGCTCGCTGAGACATCTGACAAGCCAGAAATGCCTAAAACTGTTTCAGGTTGCCAGGGGAAATACAGTGCCCACATCCGAACAAACTTGTGTGTCTGCCTAGAAGACCTGGTGGAAAACTGGGGCTTCACACTTGCTAAGAAGTGCTGGCAGGTTTGACATCACCCATCTCTAGCTGAAAGGAAATCTGGAAATTACTTAGGAAAAGCAGTCCTTTTGAATAAAGGGCTCCAGAAGTATCAAACTGACCTCGCTGTAGACAACATTTGCCAGTTGCAGTCATCTGTTTAAACAGACAAGCCAGGTGCAGTTGGAAAAAAGCAGAAAATATTTCCACTGTTAGAACTTTTCTTTATGTTTGAAATACTTCAAAGCTAAGAGCATATTGTCTGAGCCAAATCAGATATGCATTTCTTAGACCATCTCTGACAGAAGAGTTAATTGGAAACCATAAACTTTCTATTGCTTATGTCCTGAGACTAGCAAAGCCTCAACAAAGCTCCCCCTCCTTGGAAATGCATCTTTGTGGTCTTGCATGTTTGACCGCCACAAAACTAGCTATTAATTTTCAAAAAACGTAATGACACCTTCCAAGCTGGTCAAAGCAAGTCTTCCAAATTGAAAACTATTTTAATGCAAAGTCATCAACAGATATTAAAAAGGCTTTTTAAAATAGAGGTTTAAATTATTATATCAATATTTTATTGATAGACAGGTATGTTAATAATCCATTGCTTTTAGCAATGGGCGGTTATATCAGCTTCTACTGGTGTGTCTCATACTTGTAATTTATTATATTTGTCATTACTCCTGTTACAGCTGCACCTGGAGACAGACGTCTCCACTGGCCCAAAAGACTAAAACACTAAGTAAATAAATATAAAAAAAACCTTAAAAAACCCTTTAAAATAAAAAAAAGAAGGAAAAAATTAAAAGTTTTTGAAGCTTTTATGTTCTGTAATAAGGAATCACCTTAGCTTGCTTCATTCTAAAAACAAAAATAAAGATAAATAAGTGTGGTGAAACACTAACACAGCAAACAGTCAAACAGCTAAATTCTGTGTAAAACTTGTGAAGCTTGCTGCCACGGGCTGTTACAGAGGGAGGTGTCTTTTCAAGGAAGACCTGCTTTCCATCTTGTCTCAGGACAGGAGAGTGTGGTGAGGGTGACTGCACCCCAGGCTCTCAGCCAGGGTCCAGGTCTCTTTCTTTCCACATTGTGGTTTCCCATGTGCAGGCAGTGATAATTCAGCATCATGAAAAAACATAAATTGTCAGATAGGCAATGCTGAGATGAAAGGAACATTATCTTTTACAGCTGGCTGAGACTCTGAACTTTTATGGCTTTCTACAAGAAGTAACCAGAAATGACATAACTATTCTTGCACTTTTCTAATTTCTATTCCAATTTACTGTAAGCCTGGTGTGATAAGACCAAAAATGTGTTTTAGCTGTGGGCAGGTTTTAAAACCACATTGTTCTAAACCCCTGAAAATCAGGATTCTTGATAGAAACTGTGATAAACCCCAAAGTCTGACTGTATTAATAGGAGAAGCTATCATATAGAAAATTTAATAAAGATTTCAAATATTCCTTCTGTGTCCTAAAGCCATTATTCATGGCTAAAGGACTGTAAATCTTGAAAAGTCTTGGAAGGCTTTAATTTGAAAAAAAAAAAAAAAATATATATATATATAAAATATATAGTTCTAAACCAATCAAGAAATTTAATACCAGAAAATAAATTCTCTGTCTTTAGTCTGTCCTTTCCTTTAAAATATGAAACTCACTTAAATAAGAAAGGTGGCTGTTTAAACACATCTGCCATATTGCAACAGTACATCAAGTCCACTTGTGAGGCTAACTAAAGGGGCTGTCCATTAGAGAAGATATGGTCCAGCAACTCAATAAATAGATGCAGAAGGAGGAAGGTCTGTTCTTAGTCTCACTGCTGGTAATGTGCTAACAAATTAATTTTCCTGTTTTAAACCCAGTTTTGTCCTTTCCCTCTGCTATGTACTCTTTTGGGCAAGGCAATGTCTCTGGGCTGAGGTGTGCAGGAAGAGATTTCCCAGCTCCCTGAAAGTGCTGGAGTGGAAATGGGATCATCATGATACTGCTCTGGTTTTTGTGCATTTCCTGCTCCTTGAGAGCACTGCAGTAAGCTGGTGGTGGTTTGGATTCAAGGTATATTCACATCTGCCTTGGAGAAATTCCTAGCAGGAAAAGAAAACACCTGGTGATTGTGATTTCTAGGTTCATACTCAGTTTAAGAGATCTCAAACGTAGGGATTGCCCCTGCTTGGGAAGAAGCCGTGGCCGAGTTTGTGAGTCTTGTGGTGTTTGCCAAGGACAAGAGAGGGGAGAATTTCAGACTGGGGGAAACTGTGCTGATGGATTGCAACCACATCACCATGAGGACATGTAAAAATAGCCCAGGCACAAAGAAAATCAGGCGACATTGGCAGTCCCTGCTCGGGAGAACTGTCCAAGCGCTCAGACTGTTTTCCTCCTCAGCACAGCGGCTGTGGTGACAGCCTGGTGCTCCTCACACTGGAACGCACAGACCGCTTGTGGGAAGGGAAAATTACAGTAATTTCAGGAATACAAGCCCCACCAATTTGACTAAAATTTTGGTCTGAACCCGAAGTGCAGCTTATAATCAGGTGCGGCTTATATATGGACAAAGAATGAAAAGTTGCTGTTT
>PYHW01009482.1:610421-632147 GCA_013186435.1 Turdus rufiventris
ACCTTAGTGTCCCAAAACCTCTGTTTTCATTTTAGTAAGAAATGTTGGGCTCTTCCCCCTGGCTGGAGCAACTCCTAATGGGATGCAGTAATTTTATCAGTCCCACAGTGGGACTCAGTGTCCATTAGCAGAAAATGGCTTGCTGGAGGAAGGATGGGTTGTGAAAAGATAAAGAACAATGCCCTACCTGGTTTCAATGGATGGCCCATCAGCAGAATATCTCCTGCAGAGATAAGGATAACTGCCCCCACCCTCAACAGATGGTGATAGAATAGATACCTTTTATCACACCCTATATTGTAACATGAGTCTTATAATCAGGTGCGGCTTATGTATGGATAAAGAACGAAAAGTTGCCAACACCCAGGAGTGCGGCTTATACTCATTGCGGCTTATAATCATGAAATTACTGTACCTCCAGCAACGATGAGACCCTCTGGCTCCAGGGAGACAGCACTGCTTCCCACCCCAAGAGGATCAGGCCCACCCTACCCAGCACGGAGGGGGAACCAAAACACATCCCTTGGATGGCTGGAGCTCAAGCCACCATTTGCCTGTCTGGAGCAGGATAATTTGTCAGACACCAGCTGCTGCACGCTCTGTCCTCTTGGGCACACTTGTTATTGCGTTACAGCCTGCCTGAAGAATGTGGGATGTCGTGGAAAGGGAAACGACTGCAACCTTGCTTGCTCAAATAATCTGAGGGTTTTTTTTTTTCCCCCCTGTGAGAGCCTCTGCCAAGCACGGTGTGTTTGTAAAGCGCCAGCCTGGGCTAGGAAGGGAAAAGGGGGGTGGGGGAAAGAAAAGGAGAGGGAGAAGAAGAGGGAAAAGCCAGGCTGGCAATGCTGGGGAAGTGCTTTTGTGACCACACAAAGAGATTTAAGACCGGATGGAAGTGGTCCCCCCCGCTCACTCGCTCCCTTGCCGCGTCTCCTCTGTCTCTGAAAGAGTTACTCAGGAGGATTTCAAGGGTAGGTTTCTAGAGCGACACCATGTCTAATTATGTACGAGACAGAATGAAAAGGTGTAGGCCTGTCTTTCCAGCTCAGAAAAAAATGTGGTGTCCTGCGAATAAGAAATGAACAGACTGACCTTTTCAGAGCTGCTGAAAGAGAAAACCAGATGTATTCCTCAAGAGTCACTATGACTGAAGGGTGATAAAGGCTCGCATTGTGCACTTGAATAAAAGGAAAGCTAACCAGAAAACAGCAGCTGATAATAGTCAGGCCAGGCTGTGCTATTGTCCAAGGCACAAATGTTCAGCATTGGCCTAGACCACACTGCTGGTATATACAGCACAGACTTGGGGGAGAAATTAAAAAGAGAAGGGGGAGGCAGCTTTTTTTTATTTTTGCTACCTACCAGAGATTGTGTGAAACTGCTAGCAGTTGTAAGGCCACAGAGGAAGAAAATTATCTGGGATCCTTTCCCCACCACACACAAGCACAAACATACACACACACTCCATTTCTAGCATTATGTTCCTGTAAGATCTGAATCTAACCATCTGCCAAATGAATAGACAAAACCCAGCTTGTCTTCCAGGGTTCAGATGTAAGGGGGTGGATAAAGAGGAAGCATCACGCTGGTGAAGAGGCTGGAACTTTCTGCAAAACAGGGGTCTCCAGAGCTCAGGTCAACAGCTAGAAACAACAAAGCTTTAATGAAGGACCTGAGGCTGGATGGGGAGAAATAGGTAGATCTGATTGTCCCCTGTACCAGGCAGGTCTCTGGTATCACCACAAAATCCAGACAAAATGCAAGGGTTGGGGGATAGAAACAGAGGTGGAAAGGAGTGATCTGTGAGGGGAAAAATAAAAAAGGAAAAGAAAAAACAAAGAGCAGATCCCAAACTCCCCCTCCACTTCTCCCAGACTTGGGGAAAAAAAGTGGCTTGACCCTGGGCAGGAGCCACTTGCTTCAAGCCCCGCTGCCATGACCTCTCTGGATTATTCAGCATCACACACCTGCCAAAGGCTCTCTCAAACACTTTTGAATGTCATGCTACTGTTTGAGAACCAAGGCTGGGTCTGAGTGAGCAGATCTTGCCCATTGGAGATTGTTATTTTTAGAGTGGGCATGATAAGCTTCTGCCAGGCTCCATCTACAGCCAACTATGTCCATGCAGAAGTTTAAATCAACCCCAGTGCTTGCTGGAAGACCTTGTCTTTTTTTATTTAAATATGCTTTCTGAAACAACACTTTTGGGGGGCTATAATCTGAGCATGTGGTGGGAGAGGGCTGCCCTGCTCCTCGCTGCCCTTCCAGAAACAACAGATATGCAAAGGGTCTTCTGTGGTTTCCTTTTTTTTTTTTTTTTTTTTTTNTTTCACAGTGTTGGTTTTGTCCTTTACAAAATTAGTTCAAGGAGATTTATTGCTGGCAACAGGCACTGAGGAGGACTGGCCTGGTGCTTTTCTGCAGAAGATGAGACAGGGTGTTCCCAACCTCAAAGTGCCGCAGTTTGGCCGCCAGGAGATGTTGCTTCCTGGCTACTGCAGTGTGACCTTGGGATGCATCCCTTCACCTCTCCCTGCCTGTCCCCCCTTGTCTCAGGACAGAGCTCTTGTGTGAAAGTCCTCCAGAGCTGGAGCTGGCTGTCATAGTGCACAGCTCCTAGCACAGCAAAACGCATTATTTCAACAGGATGGAGCAGCTGTTTGTATAAGGAATTAATTATACCCATTGCTACCAGATACAAGTCCTCCACACATTAGCGAGGCAAAGAAACATGGTCTTAAAGGAAAAGCACCTGGAAGAGGACACAGGTATGTGCTAGCTGCAAAGCCAGGCAGGAGTGGGGCTCTGTTTCCTTCCACTCTGCCTTCCCGATGTGTTTCAGCCAAAACTTGGGAAAATAACCCCAGGGAGCAGCTATTTTGAGGCTTCTGGGCCGTGACTTTTCTGCTGTGATTACCCTGGAGGCATCTAATTAGTAGCAGTAGGGCTGCCTTTTCTTCCTGATCTCTGCGAGGAACCGTACTGAGAAGCTACCAACTCATCTCACGCTGTACCCACAAGACCTGTACTAGCTCCCCAGACAGTAAGCTTTATTTCTCCCATGTCAACAAAAGTAGGAGAGATCTGGGGGGTGGAGTAGATGGACAGGAGGAGAGAGAAAGTGATTCACAGGGAAATAATGTATTCCTGCCATACATTCAGAGAATTAAATAGCACATGTACACGCACACACGCACACACTCATGAGGCTGAAGAAGCAGTCTGAATAACTTTCAAAAGGCTTGCTGCATCTTGCTCCATGAGTGGGTAATGCTTGGCTATTTCTAAGAGACAGACATTAAAATCTGCAGCACAGTCATTTAGAATTTCAAAGGATTCTTCATCAGGGGGTGGAATACAAAAGACACCACAGTTATTCACATAATACAAGCAAGGTTTGGGAAACAGCAGCATGCCATTAGGTAAGACTGAGCAGAAAACCTTTCTGGAGAAGCCTAAGATCTATTCATTCAAAGTAAAGAAGTGACCCTAAAAATTTCTCATATCATTTATCTGTGTAGATATGTGTAAAATGTATGTGGGCACATATTTAGAAATATCTTTGTGCAGCTATATTTTATACACCACTTGGAGAAGAGCTTGAGAGAGGATCTGAAATGTGTACTGTGGTGCAGACAAGAAAAGGAGGGGAAAAAATATATATTCAAAATACATCACACATCATCCACGCATCTACACAAACATGCTCACATTTCTTTCACCGTGAGCTTTGGGTGTCAATCAGCAGAGAACAAACAGCAAAATGAAAACCAGGAGCTCCTTCTGTTGAGGTTTTATGACAGCGTCCTCCAACATTTCCCTGTTTTTGTTTTCAATGTGCTAAACTAACTGCATGGCTGGAGCGGCAGGAATGCAGAGCTCACACATGTAAAGCATTGTGTCCTCTGACATACTATTACACAGAAGGCTCACAGTTCCCCCCTCTCCCTCCCCTTCCTGGTGTTGATGAATTACATGAGATGAATATCACAGATCTGGGTTTTTTAAAACCGTGAGCTTAGGCAGCAACAACGACTGCAAAGCAGACACCGTTGTCTGAACCTCTATTGTTTCTATTTCGGGAGCACATTGAGTGATTAGTTTGGGTAACAGTAACATCACATTACCTTCTACAGGCTGGAAATGTCTTTTAAAACTGAGGCAACGCTGAAGCCATGTGATACAATACTGTAGACAGAGCCAAGTGGAATACATCAAAGAGTGCCTTGATGCAGATGTTTCATGCAGAAGAAAATTAGGTCAGAGACCACTTCAATTTCAGCTTCTGCCAGGCTTGTTTGAGAGCTTCCAGTGAATTCCTAATGAATAGCTTCTAGGGCACTTTTCTCTCATTCAGTCACAAACTGCCACAGCCAGATGAGCTTTCCATGTGGAATTTTTTCTCATTATTTAAAATACTAATACTTTGTGTTCACAGATTCAAGAATCTTCCTTGCAACAATGGCAACAACTCCCCCTCCTTCATCACCCCCCTGCCCACAATAAAATATGAAGGAAAAGAAAAAGGTGAGAAGAATAACCAATTGATACACAATGTCTGCCACAGGGAGTGTATAGGGGGGTGGGCAAAAAAAAAAAAAAGAAAAAAAAAACCAAGAAGAAAAATAGCAGCCTTTTACCAATTTTACATTGTAAATAAGTGCTTGGTGAGGTGGTTCTTCATAAATGCGTGATTTTTTTTTTTTTTTTTTGGTATCTTGNTTTTCTTTTCTTTTCTTTTCTTTTCTTTTTTTTTTTTTTTCTGTAATGGCAAGGAGTGAGATACTTTGAAGATGTTTTTGCAGCCTGTGCACATCTCAGCTGGCACTACCTGCTGCAGCCACTGGCCCATTGCACCTCTGAAGGGAGAGCAAAGGCTGCCTTGGAGCTGCACTCAGCCAGTCTACACAAAGCCTTCTGAGCTTCTGCTGAACCACAGAGCCCACCTACCTCTCTGCTGAGTTCATCCCCCTTCCCTGAGCACCTCTGTGGGCCTCTTGTGAACATCTCAACCAAAAAAAAAAAAAAAAAGTATAATGTGCTCACTAAGCAGTTGAGATCCAGCTCTTCTTTAAAGCTGACCATAAGCTGAACAGAGCATCTTGTGATCCCACATGTGTGCTGTGCCACCAGGGACAGCAAGGTTGTGGCACTTGGAAATGTAAACCATGGCCTAGAACCTTCCTGAGTGGGAAGAACTCTCCAAAACTTGTTACACAGGGCTTTTTCAGTGTGATTCACCTTCACAGTGGAAGACAAAAGCAGTTCAGCAAGCCATGAGCTAGAGTCCAAGACTCCAACCCAGGCCCCAGTCCTGCCAAATGTGACTTTTTGAGCCTCACAAGTCATTCAATCCATTCTATGCCTGACATTATTTTTGCCTTCCTATGGTGGCTGGGGAGCCAAATCTGGATCAAAACCTACAAGCACAGGGGTTATCTAAGGGACATATTGATAGGTAAAGACATAAATCTGATTGCTGGGATGAGAAAAACCTTCTCACTCTTTATCCAGGCATGCAGGGAGCAAAGGCTTCACAAGACAGAGAGGTCCCCTCTGACACAGGACCAGGACCATCCATGAGCAGCTTTACGTTGCAGTCCTGAGTGTCCTGTACTCCACCCACATGGTGCACAGGATCATTTTGAGAGCAATGACTCAGGCTGCCAAAGGAGACGATCCAGAAGCTGACATCAGCCTCAACACGTCCAGCTGTTGTTGTTCACTGGGTCGCAGGCTCCTGACAGAACAGTGTAAACTCCCTTGTGCTCCCAGGGGCTTAGGTGGAACGAAAGCATAACATGAATTTGCAGCAGAATTCTGTTCTTCATCTCTGTTTTCCTGTGCAGAACTCAGAGTCCTACAGAAGTTCACAAATGTTCTTTTGTCCAAGCAGAACAATGGAGGTCTTTACCCATCAAAGTCATCATTTCAGAGATGACTTGGTGTTTAGGATGCTTCCAAATTCACACCACCATATGGAAGCACTGGGACCTGATTTTTTCAGCTGTAAGGCCCTCATCTGAATGACTCATGGCATGAACAGGACATTCTTGCTCATGTGCACACCCACCAGGGTGGACAGACCATGTGAATTTTGTGTTTGAGCAGTCACACACCACAAACCACTCCAAAAATCTCGTTTGATAAACCACTTGCAAGGTAATAGTTAATCACACCTCTCCAGAGGAACCACCTGTAGACAAATTGCTCCACCTAGATGCTCCCCTGCTCTATTTGCTGGCTCTAGAGCAGACCTATGCTTCTCTTCAAAGGTTTCCATCTCTTCTGGTCCTCACTCTAAGAGATTTTTTTGGGGGAATCTTCTACAGTCAAATCCACCCAAGGAATTCTCAGACAGAACAAATAGGAGCATGAGCATCTTCCCCTGGCTCCATAATTTAAATTCCTAGTCTCTCCTACCACTGCATGACCTCTGTATAACTGGAATGTTTGTGCCCTTCTCCATTCTCTCCCACTCAGTTCTTAGGGACCACTGCAAAGACACAATGGCTCATCTGAAAACACTTAAATGCATTTCTCCTCCACCTCAGTTCTTAGCTCTTTTAGCTCAACACTTCTCCAAGGCCTAACAGATATAATTTCTTTTTTTTTTTTTCAACCCCCAACTTTCCTTAAAACCCCCAGCCATTTGAATACCACCACACAATCCTTGCAGAATGGAAATTTTTGTAAAATACGCTGTACTTCAATTCATCCTGCACATAATTCAGACACTTTTACTCATTTGTCAGTGGCTGCTCATGCTCTTGAGATACTGGGGTGGAAGACTATTTACAAAATTAAAACACACCAAAATAACCCACTTACAGGAATTTAGTTTCTCACCATAAACAATAAAAGCTACCATATCCACAACCTGTTCCACACAGGGGAGGAGAGAAGGTGATCCTTCTGGCCAAAGAAACGAAGCTTTTTTCATTTTTTTCCCTGATCACTAGGCATAGAGATGTAAGCCTTCTTTCACAGCAGAGCAGATGCAGCTTGGCAGCAACCACGAGCACTTCTCTTCACCCTGCAGCTCAAGATATACCCATGCAGACACTGGCATCTCTAGGGATGCTGCTGCAAAGTGGGACTCTGCTGTGGGCTCTATGTGATCCATATCTGGCCATCAAATTTATATTTTGCACAGTGAAGTGGATAGCTTTATGCAGGAACAAAAAGTCCTGCTGTCCCATCAGCAGCTGCTTTTCTGTTCCTGGAGGAACTCAGCCTCTTCTCTGCACAAAGCCTCTGTTGTTTTGAGTTTTCCTGGCCACTGACCAGGATCCTGGGAGCAGCTCTCCCTTTAACACAAAAGAAATGGTCAGACCATCTCTCACTACAGGTCTGGATGGGTTAGGAGTAAGGGGAAGGGGGGAAAGCTTTTTTCCCTGCAGTGTTTTCTGTGCAGCAAGAGAAGTTACTGGCAAAGCTGTGGTGCTACCGGCATCACTGAATGCCTTGGGGCTTGGCTCTCCATCACTCTGGGTAAAGCCAGAAGGAGTCGATATTTTTGAAGCATCCAGTGTTCAACAGGTTTTATTTTGATTCATCTAATTTCCAAACAATACCCTGTCTTGTATGGAAGTTTACCTATTACTTGTCCTCAACACTAAAGCTCAATTGATAAAGAACAATGCCTAATACACCAGTTATTCTTAGAAACAAAGGGAGAATCTCGAAGATGGGAGACACAACACCTGTCCCACCACCAGCATAAATGGCAAAAGTAGTGTTGAATGAACTAATTCATCTGCACGACCCATCAAATTAGGAGTGTTTTTAAATAGCCTCTTGACTGAGAATTGATGTCTCATTATTCTAAAGTATATCACAGTGAGAGCTCTAGCAATACCAAGAAGAATAATGCTCCAAATTGCAGAAACTGCAGCAGAGATTTCACAATAAAGCACTTTACATTTCAGACTTTTTAACAACTTCTGCTGTAACTAGAGTCTGAGGGGCTGGTGAATACGGCGGCTCCCCAGGTTTACAAAGGCACAGGCACGCTGTGCAGGGCTGGAATGTCCTGCCTCAAGTGCATGCCACAAGTGCTCTGCAGCCAAATTCTTTCAGACTCGGTGATGAAATGTGGCCAGTGGTGAGAGAGGAAAACAATGCCTCAGTGACCTGGTTCCATACCTGATTGCGGCTGTCCTGTGGTGTGAAACTGGGGGTTTTCTGCCCCATTTTCAGCAATGGGATGAACAGAGGCAACGCAGGTTCCCCTCCAAATGAAAATGCATGGAAAATTCAGAAGCTCTATTCAGAAGGTCCTAGGCAAAACCTGCTCAAAAAAGCAAAGCAGCCATCACCACAGGTACACCTAGAGCTTGGCAATAACTAGCATTCTTTTCCTTATCTTTCATTTTAATAATCATGTTTAGATGATTTTCTTTTTATAAAAACCTCCTTCCTCCGCTTTTCTGCACACACACTAACCATGGCTGCCTGCAGAATTTCATTCAGATGTTTTAAGTTAGGGATAAGGTGGAATTTCTGCTTCAGAAAACTCAGATTTAATTGCATACTAAAGCAGAATATTACCCCAAAATGTTTCATTATAGAAAAAGTTGAATGAAAATATTTGGACTTCTTCTCAGTTCTCTATTTTTAATTTTTTTTTTTTTGTCTTTGGAATGGCAGTGGGCTGGAGACACGAATCTGCTAATAATTTGAAACTGCAATTTGACAAATACGTGAACTTGCAAAAGTTCCTGTAAATCTTTGAGTGGAGTTGATTTCAAGGCCCGGCCATGAAACACACGGAGATTTAGGACCGCAAGGACTACCTGTAATGCTGAAAAGAGAAGAAATAGTAGTAGCAGAATGACCTCAAGACACACAGCAGACCCAAAAAATCTCTTTGCCATCCAAGGAAACTGCTGAAATGTCCCAGTGGCTGTGGAGGTGCTTGCTGACCATCACATGTGTTCTTTTGGACCAGTAGGCTTCTTGTCCTCACAGCATACTTCCCCCGTCTCCTCCTGCCATGTTTTCCCACTCGCAGGTTCTGGCAGCTCTTTCAAAGAGCTCTCATGGTTCTTTTTCCAAACCATGGAGTGGCCTGAGGTTTCACATCCAGAAGGTTTCCCACCTCAACCTCATTTTGGAAAGGCCCCTTGGGCATGAATCCCATTGTCAAAGGAGCCTCAGTGGCTTGTGAAAATTATGGAAGAGCTTACTTACAGCAGGGCTGAGGTGAGCACTTATCAAATCAAGGCACTACTTGTTTTTATGCCCCTGGTGGAGCATGCTAAAGGAGCTCCCAGTGCTGTGTGATACCAACCCTAAGGAGCACGAATACAACTCCAATTAAGGTCTGAATGAGGCTTTTTTTTCACCTGGCTTTGGCTCTAATATTTTCTTCACCTTATTGTATGGGGTTTGAGTCTGGACAGAGGCCACTCTTCTGTGCCTTTTTGTCTGATGTCCAATAGGTTCTATTTTCATTATTTCCTCCAAGTTGCAGCCCTTGGGCCGCTTGGATGTGCTCAGGTCTAGACATGGTTCCTGCAGATATAGCTGAAGGGCCATTCAGCATTCTGACAGTCACAAGTAATCTCTCAAGAACCTTGGTAAACTCCGAGTAAAAGACATATTCATTATTGGGTTGGAGTCAGTAATCAAGAAAAATAGTATTGCATGCTGTACCTGGGATGGGGCAGTGCTGGTTATATGGACATCAGTGATTTGGAAAAGGACCTGGGGGACCTGGTCAACAGAAGGCTGGACATGAGCCAGCAGTGCCCTGGAGCCAGGAGGGACATCCCTGTCCTGGGGCACCAGGCCCAGCGTGGCCATTCCAGCCAGGGAGGGATCATCCTGCTCTACCTCACCTGGACTATTGTGTGCAGTTCTAGGCATACAACATAAAAATGACATTAAACTGTCAGGGAGTGTGCAAAGGAGTGGGGATGGGGAAGGGCCTGGAGGGGCCATTGAGGAGCAGCTGAGGGCACTTGCTGTGCTCAGCTGGAGAAGGGGACACTGAGGGGAGACCTCACTGCAGTCCTGCAGCTTCCTGGTGAGGGGAAGAGGAGGGGCAGGCACTGATCTCTGCTCTGGTGACCAGGGACTGGACCCATGGAATGGCCTGAAGTTGTCTCAGTGGAGTTAGACAAATGTTAGGGAACAATTTTTCACCCAGAGTTTGGTTGGAAGTGGTCACAGCATCAAGCCTGTCTTGAGCACAAGAAGCATTTGGACAATACTCTCAGGAGCATGGTGTGATTTTTGCAGTGTGTGCAGGGCCAGCAGCTGGACTTGATGGTCCTGGTGGGTCCCTTCCAACTCAGGCTGTTCTATAACTCTGTGATTCTAAGTCTCCCCATTCGTAGGTAATTCTCTCCTGTTTACTGGCATTTTTTTTTATCAAGAAGGAACAATCAAGTTCCTTGCCACTGCCACAACTGAGAATAAGAGTAAAATGGCAACAGGAAAGAATTTTGGCATCTCCCAATGATGTAAAGTGTAGAAATGTGCTCACCATCACAAACTGATGTCGTAACTTTTGAGGCAGACCCTCTTGCCTTACCAAGCAGCATCTGCTGAAGTGATTTCTTGGTCACTGAGGGCAGAGGAATCCCAAATCTCAGGCTAAAATCAGGAAAAGCAGCAAGAGGGACCAAACCCACATTTCCAGAAGCTAATGAGCTTCCTACAAGAGTGCAGCACTTCTTCCACAGCAATCATCTCCATTTCCTGATGGGTCCCATTCTGTAATAACTCATTTCACCCTTTTATCTCTACAGACCCCTCATACAGTGAATTTTAAAAAGTCTACTCATAGCACATGTGCAAGTCTCAAAGGATGCCAGCAATTTCATCACACTGTCAATGCCAAGTACCCAAGGTCAAGCTAAAGTGCAGACACACTTTTTAAAACTCCCTACCCAGTCAGCTGCTCCGAAGGTAGGACACATTCCCTCTAAGCCCTAACTCGTTGCTAGGTACTGCAAGTCAACAGTTGGCTGCCTGCCTTCTTCTTAAGCCATCTACCCTCAAAACATGTCAGAATGGAGGAATATCAGTTGTTGTCTGGTAAACAGACCATTTTTTTTTGCTTAACCTTTCCTGTAGGTCTTCTCCTTTGCATCAGTTCCTCACTGTGTTGCTATCAAACAAAGCTGGATGACATTTTATAAGGGGAGAGATCCAAAATGGAAAAGTGGAGCTTAATCAC
The DNA here is from genome assembly GCA_013186435.1 of Turdus rufiventris. NCBI lineage: Eukaryota > Metazoa > Chordata > Aves > Passeriformes > Turdidae > Turdus > Turdus rufiventris. The sequence continues at coordinate 621,613 of PYHW01009482.1, forward strand.
TTTTGAAGAAACCTGTAAAAATAAAAGAGGCCCCCCAGAAATCCCCACCTGCCTTGTTTTGGAGGCAAAACCTGCTGTACATGTGCCCAGTGTTGTTCCTTCAAGTACATGTGAAAACAGCAGCAGCTTAAGTGTATCACAACAATTATTGTTAATTTATGATCACACTCCTGACAGCAACAGAGAGACCAGAGCAAAATCCTATACATGTGGTACAAGGCTAGTCAGTGCATCAGTGGCTCCCCTTGTCACTGAGAAACAGGACGTCATTGCCCTGGAAATTCAGGAACATTCTCAGAGAGCAGTTGAGTGAGGGAAGAGAAGCAAATTTAGCAATGACATTTTTTCCTAGGCATATGGTATTTGGTATACACTAATCCTTGTTTCCAAGTAGTAGCAGGTACTTTGGAGGTAATTTACTCAGAGTCCTTATTATTTAAAAAAAAATAACCTTTTTTTTTTTTCTTTTTCCTAGTGTTTACTTGAAGAAGATGCCAGATAGGACCAAGTAATAGTTAAGAACTGTCTAAGTGGATACTTCCAGTTGGCTCCAGAAGTCCATAAATAATCAAATCCTTCAGACAGTTGAAAATAGTTCAGTCATTATTGATAATCCAAGTCTTACAAAAGTGAACAATAGGACCTGTGGGCAGTAATAGCAGGACTGACCTGACAAAAACGAAGCAGCAGAAATTGATGAAAAGTAACATTCCATTCTAGATGATGCTTTATGTCATCTGATTCAACTCCAGGCTCCATTTGTGAGCCAGATTTTATTCTGTAGGAGGTAAATTGGTTGTGAGTGGGCTAGGAAGGAAAGGGAGAGATCAATGGGTTGAGCTCTAGCAGTTTCTGAGAACTTCTGCAGAAGTACCAGGAGGTGTAGCAGGGCTGGGAAGAGACTGATGGTGTGGTAACATGATGCAAATCTCTGCTAAAGACACTAAATGCAGCTACAAACACAGACAGTTTAAGCTTCAGCTCTGTCTCCCATATGTACTGGAGACCACACACATCTGAGATTTTCCCAATGTCTACAGAGATAAAGGCTGGGTAAGACATTGCGAGTAAAGAGTTTGGTACAAACACCATATTCTAGTTTCATGAGTGCCCTTTTGAACTTGTACAAGCTTCTCTAAGGGTTTTAAAAATATATTTACCTGTTGGTTTTATTTTAATATATTTAATTTGATTTGTCTGTTGAAGTATGAACCTTCTTTAACGGAGGATTTCAATCCAAATCATGCAGGAAATCTGGCTTTCAGATAAGTTTGAAAGGGACCAGTCAGTCCCTATCAGTCTCTACCTTGGTAGAGAAAAAATGATAAAGACTTTGGTCAGACTCCCTGACTACCTGTTGGATTGACCCTGATAAGTTGGGGACAAAAGCCCTGTTCATCTTGTGCATTGGCACAGGGTGGTTATCTCAGTCTTAAAGCACCTCGTGAATCCAGGTCAAAAAAGGAGCCCTGGCACTGAAACAAGTCCAGCACAATTCAGTAGCTTCAGGGCACAGTCATGAACAATGCACAAAATATTTCCCTTATCCTTTGATGATACTGCACCTGGAGGAGGTTGTTGAAGAAAAAGGTGTCAAAGGCAGCCTGGAACATCTTTGGACCACTCATCCACATGGTTAAAGAAGGTTTTCAAGTCCCACATCCCAGGGGACTGACATGACCACTGTCATGTTTGGTTCTTTTTGTCTCCACAGATGGAATTGGTGTGTTTGCAGCTGAATCAGTTCAGTAATGTTCTCAGCAGGAATCTCTAGCAAGGCTCAGTTTTGTGCCTCTGGACCCACATGAACATTCTTTAGTCCACACTCATGCCTTGCACAGCAAATTCACTTGTTCATTTTAAGTGTTTAGGTTCTTCCTTGACATCTTTGCAGCCTGGAAGTCAGAAGGGAGCTGAAGATCTCTCCTCCTGAAAAACACCAAGCTGAATTGCCAACTCCCACACCTCGCTGCTCTCTCCTCTGCCAGAAGAGATGAAAATACGAGGGCAGCTTGAGTGAAATCCCACAGCAGGGAATGGTCAGAGGGCTCATTTCATGGGACAACTGAGGTGTTGCCCTATAACACAGGACAGCATACCACTGCTCCTCTCTAGCCTCTTGGATCTTTCCAGCCTTTGAAAACAGTGGCTGCAGGGGCAAAAACACAGTTCACCCCAACCAGTGGGATCAAAGAGGCACCAGGATCCATGATGAGGTGCTGAAAAGACATTCATTTATAGGTCCAAATATAGGTTTAAATCACTTCTTTTTTTTGCTAGTGCATTTGAAAGGAGAAATCATATATTTTTTATTATTAATTTGTTAATATTTTTTCCATAAATTTTTATTTTCCTTGATATATGCTCACTCCTCAACAAAGCTGGTTCTTTTCCTGATACAGGCATTATTCCTCTTACACCTTAGCCTAGTGAGGATCTCAGTTACTGTTTCCCTGACTGTTCCCATGCAGTAATGGTGGTATCATAAAGGGTTATTACATTGTTTGCTCCCATCTCTTCCTTTGCAGCTTCTTAAGGACACACCCTACCCTCTGCAGTGCCCTCTCAGAGGTAAGCCTGCTTTCTCCACTGCTGCAGATTGCAGATCCTATAACCTTATTCTTGGCAATCTTTGTACTTTAAACCACAGCCTCCATGTGGATTATACCCAGATTAACCACACTGATTGCTCTCTTCTCTCCAATCTTAAAATATGTCTCAGAACATTTCCTAAATATTCACGTACTGTGTAGCCTCTCCCAAACCACCATTGACAATACCCTGCTTTTTCAGGCCATGACAAATATCCATCCTTTGATTGTCCTTTTGCCCTACAAACCTACCAATTTCCTTAGTGTTCCATAGCTTTTTCCCTACCAGCCCGTAAGCACTTTAGCAGTGCTGTGGATCTCATTCCTCACTTTCCTCTCTTTCTTTTCCCTTTTTCCCTGTGATTCTTTGAAGTTGGACTTTTCCTTTTGGTGGATCTAAAGCTTCTGAAATTGTTTCATTTGTAGCATGCTAGTCGTGGTTTGCAAAACATGACTTGGTATTACAAAATCTGAATTTCCTGCATACATTTCAGTACACCATGATGGTGAACCGTGTCTTTCTACAATACGCATGGAAGATAAATACCCAATTCTTGTTATCTGTTTAGAAGCGCTTAGGAGGTCAAAGTCCTGGGAAAAACAAACCTCCACTGCCAAGAGATGGGAAGCACAGGTAAACCTGTGGAGAACAGACCATCCTACTAGCAAAGGAAGTGGACAGCATGTTTTCCATAGGGCATTAAACAGCATCCCTGTTCTGTAGCTGCAATGAAGTTCTATAACTGAGCCTATGGTTAATGAAATTCCTGCAGGAGACTGTCAGAAGATTTAATTTTGCTGTTTACTGAACAATCAGCGTGACAGCAAATCCTGTATGCCAGCACTTTGTGCCAAAGGAGGAAAATTGCCAATCCAGAGAATGGGATTCATGCAGGGGGAGGCCTCCTGCAACGTGGAGGGGTCGGGTGTCATTGTACCCACAGCTTGTTAGGGCAAACGCATCCCTGGTGAAACGCCATTTAGGTTGCATGAAATCATCGTTCTGCTCTCCAAACTGAGAGAATGAGTGAGGCTGGAGGTAATGTGCGGCCACAAATCAAGTGATGCTCTCTGGGCCAGCAGATCAGGCTGCTCAGTAAGGAAACGCTACAAAGTGCAGACATTTAGCCTACAAGTTGTCTACAGTGCAAGGGGAATACGGAAAATTAAAATGTAGGCAGTAAGGGGGAGACATGAAATAACTGCTCACGTTTAATGAGAGACTGATAAAGCAGCATCCCTCTGGGAGGTGATAACGGCAGGACTGGGACTCATGATAGAGGCAAATTTAATCTAAACATGTGTTGTGTTTTATTTTAATGTGTCCACCCAGCCTGATACTCCAGTAAAACACATGTACATGAAGAAATCATGCAACCATGATTCCCATTTGCTATTATCTACACCTTTGCAAAGTGAATGCAAAAATGCCAGAGTGTCAAGATGGCAGAGTTTTCCACTTAATTTGTAAGAGTAGCTGGTGAAAGAACCAAAAGTAATGCAGTATGAAGCACTTAGACTGCTGGGTTTTGTTCACCAGATTGCTTTATCTCGTATTAAAAATATGCAGATGTCTTGCTTACTTTTATTCTACTGACTAACACTGTGGAAGACCAAACTAATTGTGGAGGGGAAGTTGATTTTTGTTTAGTAGGGAACATATAATTGGCTATGTAAAGAAAAATTTCATCTAAAATTGCATGTTTAAATTTCATCTGAATGTTTACCCCAGAGGTATGGTAGCTGAAATACAGTTCTCTATTTTTTTAAAGGCTAGAAAAATGGTTTGCATCCTTTTTTATTGTTATTGCACCTTTTTTTAAAAATGTAGCTGTCAAAAAAAAAAAAAAAAAGAAAAAGAAAAAAAAGAAACATTTATCCCAGGAAAAAACCAAAATAACTCAAACTGGTAAGTAATCTTTATACTACCAGAACTTCCTATTTGTGAACAAAAATACCAAATAATGCTAGCTATAGAAACAGAAAAGGAGATCTAGACTACAGGTCAGTATGCAGAACACTCAGTTTTCTCCAGTCAAGTGTTGTTCTTAGCAAATCCAGCTTTGGGGCCAGTAACAGTTAACACAGACAGAGATGATCCACGAGCTCAGCAAAAGGCAGGGCAGCACAGATGAGAAGTGGGCAGCGTCTTTATGGTGAGTTGACTAGCTCTGAAGGATGGAAATGTTGTGCTACATCCTCAGGCTTCGGTTGTTCTGCTTAAGGAAGCTCGTGTTGGTTTTTATAGAGCACTGTGAGGCAAGACAAGCTCTCCCATATGGGCTCCAAATGTTTTGTGTCAGCCCTGAAAGCACATTGTTCAATTATGATCTCAAATTAGTGATGATAATATCCAATAAGAAATGACGCAATTCAGGCTTCCGAGGGGTGGAGGAATTGGACAGGGTGTCAGCGTGAGCAAGAGCACCAGTGGGGAGAACAGGATCTTCTCTGCTCCTTTCAAAGCAGAAAGAAAAATACCATGTTTTCTGTTTGGTGTAGTAAGAGCTCTGCCACCTGCTTCAATACATTTTAACCACTGAGCTTTTGCAACAGGGTATTTAATGTCAATCTGACACGTCCCCTATCCCAGAGGATGTCTATAAACGTCCTTTCAAGAATTCTGTGTAGATAAGACATATGGAAATTTTCAGTGATAACAATATTAAAAAAAAAAAAAAAAAAAAGATAGACTGTCTTCAGAAAGGAGCTCACTACGGACCTGCAGTTCAGTTTCATGGTTTAATTCCTCTGTGAGACTCTGTAGTACATATCAAGTGTAAAATTTAACCTAATTACTACTTACAGGTCTGCAGCTAATTGTTTTTTCTGTGAGTCTCATTCTCTCTATTTTTCAAGGAAAAGTACAAAGTAGGAATAAAATCATATTGCAAAGAAACCTTGCTTTTAAGTCCAGTGTTGGCCAGCTTTCAGACAAAGATGCTACAATGCCTTATAGTTATGGTTTTATTCCATATTTTGCCATTTCATTGATGATTTTTCTCTATTTAGTCCAATCCCTATGTCTCATTTTCCACTACAAAATTAATTGCCCAAAGGTATTAGGATAATGAAAGCAAAGAAATTATAAATAAAAAATAATGAACAAAATTGAGCTGAAACTGACAATCCAGAGGAAAATAGGTTTGATTTAGGGGTAAAGGAAAGGAGAGTTAGCCTTGCAGCTGCATGTGATAATCTAGATACTTCCGGGAAATAAGTCTGTCTCTTGAAGTCAAAATATAATGAAATCATTATATGGCACCAGTACCAATAATGTATCACAATATTTCATAGGAAATTAAATTGTGAAATTCTTCTGGTCTGTTTTAGAAGGTCTCATTTCACTGCATTCCAAGCTCCTTCAGGGGCTGGAACCCTGGACACAATGGGTAGAGCCTAGAAAAACTAATATTTTGATCTCTAGTCTTAAATGTAAATTAATACAGTAGGGTTGTTTTTTTTTTTTTTTGCTTTTGTTTGTTTGTTTGTGTGTTTTGACTCATGATAGTCAGTTTGGGGTATAAAGCATGAATAAATAGGTAATCCTTTTCTATACTGAAGATGAACTTGCGGATGAGTTGCAGGCACATTTCTAAATGTACTTCTCCTCATCTGATTTAGGTAATCTGGTGAAAGAAATGCTGAAATTTCATGTCACAATTCTTTTGCTTGAGCAAATCTTGCAGTTACAGCTGCAAGATACTTCCATATCAAAGTGCTGTGCACAAATCCTTAGAACATTTTACCCTGTGTAGTTCAACTAAATGATTTGTAGAAGTGAAGTGTTTGGAATAGAAAATTACTAATAATTAATCAGGGAAAAAAAAAAAAAACAAACCATGAAAACTGGGCTGAGTACTTTACCCATAGGACTAATTTTTCAAAGAGAGCTGATTTTGGGACAGCTGAATGTCAGCAGTCACATATGAGACTGTAAGAATGTGACTATCACATTCAAAGATCAAATGAGCATAAAAGAAAGAGGCGAAACACATTTTAAATACACACAGATGCAAGTCCTTTGATAAACAGGCATTGAAGAAAAAAATTCAAATAATGTAAAAGGGGGCTAACTCTTCCCACGGCTAGAACAGAAAATAGGGCTGGGCAGAAGCTTTCTAACCCTGAGTAGCTTTCTAATCCTCCAGCCTAAACTAAATTGGTATTTTAACCATATCTAAATAAGATAATGTCCAGTTTCCAAGAAATGTCCATTCAGCTTCTTAAAATGTGTTTCTGGGTTGTCTCTCACTGTAAATTAACACCTGATCTGGTGGAAGGTGTGGTTGGAACCAGGTGATCTCCCTGGTCCCCTTCAAACCAAACCATTGCTATGATTCTATGAGGAATATGATCAAATCTGGGTCTGCCTGCATCCAGCAGTTCTGAAGAAACACAGCATTATTTTAAACCTAACAAACCAGTTGGAGAGAAAGCTGCTCAAATGTTAGCTGACATGCCTCAGTATTGACAGGTTAGCTTAGACAGCAAGTTACTTGTGCTGAGCACTTTAAACACCCAGTGGGAAAAATTCAAATTCCACGGCTTAACTCTTGGAATCACAGTCTGCTAGGGAATTGTTTCAGCTGAAAAATAGTGCTTTTTTTCAGTCTTAGCAGGTGTCCACAGCATTACAGACAGTATGATAATAGAGGCGTAGACTCAGCAGGGACATGATCAGAAGCTAGGAGAAGTCAGAAAATGAACATAAGCAGAAAACATCATGTTTAATCAAGAGAGAAAGTGCAACCCAAGGCAAAAAAAAAACCAAAAAAAACCAAAAACCAAAAAACAAAACAAAAAAAACCCAAACAAACAAACAAAAAAACCAAAAGGAGAGAAGTAGTTGAGGCACATTCTTTAATATCAACAAATCAGGACAGCCAAGTGTAAGGACACAGCTTTTGTTTAAAATAGAGAACACAGTGATTGTTAGGACTTCATGGCAGATCATAGAAGAGGCAGGGTGGGAACTTATTGACATCTACATTGCTACCTAAACCTTCCTGAGAAGCCCAGAGATGCTCAAGATTAAATTTACAACAACAAGAAATCCTCACAGAGCTCGTGTTTTGTCATGTTCTCACGCCAGATTACCAATCCAGCAAAGCAATCACCTGGCAATCAGATGGGCTGATGAGCAAGCAGCACACTGGGCCATGCTGTGTAAGACAGGATGTCTTTCTGCATTCATAAAGCATGGCTTCACTGTGCTAATATACTTGAAAGAAACAATCCCCGCTCTAATGAACTTTCAAGCTCAGCAGAAGCAAAAAACCCATCCAAGAGTAAAATCCAAATTATGTACATATGCCAGGGAAACTCCTTGCTGTCTTAATCAAGGAAATTTCATCGTGGTCTCCTTGAATGAGGCATTTGTAAGGAAAAATGATCATTAGTTTTCTATCTAAATATTTTGGAAGAACAGCTGAAGTAATGCAAAGAAGTCACCTGCATTATGGACTTTAGCTGGAACAAACCAAAATTAATCCAAGATACAGTGATAACATGATCTTCTAAAAGCTCTAAATCATGCAGTGAGTGGCAGGGCAGCTTCACATTAAGTTAATTTGATATTGAATAGCAAAAAACTTTAGCAGTAAAATTTCTTTCCAAAAGGCACCATGAAGAAAAATGCCTTAAGTACAGGGTACTCTAAGAACACTTTTTTATACATATAACAAACTATGCAATAATAAAAAATAAACAACACCATAATATAGCATTAATATAATATAATATAATATAATATAATATAATATAATATAATATAATATAATATAATATAATATAATATAATATAATACTATTCTATATTATTCTATATTATACTATATTATTCTACATTATACTATATTATATTATATTATACTATATTATACTATATTATACTATATTATATAATATAGATTTTATATCTATATATCATCTATATCTATGTCATCTGTATCTAATCTATATCTATATCATGCTTGGTCAACTATCATGACAAAAAATTGAATGTACTGGAAAGTCCTTTAACTAAGTCTAAGTCCTTTAGCTAAGTCTATGAACTTCAAATCTGTCTGTAGAGCACCAAATTGTCTTCTTGCACTTAAAAAAAAAGAGGGCTTAAACTCTCTGATCAGATTTCTGGGATATCAGAGCAGGAGATTGCACTGGATGACCTTGTGAGATCCCTTCCACCCTTTGATCACAAAGAGTCCAAACCCCTGTACAGCTGGAAGCAATCATTCACTGAGCTGCAAAACCACGAGGCAGATGCTCACTGTGAGACCTGCATCAGACACCAACAGACCTGCCAGGCTGTTCCCACTGCTCCCTTGAGCCCTTCCTTGATCCAGTCAAGCCTCTGTCAAAGGCAAAGAGCTTCTGATGAGCCTCAGGTAAGCCAAGAGATTGTCCTGTGAGAGTCAGAGTCTGCTTCATTTTTTAAAAGCCAGACAGCTGGAGGTGCTCCACAGGTCTGAGAGTTAGGTCAGGCAAATGTCCTTCCTGGGGACACCAATCCATGCATGTCGCATTCCTGAGACGAGTCATTCTGAGAGGCAGACCATAAAGCGATTCACGCAAAGTCTGGCCAGCTTCAGCCCTTCTCATTTGGGTTTTTTCCCTGATTAAAGGGTAAATCTTCTGTTAATGTCTTGCTGGTCATCTCAGCACTGGAGATCAGTAGCACTGTAATCAAACAAACAAATAAAAATCTGTGAGCAAGAATAGGAAAGGTCCTGTAGGTGCTCTGCTGACATCTTCAGTATTTATCTCCTCTAACTGCATCCACCTACAACCAAGCAAAATTGACTCAGTAAATTATCTTTTAGCTACACTGACACCATTTGTCCTCATTCTGGTCACTTCATTGCACACAGCTCAACTGTTTTTGTACGTCCCTAATGGAATTCCTTGAGTCCCCGGGTTCCAGTGACATTGTCTTGTAGATACATTTCAATCCTTGGCATTGAGGTGATGCAGAAGTTATTCATTGCTTTGGGGGCATTCTTCTTTCTAGCCTAAGTTTCTAGTTTGGTTTCTGGTTTGTTTTGGGCTTCTTTTTAGACTGAATCAGTGAATTCTCTCAAGTTTGGCCCAAAACTAGGACAAATGAAGTAAAAATTCAAGTTGTTTCATAAGAGCTGTTAAATTGACAACAGCAACAACACAAGTAGAGGAAAGAAGGTTTCTGTCACTTGACATGCTTCTGCAATGAGACATTAGAAATCACATCAGTCTGCTCGGCCCATTCCCAAACTTGAAAGAACCAACAAACAGGCATAGTTTTAAAATAATACTGGAGATGCAGCATCAATTCTTTGCAGGAATACAAAATATTGTGGTTTCCAGATTTTGTCGTGTGGTTTCAGGTCCAGGTGGCTGAGACACAGCAAAGATCCTTTATCTTCCAGCACCAGGTACAAACACACCAGCAAAATCTTCTGCAGCTCCACTCATATGTAATACGTTTAGCATGGTATGGGTCCCTCAAAGAAAAATCAGTGCCAAGCTACAACTTCAAATAACCATTACAGCTCCAGCAATGGTGCTAACAACTCTAAGCTGGGTGCAATGGTTTCTCTCAGGCAAGTGTACAAGCTCATGGATATCATCCCCTGCACCACAGAGAGGTGTTCCTTCAGCCACAGTGATTAAAAGAGGAAGCATAGTCCACTGGGTCCCACTGAAGCTCATGAGAATTTATTTTTTGCTCCATAGAATGGAAATGCAGGTTGGTGATGAGTACAGTAATTTCACGAATACAAGCCACACAATTTTGAGTAAAATTTTGGTCCAAACCCAAAGTGTAGCTTATAATCAGGTGCGGCTTATATATGGACAAAGAACAAAAAGTTGCTGTATTATTTTGGAGGACAGGTGTCTGCTGAGAAAGGCAGGAGCTTCTCTTTGAAATGGAGAATGTAAACTCCCTCCCTCCAAATTATTATA